>CM045735.1:21654748-21659748 GCA_024760905.1 Plotosus lineatus | reverse complement strand
TTGTTTACAAACAACAGACTGAACGTGCCCTGCTTCTTCCCAGTTCACTGCTTGTTACCCTTGTGTTAAGACGTCATCTCTGTGATCTTTGTGTTTGCACTGTTTTGCGTATTTGTAACCCTAACCAAATATGGTTGGTCAGAAGTGTAAGACTACTGGGGCAGTGGTGGTCTAGTGGATAGGGCACAGGATCACTGATCCAAAGGTGGGGGGTTCGAGTCCCCACAAGGTTGTCACTGTCCCCCCCAGTGCAGCTAACTGGGTTATCAAAGGCGGGCCATGTCTGTCACTGTCTATGGTGAGAGGCATGTAAAAGAACCATTGCTGACTTTCGTAAAGAGTAGCTGCAAAGCCGTCAGCGTGTTTCTGTCCCTTGCTAAAAAGGGTTGTGACAGGAAGGGCATCCGACGTAAAAACCTCTGCCAAATCAAACGTGCGAATCAAATGATTCACTGTGGCGACTCCCGAGAACAGGAAAAGCCGAAAAGAAAAGAAGAAGCGTAAGCCTCCTAGTGATAGCGGTAATCAGAAAAGGTGGCTAGACATCTCGTTAGAAACGAAGATGGCTATTATCAAGAAAATCGATGCTGGTGGAAAACATGTGACTGTTGCACGTTTCTTCCAAATGGCGTCGTCGACCATCGCAACCATTTACAAACAGAAAGATCTCATCACAGAGAATGTTAAATAGTATTTATGGATGTATAGTACAGTATGAATGGTGGCAGTGGTGGTCTAGTGGTATAGGGCGCTGGATCGCTGATCCAAAGGTTGGGGGTTCGAGTCCCACTCTCCACAAGGTTGTCACTGTCCCCCCCAGTGCAGCTAACTGGGTTATCAAAGGCCGGCCATGTCTCTCACTGTCTATGGTGAGAGGTTCATGTAAAAGAACCATTGCTGACTTTCGTAAAGAGTAGCTGCAAAGTCATCAGCGTGTTTCTGTCCCTTGCTAAAAAGGGTTGTGACAGGAAGGGCATCCGACGTAAAAACCTCTGCCAAATCAAACGTGCGAATCAAATGATTCGCTGTGGCGACTCCCGAGTAAAAGGGAAAAAGCCGAAAGGAAGACAGACAGTACAGTATGAACGGTCATACCTCACTGGAACGTACAGTAACAACTTACATTTTTTTCACCTTACGTTGGGTTGTTCGGAACCGAACTAAAACGTAAGTCGAGGAGCGTCTGTACAATGACCTCAGCTGCGGTCATGAAGAATGTATGATGATTTAGATATGAAATTTGATTAAGATTTTTTCCTGTTTGTTATTGTCTTTAGCCTTGAAGCATGTTCAGACTGACCCACTACAGTTGGAACAGAAACTTGTTATTCTTAAATGTCCAGCACTTTTACTGCCTGAAGCAACCTGAACAATTATTTACCATATAACAGTACATGTGCGCACACACACACACACACACACACACACACACACACACAATGCCTGATTCCAAATTTTAGAATATCCGATACCAAATTCTAACCTGAACCCTAAAACTGAGTTTTAATTCTTCTCAAATAGCACTTTGAAGAAATGATGACCAGCACTCTCTCTCTCTCTCTCTCTCTCCAGAAAAGTCCAGAAAAGCAGTCTGTTGAGGTGTGAGCATGTATGTATTCCCCACTCTCTGTGGTTGTGTCCTTGTTATAACATTATCACTTCCTGGGGGTGGATAATAACCATGTCTGGGATCAGGACTCTCAGTTTGGCCTGTGATGGTAAAATACGATGCAAATTGCAGCAAGTCGTCAATGAGCTTGTGTTAAATCATGCAAATGTTTTCCATTCAACATCCGGAGAATTCACAGTGCAGCAGTTCTCTGTGAAACTCAAAGCTACAGACAAAGCATCCTTGTGGGTGTTCGAGTGCACGCCTGATTTTGTCAGAATGGTTAATATTGCACACAAATTGTCATTTTATTGTTTTATACGGTAATAATTATCTTTCTGGGTTCAGCAGGGTCGGTATAAAAGTTTTAAATGCAGCAGAAGCTGGAGTCTTCAGCCGAATACATTACATCTAACTCATTGTTATCAGGGGACTTGTCTCAAATCGAGCATCAGTGATGCCAAATTTAGTTCATTTTCTGTAACTGTTCAGTTCATTTTCTGTACCCGCTTAATCCGAATTAGGGTCGCGGGGAGGCTGGCGCCCATCCCAGCCAACTTCGGGCGAGGGCAGAGTACACCCTGGACAGCTCGCCAGGCCATCGCAGGGTGGAAACACGCCGACGGCTTTGCAGCCTACTCGTGTCAAAAGTCAGCAATGGTTCTTTTACATGCCTCACCCCATAGACAGTGAGAGACATGGCCGGCCTTTGATAACCCAGTTAGCTGCACTAGGGGGGACAGTGACAACCTTGTGGAGAGTGGGAATCGAACCCCCAACCTTTGGATCAGCGATCCAGCGCCCTATACCACTAGACCACCACTGCCTGCATTTTCTATAACTGTTTAATCTTAATTAAGGTCACAGGAAGGCTGGTGCCCATGTCAGCCGTCTTGACTCCGGGTGAGGGCAGAGTACACCCTGGACATGCTGACGGCTATGCAGCCTACTCTTGTCGAAAGTCAGCAATGGTTCTTTTACATGAAACTCACACTGTAGACAGTGAGAGACATGGCCAGCCTTTGAGAACCCAGTTTGCTGCACTGGAGGGGCGACGACAACCTGTTGAGAGTGGAGTGGGGCTTGAACCCCCAACTTTTGGGATCCAGCACCTTACCACCAGGCCACCACTGCCCAAATGTTAAATTTGTTGGATTTTTTTAAATGATTAATTCCAGTACTCGTTTTTTTTTTTTTTTTTTTTTTTTTTTTTTTTCCTTGTGTCAGACGGCAGCCATACTTTCTCTGAGCAAAGTCTAATGTGTGGCATTTAGGTCTGTCTCCTACACCAGGCTCCAGGTAGAGTGGGATCAGGTTACACACAGCAGCGTCTTTATCCAAATCACGTCTGTTCAGTACAAAACCTAAACTCAGCTTCATGTTCATTTGTCTTGTAAATGAGTGACGGAGCACTCGGAGCCAAGCCAGTCAGTCTGGTTCTCATTCAAGAACTCATTTAAACGCTTATCATCTGTCTGTCTGTCTGTCTGTCTGTCTGTCTACCCAGATTACTAGAAATGGGGAATGTTTCTCTGCTTTGTGTTTATTGTTGAGAACAATCTGTGATTTCCACTGATCGCCCCAAAATATTTTGGACTACCTTCAGCCTTGATTGCAGAACGTGATCACCATGAGAGATATAGCTTCAACAAACCTGAGCAACATACATTTTCATCTGGATTTGGATTCATTTATGACCAAAATCTTGAATTGATGAGGGAAAATTGAACCACTCCAAAAAGTCTTCTCCTGCATCTCCCAGAGATTTTTAATAAGGTTAAGGTCAGGACTCTGTGGTGCCTCTTAATGTGCAAAAATGATTCCTGGTGCTCCCTGAACCATTCCTCCATTATAATAAATAACAAATACATTGTAACCTGTCATAATAAATTCATTCTATCAGCCACAATTTATGACTATTGTCATCAGAAAAACAAGTGTCACCTAAAATCCCCACGATGTTTCTTGTTGATCCAGGATAAAATATATAGGAATTCACTCATTCATTCATTTTCTGAACCACTTAGTCCTAGTCAGGGTCGTGGGGAGACTAGCACCCATCTTAGCCATCTTAGACCCTGAACAGCTCAGACAGCAAAGGTTTTTTTTACAGCCTCTCACAGTGGAGAGTGAGCCGGTGCGCGGACATTTGCTCACAGGACAAATGCTCACAACCTTAATGAAAAAAACCAGACATTTGTTCACAACATCTTTTTTTCTTTGTTCTAATAAATACATAATACAAAAAAAACATCACAATGTGTTATACAATTATTTATTCTTATAAATACATAATGCTAAATGAACTCATCCATTAGGGTTAGGGTTTAGGGTTTAGAGTTAGGGTTAGGGTTTGTGTTTAGGGTTTAGGGTTAGGGTTTAAGGTTAGGGTTAGGGTTTAGGGGTAGGGTTTAAGGTTGGGGTTTAGGGTTAGGGTTAGGGTTCGTGTTTCGGGTTAGGGTTAGGGTTTAAGGTTAGGGTTAGAGGATACGGTTAGGGTTAGTGTTCGGGATTAGGGTTTAGGGTTAGGGTTAGGGTTTAAGGTTTGGGCTTAGGGTTAGGGTTAGGGTTTACAGTTAGGGTTAGGGTTTAAGGTTAGGGCTTAGGGTTAGGGTTCGTGTTTTGGGTTAGGGTTTAGGGTTGGGGTTCGGGTTTAAGGTTAGGGTTGGGGATATGATTCGGGTTAGTGTTCGGGATTTCGGTTTAGGGTTAGGGTTAGTTTTTAAGGTTCGGGCTTAGGGTTAGGGTTCGTGTTTCGGGTTAGGGGTTAGGGTTGGGGTTAGGGTTTAAGGTTAGGTTGGGGATACGATTCGGGTTAGTGTTCGGGATTTCGGTTTAGGGTTAGGGTTAGTTTTTAAGGTTCGGGCTTAGGGTTAGGGTTCGTGTTTAGGGTTTAGGGTTAGGGTTAGGGTTTACAGTTAGGGTCAGGGTTTAGGGTTATGGTTATGCTTAGGGTTGGGGTTTAGGGTTAGGGTTTAGGGTTAGAGTTAAAATTGAACAAAAATTTTCATGTTGTGAGTAAATGTCTGTTTTTTCATTAATGTTGTGAGCATTTGTCCTGTGATCAAATGTCCTGCAACCGAGTGAGACAGATGGCAGGCCTTTGATAACCCAGTTGGCTGCACTGGGGATGTCTACTTGGCTTGCCAACAAATTCTAGTTGAAGTCACGCACAGAAGTTTATTTCTAGGAATAATGTTCCCTTCCCAGAATATCAGTTAGGCATCAAATACCAGTTTTCCATTTGGCCGAGGCTAACCAGTGACTGATTCGCTTTCCCTCATTTCAGTGTACAGAAAGAGTCCCTGTGGTGGACGCTCAGTCTGTTCGCATTCATAAAAGACAGCAATCGTTAACCTGTAAGGCATTTTCTCTTATCTTTCGTGTTGAT
>CM045735.1:21407248-21652248 GCA_024760905.1 Plotosus lineatus | reverse complement strand
TGCTCTGTGTGTGTGTGTGTGTGCATGTGTGCCTGTGTGTATGTTTTTGCTCTCTGTGTGTGTGTGTGTGTGTGTGTGTGTGTGTGTGCCTGTTTGTATGTTTTTGCTCTGTGTGTGTGTGTGTGTGTTTGTGTTTGTGTGCGTGTGGGTGCCTGTTTGTATGTTTTGCTGTGTGTGTGCGTGTATGTGTCGTTTTGCTCTGTGTGTGTGTGTGTTTTGCTCTGTGTGTGTGTGTGTATGTTTTTGCTCTGTGTGTGTGTGTTTTGCTCTGTGTGTGTGTGTGTGTGTGTGTGTGCCTGTGTGTATGTTTTTGCTCTGTGTGTGTGTGTGTGTGTGTGTGTGTGTGTGTGTGTGTGCCTGTGTGTATGTGTGTGTGTATGTGTGCCTGTGTGTGTGTTTTTGCTGTGTGTGTGTGCCTGTGTGTATAGTTTTTGCTCTCTCTCGCTCTCTCTCTGTGTTTGAGAGAGAGAGAGAGAGAGAGAGAGAGAGAGATAGAGAGAGGAAGGAGGGGAGGGAGGGAGGTTTGGATCATGGTATGTATATGATTAGATATAAACACAGAGATCAGTATGTACAGTTATATCTGGGGATTTGGTTGAACTGAAAGAAGGATTTATTTTTGAATCCTCGCCTGTAAGGTGAGCGCGTGGTAGAAACACATGCAGTTTCATATTCTCCAATCAAAACAGTTTCCTTTTTGTTTTAAGCAGTACAAAATCCGAGGCCTGGCCCGTCTCCAGGCAAACTGGAATTATCACCCCCCCCACCCCCCACCACATCAGTGATAGTTATTACAGGAATATCTCTGAGAATAAATCTTGCTGCACTGATGTATGTTTTCATATTTAAAGCTTACAGATAATATTCGGCTGCTCCCTAACTGGGAACAGAAAATGGGATTGGATCTAAATCCATTCACCTGAATTTATTCCGAGACCAAAAAAGTAAAAAAATGAAAAGAAAAGGAACAACTGTAAAAAAAAAAAAAAAAAAAAAAAATTATAAATAAAAATGTTCAGGTATGTTTTCACTTAGATTTAATCTAATGAGCTATATTTAAATCAAATCTGTAAAAAAAAAAAAAAAAAAAGCCCTGCTCTTTTGTTGGATTCAGACTTCTGGGAATATTAGGGTATATAAAGGGGACATGTTTTATATTGCTCATATTGAATCTTTGGTCTTTGGCAGGAGGCTACGATCGATTTTTCTCTCACTATCCGGACTACTGTTTAAAGAGCAAAGCCCTGCCAGTGGCCGCGGCTCAGATCAGCACCGAGGAGAGCTGCCCCTCCTGCACAACCCCACAGCACGACCAGGTAAGAGTCATCACTATCAACCTCACATCGGACTGGGGGTGGAGGGTGGGGGGGTGGGGGTTGTGTGTTCAAGGGCGCATGAGCAGGCCTACAGTAACCTGGACTACAAAATGGAGCCTTAATGGTCCATCGATTGGTGTCATTACGCTCTTATTGTTCCGGCCGGATGCGATCTTTACTCGGCTCTGTTTTTACTCGTTCATCATTTCCTGGTCTTTTTTTTTTAACCCTTTCAAGCCCGAATTATTTTTTTGCAGTTAAAAAAATGTGTCACTTGCTTTTCCTAATCAGAAAAAGGTCTAAGGAAACAGCCCGAACACAGTTCTTTCAACAAAATTATAATAACACTAATAATAATAATAATAATAATAATAATAATAATTAAATAAATAAATAATAACACTGAAATTCGTGAACAACAAGTATAGAATCCGTCTACTAATTAGCATTTTTTGAAAGAGGACCATATGGTCCTGTTAGGCTTTAAAGGGTGAAAAGCAGGTCAGCAACCTCTCAAATCAATGTGGCTGCTTCCAGTTCCGGCTTCTTCTTCACTTCACTTCACTTATCCCTTAACATCCGAGGATGTCGTTGGGGCGCCTTCATGGCGAGACTTGGGCTGATTTGGCCTGGCGGAGCCCATCCCTCTCCAGGTCGTAGAAACACGCTGACGGCTTTGCAGCTACTCTTTACGAAAGTCAGCAATGGTTGTTTTACATGCCTCTCACCATAGACAGTGAGAGACACGACCCGCCTTTGATAACTCAGTTAGCTGCACGGGGGCGGCAGTGACAACCTTGTGGGGACTCGAACCCCCCCAACCTTAGGATCAGCGATCCTGCACCCTCGCCATTAGACCACCACTGCCTTGGTTCCGGCTAAGGAAGGTGATATTAGGCTATTGGGCAATTCAAATTGAAATAAAACACTGCTGCTCCAGGATTCATGCTTCGAAGTAAATCAGTGATTGGGATTTAGTAACGCAGTCTGGAAGGTTGTGAGTTCGAATCAAAACACTGCGAACTGTAGTCATCGGGTCTTGAATGTTCAACCCTCATTTACTCAGCTACGTTACATTAATGTCTGCCAAAATTTTCATAAAGAGTAAACTGCATGGCGAGCTGTCCAGGGTGTAATCTGCCCTCGCTCAGAGTCAGCTAAGGTGGGCACCAGCCTCTTTGCGACACAAATTTGTGACATTATAGTTGGTGCCCAAGATGTACCAGAGATCCATAGCAGTGACGAGGAACTGTAATGATTTGCACTTTTTTATGGTGATAAACACAAAGTCACAGTCTTGTCACATGGACATTTTAAAAGCATGCTAATTGTGCCACATTAATAATACAGTAGGTCACTATTTCCTCCCTCACCTACCTTTCAATTTTCTTACAGGGTGGACCTGTGGAGATACTTCCATTCCTGTTTCTCGGCAGTGCCTTTCATGCGTCCAAAAAGGACATGTTGGATGGCATGGGCATCTCTGCCTTGCTGAATGTGTCTTCAAATTGTCCCAACCATTTTGAAGGAGCCTACCAATATAAATGCATCCCTGTGGAGGACAACCACAAGGAGGACATCAGTTCCTGGTTCATCGAGGCCATTGATTTCATAGGTAAGCTCAACAAGCTTCAACTTGTATCACCACTTTCCCTTTCCCCCAAGTAACCAATTAAAATGTACAAAGCAGGTGGAAACCGTTCATTTGGTTTTGAGTAAATTGTTGGAAATGGGTTCCGCTCAGCATTACTGCTTTTCATTGCTTTTATTCCGAGTCATTGTGAATGGCTCCACATAAATCAATGATTAACAGACTCATCTGCATTACACAGAACTCTGTTTAGGACATTCACATTACACCCACTGTTTTAATTTCTCATCCATTTCTCAATTTCTCCATCCTGAAAGCATCTGCCAAATGTGCATTCTTTTGTGCTTTGTTGATGGGTGATGTATTAAAAATGGGTGGAACATTAAGAAATGGACAAAGATGCAGGAACGATCTGGAAATGGGTTGGTTTGCAGGGACGGTTCTCCCTCTGGGATTGCAGGGACGGTTCTCCCTCTGGGATTGCAGGGATTGCAGGGATTTCATAGACTGTGGGTGGTGACGAGTAGGGTATCCTTGAAAGTCAATGTCAGTGCAGCCCACATATGTAACAAAAACTCAATGCTGGAAAAAAAAGGAGGGAGGGGGTTGTATGAGCAAGTTTAAACGCATCAGTATGGCGCTCAGGAACTGGGGTCTGACTCATCTACCATTCAGAAGCATTCAGGTTCTTCAGTCAATATACGTGTGTCTGGTGAATCCATTATATTTAAGAAAAGACTAAGAGCTACTACACGAAACCTTGTAATAGCTACAGTTTGTAACATGCTAGTTGTTATTGTGATCTTTAGAACTAGAAATTATGCAGGAGGCTTTTGTGATAATGAATTTGCAAGAACTGAAAATAGGTTTAATGATTTTTGAATTCTTTTTTTTTTTAGTGTAGACCAGGGGTGCTCAATCGTGCTCCTGGAGATCTACCTTCCAGATGACTATCTCCAACTCTAATGTGGCCCATGTGACATGTAAGATCCAGTCAGGTCTTAAGACATTTCAAAGTCCCTTGATTAGATGATTCGATGGTGCGGTGGGCATGATTAGAGTTGGAGCGAATGCCTTCTGGAAGGTAGAGCTCCAGGAGCAGGATTGACCGCCCCTGGTGTAGACCTAATTTAAGCATATAATGAAATTAAGATCTGATTATTGGTAGGCAGGATGAAAATTACTGTTCTCCTCCTTTATACGGCTGCTGATTTCTGAAGTCCTAATTAATGGCTACCAGACTGGTAATGGCAGGGTGTCAACGTTTACAATGGGGCATAGGGTGTGAACACACCCCAGGCAGTATAGTCAACGTGAGAATTGTTTTCCCACTGTAGGTGTCGGCCTGCTTTTGAGCCTTTGATACTCTTAGATATAAGACAGTATTGGTTTCTCTTTAGCTATTCAGTCCATCATATCAGTCCATCAGTAAAATGAAGAATGTGCTAAGGATGTGTTGAAACAGTAGACTACATGGCTATCAATATGTAACAGGACAAATTTGAATTCTTTCCCATAGACTCTGTGAAAGACTCCAATGGCCGTGTCCTGGTTCACTGTCAAGCAGGGATTTCACGCTCAGCCACCATTTGCCTGGCATACCTGATGAAGAAAAAGCGTGTGTGTCTGGATGAGGCATTCGAGTTTGTCAGGCAGCGGCGCAGTATAATCTCACCCAACTTTAGCTTCATGGGCCAGCTGTTGCAGTTTGAGTCACAGGTGCTGGCCACATCTTGCTCAGTGGAGGCAGCCAGTCCATCAGCCACTCTGGGACCCAAGTCTTCCCCATCAACAAACTCACCCTTTATCTTCAGCTTCCCTATGGGGCCAGTGGGACCACATGGGCAGCCCAGTACCCTTTCCTACTTGCAGAGTCCTATCACAACTTCACCCAGCTGCTGATAAAATGCTCAGGCCATCAATGGGAAACTTTTGAGACTGGTGTAAACAGAGACCTCAGTAACGAAGGATACAAGCATGGACAGTTCTCTGAGGAACGAGTCAGGGAATCAGCACCAATTTTACATCCAAACAAGTAGACATTTGATTGGTAGCTGGTTGACCAGAAGGGATCTCCAGTGATTGTGAACTGGAAAAAAACCCACAATGTTAGAAGAGTGAACTTGTATAAATCTGTTAGGGCAAGGCATGTCAGGTTCTTCCAAAGCCCTGCTCTGTAGTTTGGTGGGGTGGATCGATTGGATGCTCTGGGGGTAGGGACACACATCCCCTATTCTCATTTACAAATAAAGAGCAGTGGGCCCTTCAGCTGTGGCAGTTGCTGCACACTGTGTCCAAGACTGTTAGCTTTCTGCTAACGTCCTTCTTTGTGTTTTACCAGTCAAAAAAGAAAATGACTGAACTTGTCGAGGACAGCATGAACCTGGTTCTGGTCAGGGGGCATCAAGCAGCATGCCTCATTTGTTCTTTGGTCAGTGCCTTGTGCTGGGAAGGTATGCGACACACAGGGACCTGCCTGAGTCATCACATTATCTACTCTGTAGGATGAAACCTTCAAAAGGCAGACGGACAGGCAACTCTTGATTAAAATATTTCAACTGGCAATACATCTTCGTCTCTCAACTAAGAGCAATAACATCTCCCTGCCTCTTCCCAGTTACCACCAAAGCACTGTTGTGTTCTGGATGTCTGCCACACTGTACGATCATGCTCTCAATACCTTGGTTTCGGTCTCTTAATAATTTGTACAGTACCAGGTCTGGCCGCTATTTCAACTATGCGTTGATCAAAAGGCTGTCAAATTCTCTGCAACATGATGTTATTGTAAAATTACTTTTTTTTTTTTTTTTTTTACAATTTTGGTACAGATTTGTTTTTTTGAAGGGTACACAGATTTTCCTTGGTCACTTTAATAAGTCTAACCACTGTAACCTTTATTTCTTATGTAAACATGGTGTTCCATTCGTGGCTATGGCTCTTATGACTGCATTGGATAAATATTGAGTGAAGATAGAGGTGCCTGCAGTCTTCTGAATGTTTGTCAATACGTTAATACGCAGCTCAGTGAGAGAATTCTTCAGATTGCATTGAAGAGGCACCACTCATCTTTTCATTGTTTCACTTTTCCTGATGAATGTGGGTACTTTTTTAAAAAGAGCACTTTTTATAAGTGATGCAATATGCTGAGGGTTTGTTTTGCACATAACCGGAGTAGATACAACAGGTGAAAAGTGTACGTTTGTAAAACCCGTCAGAGCTTTACTTTGTGTCCATGTAAATTTCATGGTCTGTTACCACATCACTGATAAATGCAATACTTTTTACTGTATCCATCAAGTGAGACGTTGAGACTGCCAGTGGCAATATCAGTCCGTTTGATTTTTAAAGCGATTTGTGTATGTATAGTTTATTTATTCCTTGACTTCCGTTCTCAAATACAACACTGTTGTTTAATGATAGTCTGGTGTAATTTATTAATACATTTCATGTTTCATTGAATATATACGCACTCACAGTACCTCTTTATGTAGTCCATTTTCAACTGCAAATTCAGTCCTTAAGGCAGTAGTAGTTGTTCTGTAAACAGGGATCCCAGCGAGGTTTAGAAAAAATAGAGGAAACGGATTCAGAAATACAGGAAATGAAATATTTCAGCTGTGGTCAAGGGGGCATTTATTATAAATAATTATCACTTTGGCAAGTAAAAATAGTGGAATTCCGCTAAATAGTGCAGATTTGGGATCCCCTGTGTAAAAAGCCTAATTTTCTCCAACAGCCAAGAGTTACATTTATCATTTATGGTATTTCACGAACACTTTCAAGTAGAGTGACTTGTTCAGACAATGAATGAGGACGAATGAGTCACTAATTAGGGTCACACGGCGAGCTCTGGATCTCAGCTGAACTCTGGGTGAGGGCAGGGTACAACCTGGACACAGAAACATACTGATGGCAATAAAATGGCTTGTTTTTTTTTTCATATTCCTTTTACCAAAGACAGTGACAGACATGGCACACTTTTAATTTATTTATTGGTTTATTTTTTAAGATACTGTATTAATCCTGCCCTGCGATGGCCTGGTGAGCGGTCCGGGGTGTACGAGTCGGCTGAGATGGGTGACGGACTTCCTGTGACCCTAATTAGGATTAAGCAGTTCAGAAAATGAATGATGAATCCTACAAGGAAATTACTTCCTCGGCATTTAACCCATCCAAAGTGAGAACCCACTTGATGCTGCAACACACTGGGGAACCCGAAGACTAGTTGGGGGTTTGGTGTCTTGCTCAAAGGCATTTCAGGCAAGAATGTGGAGGAAGGAAAGGTGCAGCTCACCCCTCCTCCTCCCACCACACATGAAAACCCAGCTAAGCTACACTGTGGGAATATCTTGCACTTCATCAAATTTACATAACTGAGCAGTTGAGGGTTAAGGGCCTTGCTCAACAGCTCAATAACTGGCAACCCTGTCAGGAACTCCGAGCCTTTGACGCAGAGGCATCACTGCCCAAGCCTTCAATATACTTTATATTCAAATAATACAACACAAATCCAAACATTGCAGGTTTACTAGCAACATGCCAGTGAAACAGCACATCCACAACGAGCCAAATAGTAAAAAAAAAAACATGTTACAAAATAGTAAACATGAAATAAGAGAAGATCATCATCTTTTCCTTATGGCTGTTCCCTTCAGGAGTCGCCACAGCGAATCATCTGCCTCTATCTTCATGGAAGTCATATTAATGATTTGCATGTTTGATTTGGCATAGTTTTTTTTTTTTTTTTTACATCAGATGCCCTTCCTGACACAACCCTTAGCAAGGGGCTTTTGATAACCCAGTTAGCTGCACGGGAAGGGGGGGGGCGCACAATGACAACCTTGTGGAGAGTGGGACTCAAACCCTCATCCCTAGGATCAGCGATCCAGCACCTTTTACCACCAGTCCACAACTGCCCTCATGAAATTAGGTAAGATAACCGCCAGAATCTATCATTAAAATTTTGTGAGCAGCTCAGAATTTCCCAATTACTGCTGACATCAGACTTGGCATTTTCAGCTTATACCTGAAATGAGTTTTGTGAAAAGTAAATAATCAAGATGTTGCTCCACCTCCGTATTTATAGATCTTTTATATTTAGCAATTATAATCTAATAGTGATGACAGTTTTAAATGTCACAGATTAAGTAGTTAAGGTTCAGCAGTAAAGAGAAATAAACAGTGCATACGAGGAAACAGCTGTTGATCACATTAAAACTTTACAATTCTAGATAGTTGAAACCATAAATATGCTTTGAGACAGACCCGTGGTATTAATTATACTTCTCTGATCCAGATAATGAGTTCTTACTGACCTGCGCAATGTAACCTTCAGATAGCATCCATTAAATCAAGTAGGTTTCGACTCCGAGAAGTCTTCGAAACGCTTCTTCTGCATTCTGTGTTCCTGTAATTAGTTTCTCTTGGTGCTATGGATTGTATATATTAGGATAAAAATGAGTGACGCCTCTGGGGTATGTTTATCCGCACTGTATTTGTCCAACACTTCAGTCTGCCATAAAAATATGTTCCCATCTGATTTCCTGTGGAAACATTTCAATAAACAGAATCACGCTGAAACTGTTTAAATGTGTTTTATAGTTTACAATGGTGCACTATTTATGGCTTGCTATGGGTGATGCAGGAGTCCGAATTCAACCAAAGTCTGTCCAAAAAAATTAAAAATAAAAATAATAATAATAATTAAAAAAAAAAAAAGAAAAGAAATCAGGACTTTAAAAAAAAAAAAAAAAAAAGTGAAACCCATGTGATGGAAACAAAAACAATGAAAATACTTTTATTCTCTACCAAACCATTCTGCCTTTTTTCAAGGGAAAGTGTGATGATGCTGTTTATCGGAAGTCTGAAAGCAGCCCATTCCTTACCCCGTCTCTGAGTGTGATCATAATCAGCCATAATGTGCAAACAGATCCACCCACCCACAAACTAACAGGAAGTCAGTTGCAACCAAAACCCTCACACCTGCTGTGCAATCAGCTCAGCTCAGCTCAGATCAGATAAACGCTATTTTTCCATGGAACATGAGTGGAATTGGAAGACACCAGAGCCAAAGTAAAGGGGGGGGGGGGGGGGGGAGAGAGATGAACGACACACCCATCATGAGGGGCACATATGAGATATGTACTTTATTAAGACTGGTTTACATGATTGAGGACAGCTTAATTAGTCCGTTCATGGTAAATAGTTCTTCACATACTGATTAAAGTATAATAATGATAAAAAAGAAAATAATCAGAGATGTGAAACGTGAAGTGGTTCTGGCTGAGAAGCGGAAGATTGTTTGTGCCCTTTTCCACCAACATGGTGCTGGTGTCAAAAAAAAAAACGAGAGAGAGAGAGAAAGAGAGAGAGAGAGAAACACTTTCGGTTTCCATAGCTGGTTTTCTATTTTGTCCCAGTGTCAAAAATACTGCTGGGCTGGAATCGAGAACCAGTCATATCAGATTGCTTGTTGCCATGACAACACCAAATTATTTATATAAGATGTGAACAGACATGCTGTTTTTTTTTTAATAATTAAAGCAGAATTTCTATTGAAAGTACATGTTTCAAAAGAAACGACGCCGTTACCTGAAAACTCATTGGAATAATTCTGCAGAAACAAAAATGTTCAGATCTTGCATGTGATTATTAGTCGAGGATACAATCTGTACTGGCTGGAGATGCTGAAAGAGTTGACCTTGAATGATAAAATACTCTCTCAACCCATCCTAGATGGTTATTTTTTCCCCCCATTAGGAAATACCTACACCCGGGATCTCACATAAAAGTTCACATCTTTAAATGGTGAAAATGGGCTTGTTTTAAAAAAATAAATAAATAAAAGGGAAGCTGATTCCCTGTACGGCACCAGTACTGTGTTGATGAAGACGTGGAATACCATGCACTCCGCTTAAAGTGATAAAACAACAACAACAACAACAAAAAACCTTCAGCCAAAGAGATGTCTCCAGGGGCACACACATCCAAACTGTTTAACACAACCTGTGAATGTGCATCAGTGATGTCGGATCTTGGAGGAGGACAATCTCGGAAAGTTACCGCGATGGAATGAGACTGACAATACAGATCAGACTAGCGTCATCCGAAACTTCATCCATTCATCAGATAACAACCGGACAGAGATGAGAGCTTTTTACCAAAGCACACATCCATCACAATCATGGCAGGAAATGCTCGTTAACGTAAATGCTATTTCCCAGTTTCATTAGAATAAGTTAAACCCTGCCTAAAAGTGCAAGTCCCTTAAAACTGCATTTTTATAAACAAGACATACTAACGGAGGTGATGCGTCTGACCCTTTCCTGTGCAAAGTTAAAAATAAACAAAACCGTTTCCTAAGTGTTAAACATTTTAATACGGAAGGTGCGAATTGGAGAACTGGGGTTCCACACATGTCCAACTTCCAAAAGGCATTTTTGCATCAATTCATAGGTTTAAAAAAAAAGGAGATTAGAGGCTCAACAAATGATCAGTAATGAACAAAATGAAGGTCCATTGAGCTTTAACGGTGATGTAGTCCACTGTGTAGTGTGTTAAATTTAAAATAATTCACAATTAAAATGGTTTAGAGAAAGGATAGTGAAAAAAGGGAAGATCTGTGCACTGGATTAAACCAGTTTCGAATGAGAATGAATGAGGCGGCTCATCTTCGAATCACTTCATTCCTCAATGATCTGACCTGTAAACTCTGACCCAGGTAAACACAGAACAGGAGGGTTGGTTAAAAACACTAATGCTGCAGGTGCGAGATGAGAAACGGGAGGTCAGTGGGAGGTTGGAGAAGGACAAGGATGGCCAGCATGGAGGCCAGAATGTATGTGAAGGAGTGTAACAGTCTGAGCAGTGTGCGGGGAAACAAGCTCTGGACACTCAAGACTTCTGCTCTGCTGCGGCTGGTGGCTGCGCCGTGCTCTCAGGCTTCACAATCTGGTATGTGATGAGGTACTCCGGGTATGCCTGCGCAAAGAAAACACAGACACACAGACACACACACACACACACACACACACACACACACACACATACACACATACACACATACACACATACACACCCATACCCACACACACACACACACACACACACACACACACACACACACACACACACAAATAGATGACTAAGTTTTTACTGTTTTAATATCAGCGCAAAAATGACCGGAAAGCACAAAGTTCTTTTAAATGTATTTTAATGCAACAAAAAAACTTGTACTAGAGAACAACTACAGGGATCCCTCGCTACTTTGTGCTTCAATTCGTGCGGCTTCAGTGCATCGCGTTTTTTTTTTTTTTTTTTTTTTAATATTCATCGAATTTAAAAATAAGGAAATTAAGAAAAAATTCGGGGAAAAGTTAAGGAAAATGCCACAAAACAAGGGCCAAGCAAAAAAACCCCAAAAAAAACACCAAACAAAAAAAACCCAACCCAAAACCTCACATCAAAACCTACTTACATTTTTCTGTGAGGTGTGCATCTGTGTGTTCGTCTGTATATTTATGAATTTAGATTTTATTTACATCTTGTGCATTATTTTTGAATGTGTAATTGTTATTATAAGCATTTATAGCATCGAATATGTATTTATTGATATTATATACACGCATACGTCAGTCGGGGAGGGGGGGGTGATCCTACGTGGAATTTGGTGGTCGCAGGGGGCTCACGGTCCCAATTAACCGCGGAAAGTGAAGGATCCCTGTATATTCTTCTATGATTATAAACAAAAGGAAGTACAGTAATCCCTTGCCACTTCGAGATTTGAGCATCGTGGTCTTTGTAAATCGCGGACTAAAAATTAAAAATCCAAAAATCACACTGAAACTCGCATGTAAGCAAGCGGAAGGCAGGGACCCAAGGCAGGCTGCGTCCATTGTTTACAAATGACAAACTGAAGTGCCCCTCCTCCCCAGTTCAGGCAGGGACCGCCCACTAAACTCAATCTTGCAAGCTGATTGGCTTAGACGTGTGACGCTGTTGCCTCGCACATTCCCGAGGGATTTTTGTGATTTTGTGATCTTATAGTGTTTGTGAACGACCTGCACTGCGGAGAAGAGCTATTGTCAGAGGTGACTACAGTACTTAAAGTATTTATATATAAATTCTATTTAAATATTAATACATTACAGTATTTACATATGCATATAACTGTATAACGTTTAATATACACTTCTTGATATTGTATAGACGCGAAAACATATAGAAATGAGACAACATGGTAGAAATGAGAGGGGTGTTCCTACTGTGCGGTTTTTCGAATATCGCGGCCAGGTCTGGTCTACATTATCCGTGATATTCAAGGGATGACTGTAAACAGTGGGTACCGAGTTTCAAAACTTTCTAAAAACGTTACAATTGCATAAATAGTAAGTGGATCACATCTTCAATGCACTGGATTTCTCCTTATAATATAATTATATAAAGGTAATGTATAAGTCTATATAACAGTAGATATAAACTAATTATTAATCTTATTTGCTCGGCCTGTACAAAGAAATCAGTGAAAAATACCACTGGCTGAGATTTCTCCGTACAGACCAAGTAAACAAGAACATAATAAATAAATGATTTAACCATTTTAAATTTCAAAATGATTTCAGAAGCAGAACTATATTTCAGAATATTTCTGGACCTTTTATGATTCCAGGTTGCCTATCACTGCCTCATCACCACATTCAAATCAAATCAAATCTCGCACACTTTCAGAATCAGGTAACAGCATGTTCTATTCCTCAGACTTTTCTACATCAAAACACTTCAGTTAAAGATTATTTTACTCGATAAGAGAGAAGAACACGACACAGTCATGAAAGACCTTCTTTCTGACAATGCCAGTCTGAATAACCAGGCTTTAAATCAAGCGAGTGATCGGTATGTGACCTGCAAGCAGGTGTGTGTGAATGCTTACTGTAGGCTCTGGATCTGAAAACCTTGGTAAGCACAGTTTCTCAGTAAAAGCTTGTTAATCATGTGCACATTCCTTTGATAAAGATTAATTTATAAATTACACAGCGGATATGGCACACCCACTGTGCTTAAAATGAATAATCCAAAATGGCCACTTTACTTCGAGAAGTGAAATATTTCATATGCCTGTTCGGCCAGGCTTAGGGAGATCACCACTCCCAAACTGGTGCTTTACATTCCCAGGGTAGTCGGGCCATGGCACTTATCAAACCCCAATTTTCACACAGCTGCTACGCTATCATAAGCACATGCTTCATTTAATATTTATATTCTAATATTATTGACTGCCCTGATACACTTCATGACTCATTACAGCTGTACTGTGGACGTTTATCTCACGAACAAGCATCGCTTACATTAGATGAGATTAATTAACTAGCTGATAGCGCACACAAATTCCCAGACATCTATACACTTCGACACTCTGAGGGGGAGAAGCTGTCTAAAACCAGCGGTCTTGAAATAACAAGAACATTTCTTGGAAACGTGTAAGTGCAGTCAGCGCCGAAAGCAGCAGTATTTATATCATTATTACTATTACCATTATTACCACCACACGTAGTTCATCTGTTGTAATGACTGGGCTGAAAGACACTGGGCGTGGTCAGTCATTAGTCCCCATGGCAACGATCTCGAGAATTCTCTTTCCGTAATACTGAGAGCCTTTAGATTCTGTTTACACCTAGTCATTTAATAACTTTTCTATTTTGGGGTTGGATCGTGATAATATTTTAACCGTAACCATTTACACATCCTGTGTTGTGTGAGCCCCTTTCCTCCGGTGTTCGATATGTGTCTAATGTCATTGGTGCAATACTGATCCTGATGAAGCTCTATTGATTCTGATGATTTATTAGCAGTGTTATTTGTTCATATTCATATTAAGAAAAATTTTACGTATTATTTTTATTTTAAATGCAGAAAGCAGAAAGAAGAGATTTATTCCTCATACTACTTCTGTGATCTATCAACAATGGATGTGAAATTTTGAGTTACCTGAGGGTGTTAAAATAGTAACTTGTGATTTATAAAAGTGAGATGAATCGAGAAAGAGCGAGCAAGTGAGCGAGCGAGAGAGAGAAGTTCATTTGAGGCACTTCATCCCAATTTAACACTTGATGAAAGTTATGACTCAACATTGCCATTCTAAAAGACCTGTGTGACCGAATATGCAACGTATTCTCAGCTGGGTTTCAGGCAGGAAATTTTAAATATTAATGACAAGAGGGCGCACTCTGACCTGCTCGCCTCGGTAGATGACGTACTCAGCATAGGCCAGGCCATTAACACTGGGTCTCCCAATGACGGAGTGATGCCCGGGAGGCGCGTGAGCCATTTTCATGGCGCTGAACTGCAGGAAGGATTTTCCCAGGGTCACACGACAGAACAGCATCTGCCTGCACAACACAGTGAGCATATAATCATTATGAGCCTGCAGCGCCATCCGCTGGTTAAACACACTGCCATTGTCAGCTGCTGTACCTGTGACAAACGTAGCAAGAGCGGTCTTTGTGTGTAGGGCAGCCGGTGCCTCCGCCGATGCCATACACATACTGGTTGCTCTTAGATGAATTCTCAGCAAAGTAGATTCCTGCTCCAAACATTCCCCCAATGTAGGCATGTCTCTCATCAAAACCTTTGTGGATTATGGCGTTAATGAAGGGAGAGCCTGCACAGGGAGGAAAAAACAAACAAACAAGGGTTTGGATATTAAACAGCACCAGTACTGGTTATCCTTACAGCATAATTTGTGTATAATGAGACATATTTAAAACAATACCGATGCTTATTTTAACATTAATCACCACAATAATCATAATGCTGTGTAATTTTATCCCATGGATTATTGGGGGAGGGGTTCCCCCACAGAAGTGATGTGAACTAAATGATCCGTTGTGTCCAGTGCAGGTAAACCAGCATATCTATTCAGTGAGCGACATTTTAGATCAGTGGTTCTTAACCTTGTTGGCGGTACCGAACCCCACCAGTTTCATATGCACATTCACCGAACCCTTCATCAGTGAAAAATAAAAATATGATTTTTTTTTTTTTTTACAAATTCAAGACATAGGTACTGTTGTGTTCTTGTATTCCCCATCTCCATGCAGTTTCACAAAGTGTTCCTTTAGTTTTGCCGGTGCGAGACTAGAGTTGCTCAACTTGGCATTGCAAATCATTCAGAAAGGACACCGAGTCCCATCACGTTCCGTGATGCCTGGGAATCCATGTTGTACATATTCGTTATAATTACTAAATCTCTCACAC
Source organism: Plotosus lineatus (assembly GCA_024760905.1). NCBI lineage: Eukaryota > Metazoa > Chordata > Actinopteri > Siluriformes > Plotosidae > Plotosus > Plotosus lineatus. The sequence goes on along the minus strand of CM045735.1, from coordinate 21,637,089 downwards.
TTCCTTTTTCACTTTCTCGACATCCCCCAACTATCTCTTTCACATTTCAGTCATTCATCAAGTTCTTAAAATAGTCCTCTAAAATAAATAAAATAAATTACAAAATCCCAACACACTCTCCTCACTTGTCAACACATTACCATGTTTATCCGTCATCACCTCAGCTTGTATTACATCTTTCCCTGCTCGATTCCTCTGCCTGGCCTTTGTGTTCAGCTTCTCACACAGCTCATTATATGCCTTCGTCTTAGCTCTTTCCACCTCACCCTTCACCTTTCTCCACAAAAGGAGCCGCAGGCAAAGAAAATACCAAAAACAGAATATAGTGAAAACCAGAAAAGAAGAACAGCCAAGAAACCCAAAGATGATGGCATGCAAGCTGCTGAAAGGCTTTTTTAATGTTTCACACGTCATTGATGTACGGAGAGGGCTTAAATTCACCTCCTGCCCATGAACACTGCCAACTCGGATAAATTTTCAACAAATCCAAAGTGGTTTTGTGACACCACCAAAGCCCCCAGATATGTTATGTAATAGATTTATATTGCGCTTTAGATATAACAATGAAGACTGCTTTGTTCAGAAGTAGGCAAAGATCAGCACCTAGACTAGATTATATAAGACCAAGATTTTAAAACACCACATAATAAACTACTCATCCACCTTCTGTACTTGCTCTGTACAGAGAACTCGCAACTCTTGGTGTTCTTTTATACAGGCGAGGAGTTTTCTGTACAGACCACACACTCAGTTAATCAGCAGATTTCACTTTAACAAAGAAAAACCATCTCTGTTATAAAGAAAAAAAATAATATCTGTACGTGACAGTAACACCATGAGAACATCCTCTGGGCCCAAGTGTATTATTGTTCATGATGTATGGACTGACCGGCCTGTAAAATGACTTCAGTGCCCCCTGCTGGTGTAATGTAAGGTTAGCAGAGATGAACCCAAGATGGAGGGCAGAAAATTGTTGGAAGCTTCATAATGTGTCAAAACATCAAAAAAAAAACAAAAAAAAAAAAACCCTTCATCCTAATGATCACTGGTTATGTCTCATCATCACACATTTTAATAAAATTATTTTGTGAGCATAATTAGGGAGCAGGCTGTGCTGTTAGGATTAGCTGTGAGGCAACAAATGCAATCGCAGCTTTAAGAGCCAAAAGAACAAGTCTACTCTGTGCATCAGAGAATCATTGAACTCCAGAAACTAGTCTTAGAAAAACAGCAAAAGCAAAAACATTTTAAGGACAATAAAATTTGCCCAAGAATTCATACCATGGAATAGCATGCGCTCATTTTGATGGTTGTGGTTTTCATCACCGATCTCTTTCTGTCTGTGCGTGTATCTTTCTTTCAACTTCTTATTCACCACTTTCTGAATCTGCAGGAACAGGAACGAGCACACACACACCTTCATAAATGCTGCAAATAAGCATGATGAATTAGTTTGAGGTAATTTTCTACAAGCTGCGTGTTCATCTCTTGCTTACCTTCAGGATATTGTAGCGGCTAAAGACTCCACCTGCATTACCCCCATCTCTGTGCTCTCTGATCGTGCTCTGCAGCTAAACCATACAAAGGCAAAATCATTTAGTATAACTATGATCGTTACACTCTATATATATTATCTGCCTATATCCATATAGTCTATATCTATACACTGCTAGCACATTAACAATAAGGATCTGTGGCAGCAGCCGCAGCGGCAGAGATGACATTTAAAAACATTTACAGTAAATGACTTGTATGATTTTCTTTGGTATATATATATATATATATATATATATATATATATATATATATATATATATATATATAAAATAGCACCCCCCACACACACGTACATTAGTGTTTTAACAGCTATCAAAACATTTTGTGATAGTCTTTTCAAGCATCCATGACATTCTTGTCAGTTCACTGAATGCCTCTCCTTGGACCATATCGTGGGTATTTCCTGGTACGCAAGGGAAAGGTACCTACCAAAAGAACTATAACCAGGGAAGTGACATGTGTGTCATGTGTACCCGAGGGTCATTAATGTGTGTGGGGAGTCTGATCCACAGATAAGCTACAGTCGCACATTCTGCCGAAGCTATAATGCTGAGTATGAGAGAAAGAAGTTGGAACACACAATGCATTGCAGCTTGCTGTGTATGAGGATGCACAGCTGCAGAGCACTCAAGATAGTGTTAATGTTATGGTTGATCAATTAGAACTTACCTCCTCTTCCACAGACTGAAACTCTTTATCGTCAGGCGCCAAGTCAATCAGGACTGTGCCCTGACTTGCACAGTGGAATGTCAGGTATGGATTGGCACCTGTCAGTTCACACACACACACACACACACACACACACGCACACATTTCTGTGCTACTGATATTTACCTTATTTCCTTTTTCTGATGCGCTTTCAGATGATGCATGAAGTATGTAATAATCTATCAGATTTTTTTTTAATTTATTTTGGTTCCCAAGTCAAAATCTAAGTGAATCACAAGGCTTTATTTTTCCACAAAATACACTCACCAAATAAGGTAAAGGCACCATAAAAAATCCCACTAGTACCAGAACAAACCCGGTTGCACTTAACATTCTCATTTGCAACAACAACAAAAAAAATATATAAAAATATCATTCATTAATTCATTGTCTGAACCACTTAATCCTAATTTGGGTTGTGGGGAGGCTGCGCATCTCAGCCGACTCCGGGCGAGGACGGGGTACACCCTGGACAGCTCACAAGGCCATCGCAGGGCAAACAACCACACAACCATTCATACTCACACTCACACTTAGGGGTGATTTGGAACAGCTGATTAACCTACTATGCATGTTTTTGGACTGCGGGAGGAAACCAGGAGTACCCGGAGGAAACCCATGCAAACACGGGGAGAACATGCAAACTCCACACAGAAACACCCAGGTTGGGAATTGAACCCAGGACCTTCTTGCTGTAAGGCGGATGTGCTAATCATGTCACCACCATGTCTGTCTGTCTTCCTTTCGGCTTTTTCCCTTTTCCTCGGGAGTCGCCACAGCGAATCATCTGATTTGCACGTTTGATTTGGCAGAGGTTTTTACATCGGATTCCCTTCCTGTCACAACCCTTTTCGCAAGGGACAGAAACACGCTGACGGCTTTGCAGCTACTCTTTACGAAAGTCAGCAATGGTTCTTTTACATGCCTCTCACCATAGACAGTGAGAGACATGGCCCGCCTTTGATAACCCAGTTAGCTGCACTGGGGGGGGACAGTGACAACCTTGTGGAGAGTGGGACTTGAACCCCCAACCTTTGGATCAGCGATCCAGTGCCCTATATCACTAGACCACCACAACCATGTCACCACCATGCCGCCAATAAAAATATGGGCATTTCAAAAATTCACCAGAATCTCACATGCCTCGACTGACATTATAAAGCAATAAAACACAAGTCCATTTTTGGTCTTTTTTTTTTTCCTTTAATGTTTTATTTTCCTTAAACCCGAGCAGTTTGGTATGTCGGGTAGGTAAGATAAAGTCTGCTCGGCTTTTTATATCTGAGCCTACTGGCACATTAGGCTGGAGCTTATCTCAGTTATTTTTCTTTGACTGAAGTCACCAGGACTTCAACTCCCCATCACAGGTTGCCTTCGCAGTAGTTTCACTGGTACCCATTTATACTGCTGGGTGGACAGAGGCACACTTTATCTTACCCAGAGGTCTTAGCATGGTGGGGGTTTAATGGGGAATCAAACACACAACCTCATGATCATGAGCCCAGCACCCTAACCACTACACCACCAGCCTCACCATGACATTTTACTTTAATTATTATGCTTTATATATGAGCATATTACAGACATTATGTATGAAACAAATTACTGCAAGTTCCGGACTATTGAGCGCACCTGAATATAAGCCGCACCAACTAAATCTAAAAAGGACAAAAGAATTTGTACATATAGAGGCCGCACCTCCTTATAAGCCACAGGTGTCTGTCTCACTGTTGCGCTTCCTGCTAGAACACCCCTGGAGGCCGTTAGCCCGTAAAAAAATCTATAGATTTATAGAAATCTATAGATTAGCCGCATCTTTGTTTAAGCTGCAGGGGTCAAAGCGTGTGAAAAAAGTAGTGGCTTATAGTCTGGAAATTATGGTAGTCCCTGCTATATACACACAGTAATGCTGTTATAAAAATAAAATCAGCCTTTTCTGACCAAACAAAATGCTGTATTCGAAAGAAGTTTTATTAGATAAAATAGATGACAATCCCATTTTCTTTATTTTAGTTCTTTATCCAACTATACAAATTTCAGGAGTGATAAAATAATTAGTACTTAACTATAATTAATACCCAGATGTGCTTATTTACTTGTGGAGAAAGCTAAGATTCAATGTTCTGACCTTGCTGACCGCCCAGCAGTCTCTCGATGCCTTTGATAAGCTTGTGGCGGTGACCGTACGCATTGATACCAATCTCTTTCAGCTCTTCATGGCCCATATCAGCCAGCACGTCCAGAGTGATCTATGAAACAAAGCAACAGTCGATCAGACGCAGGAATCCATTTTTCTCAACACACCATTATGCCCAACCTCTTCCTCAAAAGATAAATGCAGCAAAAATGTCAGAGTAGGTATTAAATGGTGTGATGCACAAGACGGACTTATCACGGTTTCCTCTCACCGTCTCTATGAAAATCTCTCCTACCCACCCAGATGAAGATTTTTTTTTTATTATTATTATTAAGGGATGCAGTGGGGAGAAGCAGCACAGAATGAAAGCCTGCAGAGGAGTGAGATAAGGTGGCAAAATGCCACTGGTGCAGCACACTCCACTGGATTTGATCATTTCTGCCTTTATTCAGTCTGCATGAGCCTCCATCAGCTTCCCCTCACATACTGGGGATTTCAGTACATCACGGCTATGATGTGCCTGTTTACAAGACATCAGAAGAGTTATGCATTCTCTCATCAACAGGAACATGCTGTACACTGGGAAGCCCATGCGAATGTGATGGCATCATCAGAAAAATTGTATTATTAACACTACACAACAGCAGTATACATTATGACCATATTGAATGATTTCTTTTTACATTTGTACACATCTTACAATGGATTTTTTTTTAATTTGATGATTACATTAAATAGTAGTTTTAGGCCTCCATCAGTCCCGAAGGACTATGGCTGCGCTCTGGCTGGTATCCTGGCTGGTGATACTCTCCAGTGCGCAGAGCCGGGGCAGGGAGTAATGGAGAACAGGCTGCTACCTAAGCAGCATATCCCCCAGTCTCGGCATCACCGAGTCCAATGGATGGGAAAGTGCTGATACGACTGGGTTCCAGTGCCGCTGCAGGAGTTACCATAGCGTTACTGTGAACGAACTGCCTCAGAGGACTCCGACTCCCGATTAGAAACAAGCTGACGGCTTTGCACATACTCTTGTCGAAAGTCAGCAAAGGTTCTTTTACATGCCTCACACCCTAGACAGTGAGAGACACGGTCAGCCTTTGATAACCCAGTTAGTTGCACGAGGGTGTGTGTGTGTGTGTGTGTGTGTGTGGGTGGCAGCCTTGTGGAGAGTGGGACTTGAACCCCCAACCTTAGAATCAGCGATCCAGCGCCCTATACCACTAGAACACCACTGACCCTAAATTAAATATAAAAACAGTATAGGATTGTCCCAATCACATCTGACTGCTCACACCTGGCTGAATAAAAGCCTCCAGCTTGACTTCTTTCGTGAGTCCTATGGAATCCCAACCCACCCAAACCAAATTTCTCACCCTGATGTCCTGGGAACGGTTCAAGAAAATTGTTCTTTCAATTAAAATCTGTGTGTGTATCTATCTGTTTAGAAGAAATGTTGAATAATTCCCTCTTTGTCTCCATCCCAAACAGCACTTCTTTATCTCATAAACTAAAACAGCTAAATAAAACTATGATATACAGTGATCCCTCGCTACTTCGAGATTCACTTTCTGTGGCTTCAGTGCATCGTGAGTTTTCCAAAAATATTCATCGAAAGTGGTGGTCTAGTGGTATAGGGTGCTGGATCGCTGATCCAAAGGTTGGGGGTTCGAGTCCCACTCCCCACAAGGTTGTCACTGCCCCAGTGCAGCTAACTGGGTTATCAAAGGCGGGCCATGTCTCTCACTGTCTATGGTGAGAGGCATGTAAAAGAACCATTGCTGACTTTCGTAAAGAGTAGCTGCAAAGCCGTCAGCGTGTTTCTGTCCCTTGTGAAAAGGGTTGTGACAGGAAGGGCATCCGACGTAAAAACCTCTGCCAAATGAAATGTGCGAATCAGATGATTCGCTGTGGCGACTCCCGAGTATAAGGGAAAAAGCCGAAAGGAAGACAGACATTCATCGAAAAATAAAAAATAAGGAAATTATGCAAAAACAAAGACAATTCTGCAAAAAAACAAAACAAAAAAAACCCCCAAACAATCTAACAAAAAGCACCCAACAACCCCCCATCAAAACTGGTCTGGTCCCTTCCGAGTCGTAGAATGACTCTTGGCGACCTGCCATGAAGGATAACACCTTGATTATCATCTTCATGGAGATTTTCTTGGCAAGGATAGTGCAGTGGTTTGCCATTGCCTTCTGTACAATGCGAATCGGCGGGCAATTTAGAATAGCCTATTAGCCAATAGCCTAATAGCCAATTTAGAATAGCCTAATGCCACAGACTACTGTGCATGTTTTTGGACCGTGGGAGGAAACTGGAGTACCCAGAGGAAACCCACACAAGCATGGGGAGAACATGCAAACTCCGCAGAGAAATGCCCAGGCTGGGAATCAAACTCAGGCCTTCTTGCTGTGAGGCAGACGTGCTAACCACTACGCAACCATGCTGCCCCCATCAAAACTACTTACATTTATGTGAGGTGCGCATCTGTGTGTGTGCGCACACGTACATCTTATGCATTATTTTTTATTCTTTGTTATTATAAGCATTTATAGCATTGATATTATATACACATATACATGTACGTACACATCAGTCGGTGGGGGTGTTTGATCCTACTTCGCGGAATTCGGCGGTTGCGGGGGGTCTCGGTCCCTATTGCTCGTGGAAAGTGAGGGATCCCTGTACTTACATTTTTATGTGAGACGCACATCCGTATGTGTGTGTATTTATATCTTATGCATTATTTTTGAATGTTTAATTGTTGTGATAAGCATTTATAGTGTTGAATATGTACTGATTGACGTTATATACACATATACGTCAGTATTGGGGGTGTCGATCCCACTTCGCAGAAATCGGCTGTTGCGGGGGTGTGGGGGGGAATTAAGACGCGGAAAATGAGGGACCCCTGTATGTATATATATGTATGTATATATATATATATATATATATATATATATACACACACACACACACACACACACACACACACACACACACACACACACACACACACTGCATTGTGACGTGATATTTTCCTCATATTACTTAACCTACTTAACCTAATTAATTAACTAACTAACTAACTTCACAACGGGGTAATTTAAATTGTGGGGGGTTCAGGTGACGTGAAAGGCATGTAAACTCAGGACCTCACTGAAGGTTATCTCGTGCAACAAGCAGCTGGACAAGTGTATAATTAAAAAAAAAAAAAAAAAAAAAAAAAAAAAGGAATTAGAGCAGAAGTGAAGTGAACTGGCCAATCATGGCTCCTTCCCGCTCACATAGCACACTAGGAGCTTGTTCTCTTCATCTATGTGCAAATGAGCGGCCAGTGAGACCAGCCGTGATTAACTCAGAGCCGAGGAACGCTGAACATCATGGAGGGACTAATCAGGCAGAGTGGAGAAATGGTGCACCATTGCAGTGAGAACGGCTGGAAATGACAGAGCAGGGCTGCTGAAAAATGATGAGGGCCTGCCAACAAACGCAGCTTATTTGCATAGCTTTGAACATGTTCAGATCTTAATATTGAGTTGGGGGCTTCTCACCTGCTCCCTCTCGAAAATGTCCCGCAGATGCTCAAGGCCCAAACTCTTAAGGAACTGGCTCATGTTCATATCCAATATGGTAACTAAAAACATAAAAACAGAAACAGATTCAAAAGCTTAGTCCCCACCAGTTACTTCACACTATATTAATATCTGTTTCACTCTTCTCACACAATGAAAATCTCTCCCATAGGCATTTAGTTGACACTGCTATCAAATCTTTGCAAGTACAGTGTCACATGATTTACAGATACGAGTGTAACATTTTAGCCCTTCAGTATTAAATGAAACTTCCAGCAAAATGTCAATACACTGAAATGTAATAGAACATGTCAATTTTTGCTGAACTCACTGACAAGCGCCATTGAGGACTCTTCAAATAAGAAACAACCCAAAGCACAGCAATAACAATTTATTTTTCGAAATTAAGAAAGATACCTACTGCACACGACTCATCGAATTATGTTTACATTGTTAAAAAGTGGATTTTATTTCATTAAAAAAGTTTATTTTATTTTATGGATTGAAACAAGGAACAGCTGTGAAGGGAAGAAGAATAGAAGTTACCATCACTTGGACATTCATTCTCATTACGACGGTTATATACCAGCATGACAAATATCTTCACTGGGTTCCCGTGTGTACGAGCATACGAACGGGCAGACACAATGTTTGAAAAACAAACAAACAAAAAAAAAAATCAGACTGATGCTATACCAATTTCTCTTAAAATATGGTACTCCGTAGAGCTCCACTACCAATCATTCATGATTGACAGCTGTCTAAAACAGTATCTCTAGGGTCACCAAATTATTCAGATTTTGTACTGTTGATTGTATAGGATTCTTTATAAACATAAAATTACTGTGCAAACAAAACGAGGCAAAATAGCAGTTATAAGGTGTTTATTCTAAATATGTAATGAATCCTGTGATTAATGCTTTTTCAGATGAAACTTAAAAAAAAAAAAAAACAAAAAGAAAAAAAAAACAAACAAGGAACAATATCCACTCTCTGGTAATGTAAGTGTGCCTGATGGCACTGCAGTGTTTTACAGGATAATACTTTCTGCTCACTGATGTAAAAAAAAAAAAGGGGGGGGCATATACGGGTTGTGTTAAATGCACTTTCTTACTCTCTCCCTCCTTCCTCTCTGTCCCTGTGGCTCCATCTGCAGGCCCTGACGCACCACTCGCAGAGAGCTCAGCCAATGGACCGGCCAGGTTATCGATGCTGCTGGCAGCTGACAGACAGGATGGCGTGGATGCAGGTGAGATCACGGTGGCACTTACTACTGTAGCCTGAGGCTTAAAGCAGCTGGGCAGTGCATCAGGAGGCATAGCGTCGATCAGTAGAGCTCGAATATCATCAGCCTGCAGCACACACAGGAGATCATGGAGTTAAATTCAGGATGATACATTGCTTCATACCAGAGCACTGTTCAATTCTAATGAGTCAGAAGGTGTTGATTAACTTCCTATCGTACCGCTAACATTCTATAACACCTGTAAATCCCAGGCTTATTAATGCATTTGTTCCAGTACATTATTGATTCTATTGCAACATCTTATTCGCACGGACATGTCTGTTGCCGATGTTTGATTAGATGTTTAATGTCTATGAAAGGGGTCTCCAGTGTCAGTAAATCTGGAATATTTTCCGACAAATAAAAGTCTTCGTGACATATATTAATGCTTTGATGTCACATGATACGTTGAGTCCTTTCTTAATTTATAGATTTAGGCATTGCTTAAAAGTAGAGCTCGTAATACATGTATTTACAAGGAGTGAAGATTAGTGGATCTGAGCCCACGGAAGAGCGAGTGTAGCACACACAGCCAAAACTGTTAACACCGAGAAAGAATGCAATTTGCAAAAGCATTGCAGCAGGCAGTGTATGATTCACCTTAGCCACAGACAACTCAGGTGGAGATAATGTTATGGCTGATAGCTGTATATTAGAATAACCTGTTTGCATTGCTACTTATGAACTTAACCTTACTTGTCAACCTCTAATTTCAGACTCACATATGGATATACAGGGATCCCTCACTTTCCGCGGTTAATTGGGACCGAGATCCCCACGCGACCATCAAAATCCGCGAAGTAGAACCCCCCCCGACGACCGTATATGTATGTGTATATAATATCAATATATATATATATATATATATATATATATATATATATATATATATAAATAATGCTATAAATGCTTATAATAACAATTAAACATTAAAAAATAATGCATAAGACGTAAATAGAACACACACATACAGACGGGTGTGTGGACTCAGACGCGCTCCTCACAACAATGTAACTAGTTTTGATGGGAGGTTTTGGGTTGCTTTTTGTTGGTTTAGGGTTTTTTTTTTCTTTTTTTTTGCATAATTGGCCTTTTTTGTGGCATTTTCCTTAACTTTTCCCCTATTCTTTCTTAATTTCCTTATTGTTTTAATTTGATGAATATTTATAAAAAAAAACAAACAAACAAAAAAAACCGCGATGCACTGAAACCGCATGAATTGAAGCGCGAAGTAGCGAGGGGGCCCTGTATTATATAATATATATATAATATTATAAATATTTGTTACATTTTCTATATCGAGATGTTATCTCACTGCTACTTGAATGGAGCAACTATGTGAACATAATTTCCTCTGGGATCAATAAAGTATTCTGATTAAACTTACAGCAGTGCATAACATTAGATCAGGGGTGTCATACTCATGCCACAATGGGCCATGTGGCTGCAAGTCTTTGTTCCAACCAAGCCGCTGCACACCTGACTTTGCTCATTTAAATAACTGATATGAGTCTTCAGGCAGTTGATTGGTCAATCTGTGTGCTCTGTACAGAGACTGACCAATCAACTGCCTGAAAACTACAATTGTTTGTTTAAATGAGCAAAGTCAGGTGTGCTGCTGCTTGGTTGGAACAAAAACCTGCAGCCACATGGCCCGTTGTGGCTTGAGTTTGACACCTGTGCATTAGATGAATTCATTAGAATGTTTGCAAGCATCTCAAATGTTCTCTTCCGGCATTAATGTGACAGATGGTACTTGTGTTCTGTAAGAATACTAAAATAAATAAATAAATAATAGAGAAATTCCTCTAGCATGAAGTGTGTTTAACTCTAATAATGAAAGGTCAATGAAGCTTGTGACATTACTAACACCTGGCACGCTTCTCAAACAGGTATGAGGTCATGTGGTTCTGTACTCAAAGCGATGAGACAAATATCCGAAACTACCCCAGAGATTAAGTACCATCTGCACTTGTCATGTGGATCCATCCTTATTTTATTATCCCCTACGTTTCTATTTCAACTCCTATTCTGAGTGAACACCAGGAAGACTTAAATGTTGTTGAAAAAATATTAGTATATAAAACTGCTGAACATTATGTATCGATAGCCTGACATGTGCGCTCACAGGTTATAATAAAATGGTCACTGCAAACCGGATGCTTACATCCTGATCTGCTCTGGTGATGTTGGATGATATCAATACTTGATGGGTGGGAATTGGATGTGACTAAATTATGGAGAAAATAGAGAGGAAAAAACCCTGTTATATAATAATATCAAAGTGTATAATTATAGTAGTGCTTACTGTCTCTCTTTCCCTATTCCACCATGCCTTCGTAAACTCCTCGCTGATTCATTTTGTGAAACAGAAAGGTCAGGACTTCAGCTTGATAAAATTCTAAATTAAAAATTGATAAATTAACATTTTGAACTTGAAGCCCATTTGACAGAGAGCTTCTCTGACGCCCACAACATGCTTTCCACACAATTGCTCTGTTCTCTTATCTAATATTAGGTTTTAGTCCTTTTAGTTTTTCATATTAGTTTTACCCTTTTGCATCACTAAGAGTAAGAAGGGTAGGATAGATATGGTTGTTATTATTTACTGATCTTTGTGATTACCGTGGCGAGGTCAAGTGGCGTCTGGCCCTCCTGGTTTTTCATGGTGGGGTCAGCTCCGTGTGCCAGCAGCAGGGCACACAGCTGGGTGCGTCCTTTTTGTGCAGCCTCATGAAGAGGAGTGAATGCCCACTTATCCGTAGCATTCACACATGTGTTGTACTTGATTAGCAGAGCTGCAATATCCACATGCTGAGGAAAAAAACAAGTGGATTGGTTACAACCCAGCCAAGACATCTGTACAAACTATCCAACATGGATCGCCAGAATATTTAAAAGAGGTTGTAAACAGTATGTGAAAGTCACATGACATCGTCTTCCATTTTATAACATCAGAGCAACATTAAACAACATTTAAAGAAATCTCATTTGACTTTGTAGCTTTTCCACATCACACAATATTTTTAGACAAGTCACAAAATCTTCATTCGAATGGCACTTGCTGCTTTTTGCTGAAATCACAGCTGGGGTGCATATATTATTTGTTGTTTGACAATTGTTCGAAAAACAATATTAAGGCAACACAAGTTCCAGTGAGTTTCAGCAACAGCTGCCTACCAGTCATCCCTCAGGGTTTTCACAGGCATTCGAGAGCCCATGGGTTGCCCTTTGGACATGCCCTAGGACTCATATGGTGTGTGGACATGTTTCCAGTACTACTTCTCTCCAGTTTAGCTTATATAACCAGCAAGCTGTGGCCTAGTCATTGCAATCACAATTCTGGTGTTCTCACCAAAAACACTCTGCACTAACAGCGTTCAAAAAAATGATGTGTCCAAAAAAAAAAAAAAAAAAAAAAAAAAAAAAAAAAAAAAAAAAAAATCCGAGCCAAGACTTGCTTGGGATCAGATCTTTGCATCATAACTTTTGCACTGCAAGAAACTTAGGACGCACAGGAAATCTCTGCCACCTCCAAACATGAACTAAACCTCAGTGCACTTGAATGATGGAGCATTAAGTTATATGTTGAGTCTCTCTGACTGAAGACAGTCATTAAAAGTGGACAAAATATGGCACAACAATCACAGGAACAGGATGTCCTCATAAAAAAAAAAAAAGAAAAGACAAGAAAAAAAATTTGGTTTGGGAGGGTGTCAAGAGACCGACAGCAACATTAAAAGAGCCGCAGGAATTTCTGGCAGCGACTGGACATGTAGGTAGGTAGGTAAGTCTTTTATATGCGAGCCAACAGGCTTATCCCCAGTTTCCATAGCGACTAGGAGTTCAACTCCTTCTGGATGGAATGCTAGTCAATCACACCCATTTGTACTGTTGGTTGGGCAGAGGGACACTTGTGGTTAAAAGGGGTGAAGAGGGGGCCCGGGGGTTTTGGCATGGTGTGGGGTCTAATAGATATTTGAAGACATGACCTCTTGATCATGAGCTTGACCACTAGTCCACCAGCCCCACGAATATATAGTGGATGTGTATATATATATATATATATATATATATATATATATATATATATATATATATATAAATATATATATAAACAATATAAACATTTTGTTATTTGCTCTACCAAAAAGTATTGAGCACTCTCCTACGGAAGGATCTACTCAGAAAATCCTCTATATATATATATATATATATATATATATATATATATATATATATATATATATATATATATATATATATACATACACACACACATATATATATATATATATATATATATATATATATATATATATATATATATATATATATATATATATATATATATATATATATATATATATATATATATATATATGAAGAATTTTCTCCTTCAGCACGACTAAAAACATACCTTTAAAAAATTAGAGTTTTAAAAGGTCTGAGTCCTGATATGAAATCTTCAGGGTGACCTGGAGAGAACTTTTCACATCCAACATCGTATGCTTTTGATTTTTTTATTCATTGAACCTTAATTTTTTCCCCCCTATTGAATTGTACAGGTTACAGGTCACATTAAAGGAGAAGAAGGAGACTCTGGAATTATTTGACCTCACAAAAACCTGGCATTTTAATATGCATGTTTTAGTCTTGGTCCAATTATACAAACTACATAAATATGTTGACAAATGAAGGTTTTAATATTACATCTCCCCATAGGGATATGAGCTCAGATCAGGTGAGGTGATGGAGAACTGCAGGAATTTGACATTTCCTCTGTGTGCAACAAACACCCTTTTCACTCAAATTGTCCCTTTTTCTCATATTAATGGACTCCAACCAAAAGATGCACAGATAATGGAATACAGGGATCCCGCGCTACTTTGTGCTTCAATTCATGCGGCTTCAGTGCATTGCGTTTTTTTTTTTTTTAATTAAATATTTATTGAATTAAAAAATAAGGAAATTATGGAAGAATAGGGGGAAAAGTTAAGGAAAATTTCACAAAAACAAGGCCAATTATGCAAAAATCCAAAAACAATTATTCTAAGCATTTATAGCACTGAATATGTATTTATTGATATTATATAGACATATACATGTATGTATACATCAGTCGGGGGGTGGGGGTGGGGGATTTGGGTCGATCCTACTTTGCGGAATTCGGCAGTCGTGGGGGGGGGGGGGGGGGTGTGTGTGTGTGAGAGATCCCTGTACTCTGTGTGTAGCTGTGTAGCAAGACTCAGCCAAAAACACACTGACAACCAGATTTATTGCTAACCCAACACTACTACAAAAGCACACTTATACACGTTCTAGAAACCGTCCCCAAAAAACTAATTACTAAATTAAAATTAAAAACTAAATGAAAACCTCAGCTACATATGTTCAACTCTATCCTTATATTGGTGATCATAACATTAATAGATGACTGCAAAAAGCTCTAAGTCAGGGCACTTGAAAGCTCTTTAGACATTCTGTCAGTCGAGCCCCTGGCCTCCTACAGCCAATCAGTGCACAGAAGTGAATTATCCAGCTCTGAGCATATTGCACCGGGTGTAATGTTATCTTGTGTAATAAATAGGTTTTCAGTTATAAACATGTTTTTGGTGATTGGATATAAGTGGGACGTGTCTTTATACAGGACAGGCAAAAATAAAGAGGCACCATCTTGTTTCGAGCTTTGGCACCGTCATCTGACTGGACTGTCACTAGCTACAGGGTATCATCTCTCACACACAGCACTGTCCCTGAACAAATCCTTCACCAGATTGTTGCATTAAAAGTGCATAAGCCAGGATGCTCCTGGCAGGCAGCAAAAACTGAACATATTTCAATGCTCAGCTCTGAACAGAACAGTCAGGAGCTACTGGGATGAATGGCAATTCAAACCCGTGAACACATTGTGTGTGTGTGTGTGTGTGTGTGAGTGTATTATTCACATCTATATGTGTTTTTCTAGAATATATTTGATTTGTATGCATGCTCTGTAGTTCCGTACTAGTAGGAAGAGGGAATTTAGGAGAAAAGTGTTTGTTAAACAGCCATGTTTGATTTGCACACTCACTCCGTACGAGGCTGCGTTGTGGAGGGGAATCAGACCACCTTTGTCCTGTGCATTCACGTCTGCGCCGTGCTCCAGAAGATACTCCGCTACCTCCAGGTTATTATAACCAGCTGTGGAAATAAAATAAAAAGTAGACATGATCAGGATTGGATTCAAATCAACCAATCTGCTGCTAGGGCTCACTGAACCTGTACAAATGAACATCATCTTGACAGCGCGCACGCACGCGCGCACACACACACACACACACACACACAGCTAATCATACAGCCTCTTCTCTCATTTAAAATGTGTTCCACTCTGCCCTGTTCCCTTCCATAACTCATTGTACAGTGAGGTCTTATTATTAAGAATGATTTTGCTGGTATTTTTTTTTCATTTGAAATTTCCAACTTAAAAAAATAAGCAAAGTACAAGGATTTTACAAGGCATTAACACAGACTAAAACATGCAAGTAAAGGTGAAAAACCCTCACTATTAAAATAAAGTTCATCAAGAAAACATTCCAATAAATGTTCGGCAGTATAGCTGTGGGAAGATGTTTATTTCCGTCCTCTTACATGCTACTGTACTGTCTGCCAAATTCTTCAGCTGTTTATTACAGACTGTAGTACAAAGTTTCTATTTGAGCCTGCATAGCCTCTTCATACTGTCCTACACTCAAAAATCAGGCTTATATATAGATGCTCCCCTGCTTACGAACATCCGGAGATACGAACAGGGCTGTCCGAGGTCGAAAGTGAAATGAAATTGATGACCAAGAAGAAATAAAAATTGAAAAAAAATCTACAGAAAGATATATCATTAATATAAATATTAACTATGATTAAACATTATCCTGAGGTACACTTAATACTAGGCTCCGGCAGAGGGGCGTGGCTGACACGTGCTTTACACCATACCGATCAAGGAGGAGAAGCAGAATGATACATTTCTGAACTCTACCCAAAACTTTCAAAGAAGAAACAAATTGACTCCAGTATTATAATTAACTGGATAAGAGTGAAACTCTCTGTAAATCTGATCAGATCCGCTGTGCTTGAGAGGAACCAGGAGTTTAAACACTGGACCATGTGTACTGGGAGCAAAATCATATATCAAACTTACCAATTTTATTCAATCAGTCTCTGTAACAGTAAAATGAGGCGTTCACTGCCTGTAAAAGTGAGATTACACGGTATTTCAAGACCACCTGCCACTGGGGAATGTCTATAATGTTCATCAGTAACAACACATTTGATTGTTCCGACATGCTTTAAAAAACAGGAAAATATTTTGGCTGTGTTCTCTTGGTAAATGTCCAACAACCGATGAACCATTAGAAACTGTTACAGTAAAACTATAGGATGCTCTGAATGAATGGAGCGAAGAGCCAGATATGGACCTATCAGAAAGTGATGACGAGGATTTTTCACCCGATTCTCCTGCTCACTAATTTCCTGGCCGTGTGCTTTTGTTGATGTTTGTGCTTGATTGGTTCAATGTGCTAAAGTGGAAAAAAAAAAAATAATAAAAATAAATAAATAAATATATATATATATATATATATATATATATATATACTGTTTTCTGTTTATTTTCAGCTTTCATGTAAGTAGTTCGGTTGATATCACAAAATGAATAACAAATACCATTAAAACTCTTTTATTGTTCTGTTATTATTCATGTTTTCCACCTCAATATTAATAAGCACTTCCCGTTAAACCCCGCTGGTAACATTTTAAGGACACCCCCCCAATTTTTAACTGCCCTGGGTGCTTATTATGCTGAATAAGGTAATTTTTTATATTTTTAGCACTTTATGATAACATAGTATGCTTATGCAGAGAGAGAGGGAGGGGGAGAGAGAGAGAGAGAGAGAGAGAGAGAGAGAGAGAGAGATTGTATGTGTATATATATATATATATATATATATATATATATATATATATATATATATATATATATATATATATATATATATATGAGAGAGAGAGGGGGGGGGGCTTCTATGATGTTTTTATCCATAATTATTTTACAGTTCAGATAGATACTAGCGATTAATTAAGATTCACTGATGGAGAGTAGAGCACATATTAAAAAGCTGTCTTTTTATTTATTTATTTTCTTTCTTTCAAGTAAGCAACCTCAACCGATCCGGTATGGAATTTGTAATTTTGGTCATTCGCATAAGAATTTTGGCAGAAGTTTTACGCCGGATGCCCTTCCTGTCGCAACCCTCTGCATTTATCCGGGCTTGGGACCGGCGTGAGGGTGAACACTGGCTTGTGCCCCCCTCATGGCTGCATTCAATCCTAAACATCACATAAATGCCAAAACAACATCACTGATGTCCATGGACTATGGACCAGTATCTGCAGTGAGTCAAAGACAAGGATCCTCATTGAAATCCCCATCGTCTCAGAATTAACCCACCGTAGTACATGTAGGTGGCAAGAATAGTTCATCTAGTCATGGGCATAGAAAACCTTTTGTTTGGTTTCTGGTAAATTCGTCTGTTTAGATTGCCCTCCAATGTCTAAAAGTAAAACTGCTTGGGAAGGTGAGATGGGGATTATCTTGAATGATGAATGGTGGAAAGCGACCATTACAAAAATTCACACCAGCTGTCTGCGACCGTCTTGCACTCATATAATTCAAAGTTCATTTTTGTAGGATTCATTTTTCCAAAGCTCAACTATCAAAATTTACTCTAATAGCCCCGACCACTGTGACAAATGCCATACCTCCCACTTTACTCTTACCCATTTGTATTACTTTTGCTGATTGGTTTACAATTGCTCACAGAAGTTTTCATATCAGAAATACTTTCAATGAGTCTTACACCCTCCCTTCATATTGCCATATTCGGTCTTCCCAGATGAATTTAAACAATTTATTACCGATGAGTTGGACGTTTTATTTTTTACTTTCTCATTGTCAAAATGACAAATTCTCAGCCTCTAGAAGTCACCCCTCCAGTGCGCAATAGCTCAGAGATACTGCGTCTAACCGAAAGCTTCAAAAGGTCACTCATTCAAGTAAGAGGTAACGAAACAAAACTCTTTGAAAAGTGCCCCCTTTATGTTACACTACAAGTCTCTGTAACCTTCTGCATGTCCTTTCCACCCCTCTTCCTCAGTTTTAATTTTTTTTTAATTATTTAATTGACATATTTATCTGTTTTATTTGTATTTGTTAGGGATCCATTTTATGTTTGAGTGTTATTTTTGTTTTCCATATATATTGATGTAAATATGGCCTTTGGGTTTTCTTAGTGTTAAATTATGTTTGTAATTTGGGTTTCTTCTTACCCTTTGTGTGCCATATCTAATAAACATATCTTTTAAAAATAAAATAAAATAAAAGATCATCGGAATCAAATTTTGGTTAACAGAGTTTTTTAAAGGATTCTTTAGTGTGACAGCTTGATTCATACAGGGAACTGCTGGGCTTGACAGACATTTATACTTTGAGTACAGTAAGTAAGTAAGGTAGTCCGTTTGGCTTTTTACGTCTGAGACATAGTGGCTCATCAGGCCAGTGCTTATTCCGGGTTTCCGTAGCATGAAGCTACCAGGAGTTCGACTCATCCTGGATGGGACGCTAGTCCATCTCAAGTTATCATCCCAGTATATTTTTTTATTGGTACCCATTTATACTGCTGGGTGAACAGAGGCACACTTGTGGTTAAGACCTTACCCAGACCTCTTAGCACTATGAGGGTCTAACTGGGATTCGAACACACAACCTCCTGATCATGAGCCAAGCACCATAATCACTACGCCACCGGCCCCACAACTTTGAGTGCACCTCCTTACAAATGTGTCACAAGAACATACAACACAACATCAACACAGCAGCAGTGACTGCACAAATAAAAACAGTTATTTTAAGCTTGCAGTGTGTGTTTTAGTACACAATGGTGAGCAGACACAGAGATGATAAAAAAATAATAATTCAAAGTAAAAAAATATCACAAAATCACACCGCACCATTACACACAATTTTAAATGTAAAAAATTGGTAAAGATTGAAAAATCAGGATTGCTGTCCATTCCTTAAAATATTGCAGACCTTTTCAAAACATGTCTTTTCAACTTATCATCTTTCTTTTTAAAATCCTACTTGGCGTTATATGAAAACAAAATGAAATCCACATGAAAAGGGCCACGTTTGTGCAGAATGTGTAAAGAGAACAGCTTCAGGAGAACTCGTAGGAGTATAGGCAGATATACCGTCACTGCTTACATGAAGCTGCAAGCAGCAAAGAAAGAAAAACATACTGAGGAAGCTCAAATCCTTTCGTTGTGTACAAAGAAACGGCTTTAACACACCAGATATGACTGAAGTGACGCACACACAGCAGATATTCGTGGCTACATTTAAGGACATTTTGGAGGCTTTTTCTGCTTGTTCTATGACGTCAATGGAAACCATTTAAACTCTAATTTCATTGGTCAAGTAATCATTTGCACTTGCAACATTTCACAATGAACAAGATGAATCAAAGGTAGTTTCATTATATGGAATTTTCTTCTTGATTCGTGAGGACCAAGTTACACATACAATGGCCTGCAGGATTTTGTACAAATATCCAGGCTTTGTATGCAAGGGACTAAAAAGTGAAAATTTGCAAACCGTATGCAGACGTTCTCCAGTTTACAAATGAGTTAGATGAATTTGTTCGTAAATTGTTACAGGGCATTCTTTAGAGGGGGAACCTTGTATAAGTAACCAATACGAGTTTGTACTGCATACAATCTCTCTCTCTCTCTCTCTCTCTCTCTCTGAGTTATTACATAACTGACAGCGCGGTGTAATGATGATCTTGAGCTCAGTCTAATTGAAAGCATATCTTTTCTATCTCTCTCTCTCTCTCTCTCTCTCTCTCACACACACACACACACACACAAGCGACACTACAACTGGACAATTGAACTGATCAGCTTCCGGTTGCCCTTGGAAGGAGCACATGAGAACTACAATCGAACTTCGACAAGAAGATAATCTGATTTATTTATTTATTTACCCGCAGTATGTGTAATGCTTCCTAGACAATTCTGTTTGATTGGTGGATTATTTGTGAATCATTTCCCAATATGATTCATAGTTTGTGTCTCACTCAACCCCACATTGACCCGACTCGACTCAACCTGCTGCCCGCGCGTCTGAAGTTTTAAAGTCTTTATGGTGTTAAATCATGACCATCACAAATCATTGTTAATGACATCATTCCTCCCGTGACACCACAGTAAACATCATCCTGCACATCAAAACCACTCAGCAAGGCACAAGGCACACCATTTAACCCACCGGTCCCGGTCCCCGGTCCCAGATAATGAAGTTATCTGTGTAGGATCTGGAGGTGCACGGCAGCCCTACGTGCGCTTTAGGCTGCGCATCGCTGGAACAGTGCAAGACGTGGTGACCGCTTGTTCTTCAATTTCATTTCACTTTCGACCTCGGACCGGATGTTCGTAAAACGAATATTCGTAAGTGGGGCAGCGTCTGTACTGTAATTTCCAGACTAGAAGACGCTACGTTTTTCACACTCTTTGAACCCTGCGGCTTAAACAACGATGCGACTAATCTATAGATTTTTTTATGGGGTAACGGCCTCCGGGGGTGCTCTAGCAGTAAGCGAAAGAGCGAGACAGACACCTGTGGCTTATAAAGAGGTGCGCCAGTATATGTACAAATTCTTTTTTTTTTTTTTTTTTTTTAATTTAGTTGGTGCAGCTTATATTTAGGCATGCTCAATAGTCTGGAAAATTATTATGCTGTATTGTATATTATTAATATGTCGCTAATGAAATGCTACACTTTAGAAAATAAAAATTGGAGTCACAATAGTTGAAAATAGTAATTAGTTACTGCAAGTTTCCGAATGACCGGATCTGAAACTCCCGAAGATCCATAAACTAAATGAATCCAGGTCTCGACCAATCAGTGCAATTGTACTTCGATAACATTTTCCTAGCAAGAGATAAGTCCAGTTTATAACAAGCCAGGACTGTTTTGAGGCTTCTCTTTGGTTTATCAGTGTTATTATGGATAATAAAGAAATACCCTAAAGCAATCACAAAAGCTGTTTGAAAATCAGCAAATTAAGATCATATTGCCATTGTTTTACAACGACCTTGATAGGGGACCCTCATTTAAATAAGCATTTTAGCATGAATAAATTGTGCTGATTGGTTAATTTGTACCTGGTCATGTTGTTGAATCTACCCTGAAGGATGTATTTTTGGTTGTATTGTGCAGTAATTTAATCCAGGTAAACCATTTTCAACTTTGGCTTTTACTCAACACACTACCTCGTGACTTAATACTGGCAAAAGAGTGACCAGTACAACACCTGTTTTCTACAGGCTCACAAATCAGATGGTTCACAGTTCACACGAATTAATTGGTAGGCAAGGTAAAGTCCTTCGGGCTTTTTACATCCAAGCCATAGGAGCTCATCAGGCCGGTCGGTGCTTATCCCCGGTTTCCATAGTATGAAGCAACTAGGAGTTCAACTCTTCCTGGATGGGACACTAGTCCATCGCAGGTTACCTTCCCAGTATATTGTACTGGTACCCATTTATACTGCTGGGTGAATAGGGGCACGCTTGTGGTTAAGACCTTGCCCAGTGTTTTTAAGCACAGTGGGGTTCTAACTGGGATTTGAACACACAACCTCCCGATCATGAGCACAGCACCCTAAACCTCTGCCACCGGCCCCACAAATTAATTGGGATTTGTGCTAAATTTAGTGTCCTTCACACTCTGTATCCTTGCCCTATCACGGAGATTAAAATTACATTCAGTTTGACCTGTGCTAGAGCAGGAGATCTGTGCAGAATTGAAATCATGATAAAAGAGGAAGGATTCATTAATTAAATGTTTTCTCTGCCTGTCTTATCCATACATGGTGCAAGACAGAGCTGATGTTTTGTAAAGCGCCGCACAGCTGTTAATTCTTTTTAACTGGCTCTCAGCCTGGAACAATGTGATTTAAAGGCGACTGTTCATTTCATGGTTAACAAAGCGCCAGCATTGTTTAAACGGTGATGACTATGGGATTATGGGATAGGGCAGACAGTAACAGCACCACAGTAACGGTGTGTGTAAGAGACAAACAAGTTTTCAGATTGTTCAGGCTCTGTTACCTGCCAGATGCAGTGGGGTAGAGTTGCGCCCCTGTGTGTCTCTGCAGTTGATGTTCTCTGGGCTGCAGAGTTTCTGCACACGAGCCAAGCAGCCTTTCTTTGCAGCATCCAGCAGAGCAGCGTCTCCTCTCAGCAGGTCTTGGATATCCGTGTCCCCTTCCTTTACCATGTCTAGAGGAGTGTTTCCGTCACGGTTTTTCTTTGTCGGGTCAGCGCCATGCTAAAACACACAGGTCATTCACTTAGAAACTCTCAAAGTAATGCACTATAATATTATTAATAGTATAATAATAATAATATCAATAAGAATACCAACAGCGATTCTTGCTATTATATTCATTCATTAATTTTCTGAAAAGCAGGCACTCATCTCAGCTGACTCTGGGCATGGGCAGAGTGCACCCTAGACAACTCGCCAGGCCATGACAGGGAAGAAACACACTGACAACTATGCAGCCTACTCGTGAAGAGAATTAGCAAAGGTTTTTTTGTTTGTTTGTTTTTTTTTTTACAGCTTCTCACCGCAGACAGTGAGAGACAAGGGCAGTCTTTGATAACCCAGTTAGCAGCACTCAGGGGCCAGAAGTGACAACCGTTGATAGTGGGGCTTGAACTCCTAACCATGGGATCAGTAAGCCGGCTTCTTACCACCAGGCCACCACTGCCCCATTGTGATTATATGATTATTTTAAATAAATCTACAGTGGTAGCTGAAGAGACCAAAATAAATTCACAAAGACAATCCTGACAACGTGTCAGTACTGATACAGTCAGTACCGTGCCTGAATTCAAGGCTAACTGGTTGCTAAATCAAGTTTCATTTAGCTTTCTCTTGTGACTAAAAAACTTCAATGGGATGAGAGCAGCAAACGCAATTTTTAGGCAATTAGGCAGAAGAGCCTCGATAAACTTCAAAGTACTGCAGTACATGGACTAGCATCTCTTTCTATGGTGGAATACTGCCAATGCGGTTAGTTGAACAACTTTCAAAAGTAGGCAAACAAAATTGTAGATATTTTCAGTAATGTTTCGAAGGAAAACAGTCAGTAGCATCCACACACATCTTGACAACATGCAACAATGTGACAAGAATTTGACAACGGGGATTTAGCTCAGTTGGTAGAGCGTCCGCTTTATCCTCCGGAAGGTCTGAGTTCGAATCCGGCCGCGTCATACCATAAGACGTTAAGTTGTTGCTTCCTGCTTGGCGCTCAGCATCAAAAGGATAGAACAACGCAATATTCTTATGCGCATTGAGCATACGCGTGTATGAATAATGCGCTATACAAGCATCCATAATAATAATAAAGAATACAATATTGTGTCACAGAAACAGCCATGTGACAAATTCCCTGGATCCAAAATTAGCCTGAATCAGAAGAGAGTACAAGTGTACATATTGAAAAATTAAGTTAGTAAATGTGTGTGTGTGTGTGTACATACTAGTACACACACCCCCACTCATACAACCTGACACAAATAATGTATTTTTGACATGACATATTTAAGATAAACATGTAACAATAAACATTTCACAATAATAACACATGTACAGTAACATTAATAATACTATAATTAACAATAAATAATAAAACAAGAATAAACAATAAGTCAACATACAACACAATAAGTGCGTCTGAACTTAAGAATAACACTTAACATAAACTTACACTGCTAATTTTTGTTTTACTTTTTATTTACTTATTTTATTTTTTTGGATTTTTTTAACTGTTTTATTTCACTTCACTAATTTTGATCTCTTGTCTTCTGCTGCTTGGCCACACTTCCATCTCCCTTGATTTCTTTCGACTTGATCCACAATAGGAGAAACCTCTCCATCTCATCATTGAGTCCTGATCTTTCCTTAGATAAAATACTAATCCCCTTTGCTGGTTTAATACTCTTCAACATGGCCTTCTGTTTGAGAATTGTACAGATGTTCGATTTATTCTTCCCATACTCCTTACACAGATTGGCCACGCGGTCAAAGAAAAACTTTTGTATGCGTGCACACTACTAGTTGGTCGCGGAAAGGAAAGCAGAGGAATACATGCAGGAATACATTTGGGGAATTCGGTGGTTGCGATGGGATCCCAGTCCCAATTAACGACGGAAAATGAGGGATCCCTGTACGTGCTTCTCTCTCTCACACACACACACACACACACACACACACACACACACACACACACACACACGTGCGCACACACAAAAAAAAGGCAGCTTACAAAAATCCCCAAATTTGATTTTTCAGTGATCTACAAAAACAGGAAACTGCAGTTGGGAGATATTTTAGCTGTCTAGCTATATTATCCTAAAGGTCACATCTGTCCTTCCTTCAAAATCCTACTCAAGAAAGTTAACAACTGCTTTCCTATTTTACATTTAGCTAAATCTATAAAAGGTTATAACCAGACAAAGAGTGAAAAGGCTCATAAATTCATTCAACATTATTAGATCAAGTAGAGCTAAAAACGAAAAGAGCATCGAAGCATGTCTCACAGCCAGGTATACCAAACAGGAATATTAATCAACTGTAAGAAAGTCACTGGTGCATTTCATTTCCCAGGTGTTATAATTCAACATCTCAAATCATCGCGAGTAAGAAATGCCAAGGTTTCTTCAGCTTGACTTGTGAGAAACACCTGCCAGCAGCCCTATAGCAAATCCCCTGATCCCAGGGTACAGCCTAAGGTAAACTATAGAGAAAGCAGGAGAAGTGACAGGTTCAAGATGAGTGTTTCAACATGTGCATGTGGGACAAACGCTCTGCCAAGGTCTGTGTAGAGCAGAAATTTCATAACTACAATCAGAAGGTTTTTGCTCCATCGCATACGGACCACTGAAGTGGAATAGTCAGCAAGAACTTTGTCACTGACTTTAAAATCTTTCGTTTTATGGTTGTGCCAAAACATCGTTTTAACTTGGGCTGTCCACTGGCTTTCCCTGTCAAATTCTCAATTTTTTTTTTAAACCGGAAAATCACTGTGCTACTAACCTTTGAACTTGCCCAAATGCCCAGGCAGTAAAAATGCAAAAGATATTCTACAAGACTGAAGCCCAGTCACTTCTATGGACCAGGGAATTGCATAAGCTCGGTATGTATCAGTCTCCAAAAAGTAAAAATGTGCTTTTCAGTGTCTCCTGATGGGGCTGCAATCCTTCTGACATTCAGAATAAAATGCACCGGAGTATTAAGCCTGATGTGCAGCTGTCTCAAAACCTGGGGAAAAAATGTAAAATTCAACTTCTGGTAGAACAAATACAAAGGACAGCAGCACTTCCATGGTCCATCATCACCCTTAGAGGAAATGCTAATGGAAACCAAGTAGCTACATGAATTGTCAAAAGATACTGATGGCAATTCTTGGGCTAACCATACTGACAACAACAGGTCCAAAGGTTTGCCTCATTACTGGAACCGGATACAGAGAAACAGGTGGAAATGTCTCGTTGGCTTTACCTGTAAGATGACAAACACTACAGATTTTACAAAAATGGCCCATGCTCACTTTTAACCCAGGGCAGACAAGGCGCTAAAGTATGTGACACGCGGACACACCATCATGAGGTACTTTTCAAAACTTCATCTCCATAAATCAGACTGCGACTCCATTTCAAGTACAGAGTTGCATTCATCCGGAACATTATACCCCCTCCATCTGCTCATCAAAAAGACATCCTAAAAGAAACGATCCGGCTCTTTGTCAATGTCAACATAAAATGGGAGACACTGGAACAGAAGTTGGGGACACATCTGCCTTTTGAGCAGCACTTAATTACTCTCTTGAGAGAAGCTCACAGCAGCCTTATAATTCTGCTTGATTTCATACAAGGGGAACCTAGGAGGAGGACTTCATACCCACTTCTATTACGAATAAAAAGGAATCAGAAAAATCAAACACACCATCATCTCTAGTGAAGAGAGAACAAGCAACTCCGCTTCAATATATGTTAAAATTAGGTTGTTTTCATCATGGCATGATTGATGTTGCTGTCAGAGAAAACATCAGGATACTTCTGCGCATATTTATGGTCTTCGAGCTTTCCGGGTCCAGAAAGAATTGAAGGTAGCACATCAGAACCTACTGAGACCTAACAAATGACACTGCCAGCCAGGTGATTGCTCGAAATTCTGGCGCCAATGCCGCCAGCGACAATACTGGGTCTTAAATTAAACAGTAAAACCCATTTCAAAACCACAAATTAGTGCAAGTTTCAGCTTTATCTGAAGGGCAAAACAGTGCAAAATAAAGGATTGTATCACACGTGTCACACGGTACACGAAACAGACTGATGTGATCATCTGCATTGAAAGGCACAAATCTCTGATCTGTCAAATCGCTCAAACTCACTGGTCTGTTTTTTCCAGCACAAGTAGTCAAGGAGATCCATCTGACAAAGGACATTTTAGGTGATTAAAAAAAAAGTTTTTCATGTAGTAACTCTGGCAGCAATTTTGAGCAAACAGAGAGGGAGGAGTCTGGTAGAGACAGTGAGACGTCACATTCTAGTGATCTTGAGGATGAGAATGCGACCACAGAACGCGATAGTAAATTCAAATCAGATTATGCAGCTCACGTTTTGCCAGCTCAGCTTTCCTGTCATCAGCTGGTTTAGGAACACAATAGCAGGGCTGCCAACCCAGGAAAATGCCATTTTGTAGTTGATAAAACAAAAATGAGTATTTTAAGCTGAAAATAGCATTGGTAACGGACAAAATTATTACTCAAATTAGGATCCCACAAAATTACATATATGGACACACAGGTCATCTGTCAAATTAATATGATTATAATAATAAATTAAAATATGCAGTGAAAACATTGGATCAAACAAATTTGGACTAGAAAATTTAACTTTACTAGACCTAGCTGAACTTTAAATATATACACACGTACTGTTGGTGCCATAATTTTCTGGAAACTAATCAAAATGATCTTGCCAATAAAAATGTTTACCTTCACAGCAATCGGTTCTCCCAGTTGTGTATCAGCACATCTTTTCTTTCCCTTTTTCACATGTTCACCGAAATATCTCTCAAGTGTTGGACACAGCTCAAGTAGTCATGACTCACTGACCCATGCTTAGCCATCTTGTTGCACAATAAGCCAGGAGCATCTTCAGAGGTTGCGCGAAACTTTACTGAACATCCTCATCCCGTTCTCGGGATCTCTTCGATCTTCCCTTTATAATAATAAAGGATATCTAGTAGAATGTCTTCCAAATGAACTGGTAGCATTTTAGAAGCTGCTTTGGCTGCTATGGCAGCCAGGTGACATGTACAGCCATTAATGAAAATGTTAGGCTGTTCTTTAAAAATAAAAGCTGCCACCCCAGCCTTTGCTCCCAACGTGACATTCGCATTATCACTACAAAAGCATATACACTGCTTCCAGTCCAGTTGGTTTTCGCTCAGACTTTCATTTGCAATCCAGTCGCTAGCTGGCTATGTCTGCCTCCCTTTATGTGTGTTTTAATATCAAAAACGCCTGAATGTGCAATGCTAAATTTCAGAATTGCACATTATGCAAATGGTGACGTATCTGTCATGCTTCTTAATAAATGGATAAGTTATTGAATATTCCGATATAAATTCTTGCATTCTTTTTGTCGCCATTTTGGGTTTCCTGCAACCGTTCAATGATTGTCACTGGTTACCACGGAGTGTATGTAAGATAGCTGCTGATTCATGGACATCGACCACCTTGCTGCTGATTAACCAATCACATAGTAAAATACAACGGTAACATCCCGTGAGATTATCGAGTATCGTGAGATTTGGCTTTGCCAGGAAGGTAAACACGTAAACATGGATCAAATTTGATGAAATTCATCAGAATTATTGATAAAATACTGTCAAATAAAACTGAAAGGAGCATATTTTCCTGAAAGCTTGAAATCTGTATTAATGTATGAATGAATCGTATTACCGTATTTTATGTTATTTTTGGTATGAATATGGATAAATTTGTACAAGTTGGCAGCCCTGCAATAGAAATGTTTTGCACAACTTCTGCGCTTGATGATTGTGCAGCTCAGCACCATCCGATAAGGTGTTACAATTCACGACGTCAGTGACACAGCACAACCAATCCAACGAGCACATGTCACTCTCGGGGTGGAACGGCCGTTGAGGAAAGCATGTCTATGAGCATTCAGAGTCCCAGCACTTGCATGTACTTTCTCAAGGGGCAAGTACAGACGCTCCCCGACTTACGTTCATTCATTTTACTTTAAAAAAAAAAAAAAGAAAAGTCAAATTTTGAGTTTAGCGTGCTCTCTGTAGTACGAGACGTACCTATGTAGTACGCCGACGTAATGACGCTGCGTCCATTGTTTACAAACAACAGACTGAACGTGCCCCTCCTTCTTCCCAGTTCACTGCGTTTTACCCTTGTGTTAAGAAGTCGTCTCTGTGATCTTTGTGTTTACACTGTTTTGCGGACTTTTGTAACCCTAAGCAAATATGGTTGGTGAGAAGCGTAAGCCTACTAGTGATAGTGGTAATCAGAAAAAGCGGCAAGCCATCTCGTTAGAAACGAAGATGGCTATTATCAAGAAAATTGATTCTGGTGAAAAACACGCAAATGTTGCACGTTTCTTCCAAATGGCTCCGTCGGCCATCGGAACCATTTACAAGCAGAATGATCGCATCACCGAGCATGTTAAAGGTTATATTTGATACTGTATTTGATATTTGATGAGTGAATGATTCAAATTTATCTATTTGAAATTATTTTGCTCTAATTTAATTTATTTGAAATTAATGTTGATATTATTTGATACTATTGTACAATGTTATGTTTATAATAATTGATTTAAGTGTGTTTTATGAGATACGGTAATGGTATTTATGGATGTATAGTACAGTATGAACGTCATACGTCACTGGAACATACAATAACAACTTACTTTTTTTTTCTTTTTCACCTTACGTTCGGCCGTCCGGAACCAAACTAAAAAGTAAGTTGAGAAGCATCTGTACTGTTGTTGCTTGAATGATCCACTGCTGTCCTCAGTGATCTTTTAAATACCGAACAACACCAATTCACCACAGATACAGATCTTTTAGTTCTGGATGACCAAATCCTTACTACTTTAACTCGTCTCAAAGTTGTGAGTACTTCATGTTCAAACTACTTTTCCACATCTTTCTCACTAAACGGAGGTACAAACCTATTGCATTCGCTAACAAACATTCCACAAACAGCTTTGTGAGGTTCACTCAATGTATTCTTGTTCAGCATGCAACTGTAATCTCTTCAACTCTAACTCATTTTAATTCCATTTTATATGTAAAACATTCTTCTCCTTGTCTAATAGAAAGCTTCTTCATGTGGATGACATCTTTCGTAGCAACATGAGAAAGAAACTTTTCTTTTTCAGCAGAGTGAGTTAGCACAGCAGATCCAACATTGCACTGTGAATGGTTTTCAGAACTTGTTTATGCAATCTCATAGCAATCAGCTACTTCTGCAAGCTGTTCTTTAGTAAAGTGTTCATGGAAGGATTCTTAACAAATTCCCCTACATTGCAGGTTACTGGCAATAAGATTGTTTCAATAAATTTCAAACAATTCACTGGCTGCGAATTCAAAAAACATCAAGACTACATAAATACTCAAAAAACAAAACACTCAAACCGTACCAAAACACGAATAAGCTGACTAAGGAGACTGAACCCAAATATTACAAATTTCAACCAATCATAAGTGATAAAATCGTGTTTCTTTTACCCAGTTGATTTTAAATATTTACCTCCTGCATAGACACCAGAACAAAAGTGCAGTCTTCAACAATACTCTGTAATGTGGTGTCAATACAACCAAAAAAAACCCCAATAGATTAAATAAAATTGCATGGAGGACATGGAAGGGGGCAATGGTGGTCCAGTGGATAGGACGCAGGATCGCTGATCCTAGGGTTGGGGGTTCGAGTCCCCACAGAGTTGTCACTGTCCCTCCAGTGCAGCTAACTGTGTTATCAAAGGCGGGCCATGTCTCTCACTGTCTATGGTGAGAGGCATGTAAAAGAACCATTGCTGACTTTCATAAAGAGTAGGCTGCAAAGCCGTCAGCGTGTTTCTGTCCCTTGTTAAAGGGTTGTGACAGGAAGGGCATCCAACGTAAAAAACTTTGCCAAATCAAACATGCGAATCAGATGATTCGCTGTGGCGACTACTGAGAACGGAAAAAGCCAAAAAGAAAAGAAGATGGAGGACATGGAAGATTACTGCCCAGGATGTACAGCTACTGAAGTTAACAATCATTCAGCAAAACGTACTCGTCAAAATGGTACTTGAGACACATTGCTGCTTACTGTATTCTATAGTAATACTTTCAAGATCTGATCCTGGATAAGCCCCCAATTATGTTTTCGACAGCCAGGAAGAACACAACATAAAAGTTAAATTGGGCTCAAATCTAGGGGGGTTATTTAAATAAGCTGTTGAACAAGAAGAGAAAACATGCTTTCTCTTAATAAGAAAAGAAATCAAAGAGCAAACAAAGAAGTAAAACAAAACTGGTGTGACGGCCGTTCAGCTAGAAAAATCTCCCCGCAACTTCCATGGCCGAGGAGGCTTTCAAGGACAGGCTCTACCGTAGGTCTTACCTTTACTAAACAAAAATAAGAAACAATCCAAATAAAACTAAGCCAAAAATAAACAGAAAAACAGTGCCACAACAGAAAACCTGCTATAAATGAGATAAATACATTTATGAAAAGCTTATAAAAATCCATAGTGTCTTTATTAAATAAAACTGAAGAAATTACTGAAAAGAAAATTAAACTTTAAAAAAAAAAAAAAAAGCTCGACTTTGTCTGTTTCTATTAAAATGCCGTGTTGAATGAAGCTTTACTTTATGTAGGGAATTTCCCTCACTAATATGTCATTTTCAAAGCATTCACTTCTTTCATACGTACAATTAGACTTGTTTGATGCATGTAAACGAAATTGTGTAGAATTTGTGCCTAATTTTATTTTATTCAGAGATTCACTAGTTTACATATGACTTGTTAGTTTAAGGGGGTAAACTGGGTATAAAATGTCTCAATTTTTTTTTCAAAACTTTGGATAACTGTACTTTCATATAGAGTGATTATATTTCTATAAAATCATATTGTGATTTTTAAATTAAAACACATGGAAATAGTGTAAAAATCAAAATTATCTTTGATCAAATTTGTTAAATAATGTCTCCCTCAAATCTTGTAATTTCAATTTACTCAATCTCCACTTCTATTTTTGGACAGCATGTCACTGATGGTGGTAAGTACGCAATAAACCAATAACATTTGAAAAATCTTAAATATTTACTGAGCAAGGCATACAGGTGTGATAGGGGCAGTGGTGGTCTAGTGGTGTAGGTCTAGTGGTCTAGGTGTGGTTTTGAATGACCAAAAACATGGGGGAGGGGTTATAAGTGACCTTGCACAGATTCTTTTAAACATAAAATATATTTTTATACATAAAACTATTTTTATACTGTCTACAGTGAAAGAATGACGCCTTTAACTTAATTAGTTTTAAGTTTACAGCTGTTTCAATATTCAAAGTCTATTAACAAGTTACATCTGTATATACAGGCGACGCACGGTATTTGATAAATGGTTTGTAAATATTTTCAACAATGTATTAAATGGTATAAGTAAATGTATGAATTTAACTTCTGATTGTGTGAATAATACTATACCTGGTTTGCCCCTTAATATATTTATACTATTATTATTGCCATTAACTTTCCCTATATGAAGGGATGTATTCATGTTCAATTCTCTCAATTTTGTTTTCTTGCAAGAACGAAACAGCAGCTTTTTCAAACAAGCTAATGCAAACTATCAAACAGATTTTAGCAGATTGTAACTGGAAAATGTAAGTAAAAACCGCAAAGTGATGTAAATATTCACATGTTCGTATGTAACAGGACAGTTTGGAACACTTGCTTTTCATTTGTCTCTAAATATAAACCAGAAAAAATTCCAATAAACTCGATATCAAGTTTTCATTAGTGAGCATTCTTACAGCAATTTGTTGTTTTTCTACAGTTTCTGTAGTGGGTTTCCACCATTTTAACTGACAAGTTCTCAAAACTTCATGAGTTTTCTCAAGCCATGGCAGATATTTTCACATGTTTTTACTACAAAACTCATTCTTCTAGAACTGCAAGGACAAACTATCAGTAACATTGTTAGCAGACTAAAATAAAGTTTTGTTTTTTTGCTTTGTCAACTGGGGTTTTTGATAGAATACGCCCATCTCATAGAACATTTTGTACATAATGTACAAACATAATGTAGGATGACAAAAATTTAATTTCTTATTAGTTTATACTGCTGAACATGTGATGAATTATTTATTTGGCAAAGCTTAGACTGCTGCTCCCTGGAGAGCAAAACATGATTAAAATAAGATGTCCCCCCCCCCCCACCCCCCCACCCCCACACACACACACACACACACTGTTTCATTAGAGTATTGAAGTGATCAAATTTTGCAACTCACAAAAACTCATACCTTACACAATAATATATATATATATATATATATATATATATATATATATATATATATATATTTTTTTTTTTTTTTTTCCCCCCACCCTTTCTCACCCATGCCCCTGGTCTGGAAAATTAATGAATTTCAAGGTGTTCACTAAATTCCATGAGTTCTTCGATTCTGGAAAACAGCAATTTAAAATTCTGATGCTTCCAGAATTTCCATGACCATGGCAGCCCTGTGAAGCAGAGTGTACCAAATAATTTACAACTGTTCCCATAGACGGTCTCTGGGGGCAAACTTTAAGAGATCAATTCATGAATCACTCAAATCCCATATTTGTTCAAGTGGATTTAAATCTGGAATCTCGGTCAATCCATCATTTGTAATGCTCCAGATTGCTGTTTCGTGTTTCAGTAATTGCTGTTTCTGACAGAAAAGTAAATCCATCAGCAAAATCTGTTTTGAGGGTGTTTAATCACACCAAATTTAATTAAACAATATAAATAAATAAAGAGTATGAGGAGCTGTTGGCCATCTACATAATGCTGACAGCTGAAAGGAAGGATGGATGCCCTCAACCCCCTTAGCACATCTGTGTGAAGGCTGTGCTCTGAAATGGATATTTACTGACATTTTTCTATAATTAAATCACACCTTCACTCAAAATAATTAATTACATTATAAGCACCAGACCATGAATGGTTTTATTTCAGTGTTTTAAGCAGGATAAAAAGGAACAGGACATCAGATCTGAACATGTTGGAGTTTATATTGATATGCTGCATATTATGATGCAAAGGATCCACTTGAACTCCCATTTTAATAAATCCTGGAATATTTCTTCTCTTATTCCTTCCAAAATATCCTGCCCTCATCAGTGTGGAGCTGAAAAAGGCTGCGGTGAGAAGATGAAAGTAGAAACCAATAAAATTGGGTTCAATGTTAATAAACCCTAAGCTGAGCAATCTTGGAGCTTTTCTGCAAAGGTTAAAGGTCAAGGCAGCTTTCTGAGTATTTCATGAACGGATTGTATTTGCGTTAACCAGACAGAAAAGAGATGCTGAGTCACAGGTGTGTGGATGCGTCTGTGTGTGTTTGATGCACCACACCTTCAGGAGCAGTTTGCAGATCTCGTATTTGCCCTTAGCAGCAGCTTCGTGCAGCGGTGTAAACTTCCACAGATCAGCCACGTTGACCGATGCACCGTGTCTCACCAGCAGCTCAGCCACTTCGTAATGCCCATATGAGCAGGCATTGTGGAGTGGCACCAGACCCCTGGTACACATGCATGCATTTCATATAAAAGAAAAAAGGAAACTATTGAAGCAACATTTTCTATAATATCAGTGCATCTGCTAATAACAGGTTAATATTAATGTGCTCGTTCTCATACAGTTTCATTTCTATAACAGTAGCTCTATCACTTAGATTTGTCTGGTGAACCATCCATGCAAATGACTTTTATACTTTAATAAATATTATATTGCTATTGCTGGCAAACTGCTGTTGTGCAACTCATTGTTTACTTCTTTACAAAAAAAAGCAATCAGTTCATTCCCAAAAGCCTTTTTGTTTTCTTCCTGACGCACTCCAGGAAGTCATTTGTTCTAACCTTGTGCTGAAGACTCCAATAAAAAAAGGATTTGTGCTGGATAATGGCAGTGTACTCTATCTGGCAACTAGAAAATGTTACTGGGGAATTCAAGTGTAAACGAAAATGACTTTGCCTCCTAGTGACTTGCGGTGCTTGTGAAGCCGCAGGATTCCCATACTTCAACATTTTCAACCCCAAAAATAATAATGTTCTCCACAGACGTTTCAGTAAGCTCATGCTCACCCTTTATCTTTGGCATGGACGTCTGCGCCATGATGCAGCAGGTACTCCACTACAGCCACGCGGTTGTAGCCTGCCGCAAAATGGAGTGGCGTCGAGTGACGGCCCTCCAGGTCTCTGCAGTTCACGTTCTGAGCAGAGCACAGTTGCTGCAGAGGGAATGAGCACACAAACCCACATACGTATAAACAAAAATATAATAAATGAACAAGCAGGAAAAACAAAACCATCAGTGCTCTGTTTAGGGCCAATAATATTTTGTTTCAATTTTACTCTATTTTGAGTAAAGAGCATCACGATTTGATAAGAAGTTAGTTTAAGTAAATTTAAAATACAATTTTTGGCACCAGAGAATAAAGTAAAATAAATGAACGCTTAAAACATTACAGATTCCAAAATTACTGAGAACTGAACTCTGGTATCTCTCAACACTGAAGATAACTAGAACAGTCCAGAAGTGATGATGCAGGAACAGTGCCACCTGATAACCTCTAGATGGCAATAACCCACTAGAAGGACAGGGTGTGACCAAAATAAACAAATAAATGTTTAAAAAAAAAAAGCATTGTTTTTTTCAGTTTTCTCTTGGGGAGGATCCAATACATTTCCGAGATTTGCACATCTTGACAACATAATAATTAAATTTTACTGCAGTTCTTCAGGATTTTTTTAAAAAGACAGTTAAGTATCATTTTTTCTTTTGTTTTTTTGTTATTGCAAAGGCTTCTGAATTCCTGCACAAGTTTTTTTTCTGCTTTTCCGAAAACATGAATAAAGTCTATGCCGTGGCAGCAAAATGCTTAGCTGCGATCTACAGCACAGGTTTCAAAACTCATGCCACAAAGGGCCGTGTAGCTGTAGGTTTTTGTTTCAACCAAGCAGCAGCACACCTGACTTTGCTCATAGAAACAACTGCTCTGAGTTTTCAGGCAGTTGATTGGCCAGTCTCTGTAAAGAACACACAGACTGACCAATCAACTGCTTGAAGACTCAAACGTTTGTTTAAATGAGTGAGTCAGGTGTGCTGCTGCTTGATTGAAACAAAAACCTGCAGCCACACAGCATTTGGTGGCATGAGTTTGACACCCCTGATCTACAGCATATCTTTGCACAGTAATGCACTACGCAGGAATGGTGCGATCTGATCAGCCATAATTTCTGGGGATGAAATTATGGGGGCTCTGTTTTCTCTCATGGAGTGATTTATTTGGGGTAAATATTATCTTCGTTATTTCTCAGAAATGTGTCCTACAATATGTTAGACAGAAAATGAACAAGGTACAGACTTTTATATAATTGCAATCATTAAACATGGCACCTGTTTAAGGCAAAGGGAATCAAGCTGTACAGTTCCATTTCCGAGCGTGATGTTGATGATGGCGTTTGCTCCATGTGACCATGACAATCTGAATGTCCTTCACTACTCAGAGTAATGTTTTTTTAAATGTCAACATATCTGACCAATCAGATTGCATCATTCGTAACAGACATATACTATAAAATCTATTATTCATATACGAATAGACGCTATCCACAAGATGACTGTAGAACATGAAGTCTGAGTTGATTTGAGTTGGACGGTGAGGAAATGGAGTGGTACGGCTCGTAGCTCGACTTTAAAATGACAGGTTTAAGCTGAGTATCTGAGATTTAACAGCAAACAAAGCTCAGAGAGAATGATGTTAGCCCAAGTGTTGCTCTACAAAATGGATAAATTAAATAAAGATGATTATTTTTTAATGGAAGGCAGAAATCAATCTACCACTGTGTAGTGATATAGGCAGACATGTGATATTTGAACCAATCAGAGACTGATAAAAAAAACTCAGAATTCTTTTTGCACAGAAGACACTTATCCACCAATGTGTTAGAAAGCTTGATGCGGACGAAGACTCTCTGAAGAATCTTGGAAACTCTGTGCGTGAGCACTTCTTTTACATGCATCGCCATTAACATATTCCCGTCTGACTCAGAGCGCTATTTTACTTTTTAATGCATTACGACTCCACATGTAATCACACAATTTCTTACAGTTTTGAAGCGGTGTTTTTATTTTTTTTCTTTGTGCAAGCGAGTGCATTAGTCACCTTCACAGTGTCCAGGTCTCCAGCTTTAGCTGCCTCTAAAAGCCTGTAGTCTACATCTGAGTTCCTCACTGGAATGTTTTCTACACAGGAGACAAGTGCCGTTAGGAATATTAACAAGTCTCTGACGTCTACGCATCACATGCTGCGAGAGTGCAGATTGGTTGTGTCTACCGTTGAGGATTTGTTGGACAGCTTCGTTGCCCATCTGTGCGGCAGTGAAGCCCTGCAGTGAGACCACAGCTGGATCTGCGCCATAACTCAGCAGTAGACGGCATGTTTGCAGATGCCCAGCCAGAGCTGCCCTGTGCAGAGCCGTCTGTCCCAGAGTGTCCACTGCATTCATCTGTATTAATACAAGAGCACAAGATATCTATTTACATCACACACCCTGATCTGTATGTTCACATCAGCTCCACCCCTCAGCCCTGGATAACCTTGCTCTTTGCGAACGTAGTGAGCTTTTGACCTCTTATTGTGCTCCTCAGTCTCGCAGATCCTTAGCAACAATCTATTTGCTGTCCAATTCACTACCCTCCAGATGCAGGTCCTTAAGTTCCATGGTCCCCAAATCTCTCTATGTCTCTGTGACTGCATTTCCTTCTCTACATTCAAAGACATTCATCTGCACCAATGTTAGAGCAATATTACTGTATTTGTTAGGTTGGCTATACAGGATGGTTGTGGGAACAGTGGTATAAATGATCATTAACACACATTGGTAGCAGTAAGTAGGCAAAACAGAGAGAATGAGGCGAGTTCAAAATAAAAAATGCTGATGTATAATGCCCTGCAATTATTTAATATGTTTTTCTGGACAACACTGAAATAACAGGAACACTTTCCCCAACACCCCATTCACACTAAACACTGTTTTCACTGCTATAACAGCGTGCGGTTGAGTTAGAATGGGGGGGAAAAACAGTCAGACTGAACCAGTAATCTATCCAGTGACAACCTACTACCATTAAGTCTAATTTTTTGACATGGCACCTGCGGGAACTAGAGCTTTGCCACTGGATTAATGCACTGTGACCCATTATGATGCGACTGGTAGTGACAAATGATGGCAGCATGATAGTGCAAGAGTTACTGACAGACAGAACACGTGTACTGCCTCACTGTAAAGTCACCAGCAGCAAAAGAATACATCAGTAGATATGGATAGAAATCTGAATTAATTATCCGTCTTGTCTTTTCACACGTTTTGCATGTCCTGCAGTTTTGCGTGCCATAGCACACCCCTTAAATACAATCATGTGAGTGGGTACACTTCACCCCTGTTATTCATTCATTCATTTTCCGTAGCCGCTTAATCCGAATTAGGGTCACGGGGAGACTGGCGCCCATCCCAGCCAACTCCGAACATGGGCACAGTACACCATGGACAGCTTGCCAGGCTATCGCAGGGCAGAAACACGCTGACTGCTCTGCAGCTACTCTTGTCGAAAGTCAGCAATGGTTCTTTTACAGCCTTTCACCCTAGGCAGTGAGAGACATGGCCGGCCTTTGATAACCCAGTTAGCTGCAATGGGGGACATCACCCCTATTACTCATTGTAAAAGACTGGGTTGAGATGTGACAAGATGGGAAGTGCCCCTCTCTGTGACACCACATTGTGTATGTTGTGCAGAGCCTCCTGACAGGGGAACTTGGAGTCTGACCATCAGGATCTAGCTACCAAGTCCACCCATTACATGGAACATTCCACAACAATAAGAGTTTTATATACAGTGATACCTCTGCTCACGAACATAATTAGTTCCCAGAAAGTGTGTGTGAGGCGAAAAGTTCGTCTTCCGAACATTTATTTCCCATAAGAAACCATTAAAATGAGAATAATCCGTTCCCAGGTCCCCATAAAACATAATTTTCTACTAAATAAGCCTTAAAACTACACAAAAATATACCTTATTTTATGTATAATAAATGTGCTATTGTATTGTAATGAAAGAAATAAACTGTACTGTATAATAAAGTGGTTTTATTTACCTTTGTGATGGTAGTTGATGGCTTGATGGAATGGAGTGGGAGGAGGAGGGAGGGAGGGACTTACTGTTTGGAAGGAGTGTTTGGAAACGCCTACTGTTTGGAAACACCCTTAGCCACACACGCACCCTTAATAGCTTCCTTGTACTTAAGCATGGGAGCAATGGTAGACTTAGCGTACTGGTACTGGGACGCTGAGTCACACAAACGCACACCTCGTTCGTGTTTTTCAATGATCTCCGCCTGTGGTGGGGCTTTTTCGGTCCCATAATAGCAAAAGTCCACTCAATATGGTCCAAAATGTCTATCAAACACAAACCACTTCCGCATTCAAAGAAAGGGGTGATTTAACTGTGACGCCGTGAGCGTGCATCAACTTCTCGTGGCCGCCACCGTGGCGCTGTTCGACCGCGTGGTTTGATTCGTCCGCCGAAAACTAGTTCGTCAGCAGAGACAATATGCTCACAAATTTAATGTTCTTGAGGCGAAAAGTTCGTGAGCTTAAGCGTTCGTCAGCGGAGGTTTTACTGTATATATATATATGTGCATGCGGTTGAGTGTTATATATATATATATATATATATACACACACACATACACACACGCACAGTGGTACCTCACTTTACGAAATTAATCCGTTCCAGAGCCTTTTTTGTAACCTGCATTTTTCGTAAATTGAACCGCATTTTACATGTAAAACGCATGATTTGTTCCAAGGCTCCCAATACTACCCCCTAAACCCTTTAAAAATTATAAAAGCATATCTTTTAAGACCTCCTTCTGCTTCAATATCGTACCGATGGTAGATGGGTTTGGCCATATTCCTTTGTGATATCACTAGAGCCCGTTTCTGCTTATACTAATTTTTGAGAAGGACTAGTATATATATATATATATATATATATATATATATATATATATATATATATATATATATATATATATATATATATATATATACATACACACACACACACACACACACACACACACACACACACACACACACACACACACACACACACACAGGTATCCCTCGCTACTTTGCGCTTCAATTCATGCGGGTTCAGTGCGTCGCATTTTTTTTTTATCTTCCTCAAATTAAATAATAAGGAAATTAAGGGAGAATCGGGGGAAAAGTTAAGGAAAATGCAGCAAAACAAGGCCAATTATGCAAAAAACCTCCAAACAAACAAAAACAAATAAACAACCCAAAACCCCTCATCAAAACTACTCAATAAAGAGGTCTTAAAACATGTTTTTATAATTTTGAAGGGTTTAGGGGGTAGGATTGGGAGCCTTGGAACGAATCATGCGTTTTATATGTAAAATGCAGCTCAACTTATGAAAAATGCAGGTTATAAAAAAGCTCTGTAACAGATAAATTTCGTAAGGTGAGGTACCACTGCATGTATACACACACACACACACACACACACACACACACACACACACACACACACACAATATACAGGTCCTTCTCAAAAAATTAGTATATTGTGATAAAGTTCATTATTTTCTGTAATGTATTGATAAAAATTACACTTTCATATATTTTAGATTCATTGCACACCAACTGAAATATTTCAGGTCTTTTATTGTTTTAATGCTGATGAGTTTGGCATACAGCTCATGAAAACCCAAAATTCCTATCTCAAAAAATTAGCATATCATGAAAAGGTAGTCTAAACGAGCTATTAAGCTAATCATCTGAATCAACCAATTAACTCTAAACACCTGCAAAAGATTCCTGAGGCTTTTAAAAACTCCCAGCCTGGTTCATTACTCAAAACCACAATCATGGGTAAGACTGCCGACCTGACTGCTGTCCAGAAGGCCATCATTGACACCCTCAAGCAAGAGGGTAAGGCACAGAAAGAAATCTCTGAGCGAATAGGCTGTTCCCAGAGTGCTGTATCAAGGCACCTCAGTGGGACGTCTGTGGGAAGGAAAAAGTGTGGCAGAAAACGCTGCACAACCAGAAGAGGTGACCGGACCCTGAGGAAGATTGTGGAGAAGGGCCGATTCCAGACCTTGGGGGACCTGTGGAAGCAGTGGACTGGGCTACAGGTGCCGCATTCCCCAGGTCAAGCCACTTTTGAACCAGAAACAGCGGCAGAAGCGCCTGACCTGGGCTACAGAGAAGCAGCACTGGACTGTTGCTCAGTGGTCCAAAGTACTTTTTTCGGATGAAAGCAAATTTTGCATGTGATTCGGAAATCAAGGTGCCAGAGTCTGGAGGAAGACTGGGGAGAAGGAAATGCCAAAATGCCTGAAGTCCAGTGTCAAGTACCCACAGTCAGTGATGGTCTGGGGTGCCATGTCAGCTGCTGGTGTTGGTCCACAGTGTTTTATCAAGGGCAGGGTCAATGCAGCTAGCTATCAGGAGATTTTGGAGCACTTCATGCTTCCATCTGCTGAAAAGCTTTATGGAGATGAAGATTTTCATTTTTCAGCATGACCTGGCACCTGCTCACAGTGCCAAAACCACTGCTAAATGGTTTACTGACCATGGTATTACTGTGCTCAATTGGCCTGCCAACTCTCCTGACCTGAAGCCCATAGAGAATCTGTGGGATATTGTGAAGAGAAAGTTGAGAGACACCAGACCCAACACTGTGGATGAGCTTAAGGCCGCTATCGAAGCATCCTGGACCTCCATAACACCTCAGCAGTGCCACAGGCTGATTCCCTCCATGCCACGCCGCATTGAAGCAGTCATTTCTGCAAAAGGATTCCCGACCAAGTATTGAGTGCGTAACTGAACATAATTATTTGAAGGTTGACTTTTTTGTATTAAAAGCACTTTTTTTTTTTGGTCGGATGAAATATGCTAATTTTTTGAGAAAGGAATTTTTGGTTTTTCTCTACTTTTTTGCCAAAATTATCAATATTAAAACAATAAAAGGCTTGAACTACTTCAGTTGTGTGTAATGAATCTAAAATATATGAAAGTTTAATTTTTATCAGTACATTACAGAAAATAATGAACTTTATCACAATATGCTAAATTTTTTTTAGAAGGAATAGTGTGTGTGTGTGTGTGTATATATATATATATATATATATATATATATATATATATATATATATATATATATATAGGGGCACTTACAATCCATATATATAAAAAGGAGCCTTACATTTTCAGAATATGGGCTTAGTGACATCTGTATATTGAATAGGACCGTCACGGAAATCAACATTTCAGTCCCAAATGAATGTCAAATTTCCAAAATCCTTCTCATTTCCTATGGTGTCAAAGATTCTTATACTCTGTCATTATATACTAAAGGAAGAAGAAAAAAAAAACACCCAACATCATGAAACAATAACACCACCACATGAAAGATGGTGACGAGTGGTACAGCGGCAGTGATGGCAGCAGCTCCTCGTGTTGTTTAAACACACACACTAAGAGTCAGGTGTTTAAACACTTACGAGGCTCATTGGGGAGAAAATGTTAAAATCATAAAAGCAGGCATGCAAACGGTGCCTCTGCGCATTTCACACCAAAGAAGGAAACCGTTCCGATTTAAGTGGAGTGCCTCACACACAGGCATCTAAATCTGTTCAAAGAACCTGTTCAAGGTGACTGCGTTTCAATTCAAGTTATATGAGCAATTTGTTATTTATTTATCTTGTGCTGCGCCTGCGTACAGCCTTTGCTGTGCCATAAAACAGCTGTAAGATCTACAAACTAAAGGGCTGTTGTTTTGGCATCAATGCAAGTTTATTTCTTAATATTATCATTTCCAAATTTTTCTTTTTAATTTTTAGATGAAGCCTATATGTCACTGTTATTATGTAATGTTCACATATTTTTAATAAACTTCAAGAATGTACTCACACACATACACATACACACCATATATTAACATATACACGTTTTGGAAATGTACAGAGGAGGGATAGTGAGTATATTGGTCGTAGGATGCTGAGGTTGGAACTACCAGGCAGAAGACCTAGCGAGAGACCAAAGAGGAGATTTACGGATGTGGTGAAGGAGGACATGGAAGGTAGTTGGCATAAGAGAAGAAGATGCAGAGGATAGGGTGAGATGGAAGCAGATGACTTGCTGTGGCGACCTCTGAAGGAAACAGCCGAAAGGAAAAGAAGAAGACACTGCCCGGCCAAAACACTTCAATATTTTCTTGGAGATCCTTTAGCCTTGATTTCAGCATGTAATCGCCATGATATTGTTGCTCTAGGTGGTCAGGTAGAGACTCAGCAATCAGCTGATGACCTGAATGAATGGGTTATCACATCGATGGACTTTTCCTTCCCTGATGGTACGGATATAAAATAGAATTTCAAATAATGAAAGAGTGGTTCAGGGAGCATAAGGAATCATTTTCACATATTTATTGGTGCC
The DNA here is from genome assembly GCA_024760905.1 of Plotosus lineatus. Classification (NCBI taxonomy): domain Eukaryota; kingdom Metazoa; phylum Chordata; class Actinopteri; order Siluriformes; family Plotosidae; genus Plotosus; species Plotosus lineatus. Next base: position 21,593,830 of record CM045735.1, on the reverse strand, counting down.
CCAGAGTCCTGACCTTAACCCTATTGAAAGTTTTTAGGCTGTGCTGGAGAAGTTAAATTTTTCCCTCCATCCATCAAAACATCAATGAAAAACGAACCCAACACTGGATGGAAATGAATGTTATGTTGTTTAAATCTGCTGAAACAATGGCATGATTATTATATGGTGCACTGAAAAAAATTATCTCTGAAATTTAAAATCTTATCTCCATATATTCTTTTTGATCTTGTTTTGGGAATAATACACTATGTAAGAACAGAACATGTAACATTAATAATATTATTTTAAAACTATTTTTCTTGATTATAATTTGTATCCTCTTAAATCAATTTAAATGAACGGCCAGTGCAATAAGATACAGGGATCCCTCACTTTCCGCGATTAATTGGGACCAAACGTTCAAAATGTGATAATTCATAAGATGTAAATAAAATATAAATACACACACAGAGATGCGCACCTCATATAAAAATGTAAGTACTTTTGTTGGGGTTTTTTTTTTTTTGCATAATTGGCCTTGTTTTGTGGCAATTTCCTTAACTTTTCCCCTTATTTTTCCTTGTTTTTTTTTTTTTGTTTTTTTATTAATATTTTTGAAAAACCCAAGATGCATTGAAGCCGCAGAAACCAAAGCACGAGGTAATGAGGAATCACTGTATTATACTTAATGTTATTTGAAGAATACTTTTCTTATTTTAAGAACTCTAAGTGTACATTACAGTATCTTCTTACCCTGGAAGTTCATTTAAAATTATTTAAGAGCAACTTATTTTTATGACATTAAATTAATTATTTAAAAAAAAATTAAAGTAATAAGCAATAAACAATAATAAATTAAACAAATGCGATGACCCTTAAATTTAAAAATATAGTCTTCGGTAGAGTTTGTGCAGTTTTATAAGGTAATGAGCTCTGAATGTTACTGAGCACCGCCGCGGCTCTGCTGGAGATCTTGGCTGTCACAGCTGCTTCTTTATTTGCATCAAAACCAAGCATACATTCTGTTTTTGTCTAAAAAAAAGAATTTTCATGAAAATGTTGCTTTCTTTATTGACATATTTAGTTACATCTTTTATTTCTGAATATTTAATTTTGTGCTGGAATAATAATGTTTGGAAACCTAAAATATTTTTGTCTTGACTTGTTAGTTAATATACCATCATAAAATTAAAAAATGCAATAATAATAATAATGTATATAATATACATATAAATATTCATAGAATTAAAAAGTAAGGAAATTAAGGAAGAATAGGGGGGAAAGTTAAGGAAAATACCACAAAACAAGGCCAATTATGCAAAAAAAAAAAAAAAAAAACCTAAACCAACACACACAAAAACCCCACACAAAATCTCCCATCAAAATTAGTTACATTGTTGTGAGGTGTGCATCTGAGTGCATGTACGCACATCTGCATGCGTGCATATGTGTGTGTGTGTGTGTGTGTGTATTTATATTTTATTTACTTCGAATACATTATTTTTTAAGTTTAATTGTTATTATAAGCATTTATAGCATTGAATATGTATTTATTGATATTATATACACACATACATGTAAGTATACGTCAGTAGGGGTGGGGGGTTGATCCTACTTCGCGGATTTCGGTGGTCGCGTGAGGATCTCGGGCCTAATTAACCGTGGAAAGTGAAGGATCCCTGTGTGTGTGTGTGTGTGTGTGTGTGTGTCTACAGTAGGCCCTCGACATTCGCGGGGGTTCGGATTATCCGTGAGTTCTGTACCCGGAAGTAAAACCCCATGTATCATGTCACATGCACGAATGAGCAGCCGGAAGTAAAATACTATGTATCTATTACATGCGCTAAATATGCTTCTGAAGGTTGAGTACTAAACAAGTATTCAACGCGCACTTGCTCACTTGAACGATTGGAAGTCCGGATAAGCCACGCTTTGCCTCACAAGCACCATACGTCACTTGCGACAAGCGCTTACTTTCGGTGGAGCGCCTCACAAATGTCCAAAGTCGGACACTACCTGTATATGTTACTTCATATGAACTTACAACTATTGTACACTTTATTGGAATGTTTTAAGAGGTGCGACCACACCAACTGGCTCTTATTCACACGGTCATTGGGCGGTCTCTCTGCTAGAAACTCAGTAATATGCCTATCTCCAGAAGTGTCTCTTGTCTGTCACGTCACTTGAAACACGTCCTATTAAAATATGTCCTATTGTCCTGGTCATTTTATAGAAATTTTAACACAGGGCAAACTTCACAGACTAAAATCCTAGAATTACTCCAGTAATCATTTCATTACCTCAGCTCCCCAGGTAAAACAAATCCAGTCTGAATAAAGTATTACATGGCTACATAGCGCTGTCTCGACACGCAATTTAAGGAGCTATGTTTTCACTCCAAAGAACAATAATGCCAAGAAAGAGTTTGAGTATTTGCATTCTCAGCCTTTCCTGAATAAATCAAGGTGCAGCAGTGTAGCAAGGAGACGACAGAACTGTGAATCAAACCGGCGCACTTTAAAATGAACATGAATTAATCAGACGTGCCCTTGAGCACCTCCAGCTTCTCTACAAGGACTATCAGCGGCGTGCAGAAGGAGAAGAGAGGGCATTGGTGCTTGTGTGTGTGCGGCTTTTTCTCCATTCTGAGCCTCAACTGTGAAAAGTTTCATCAGAATGCTTGAGATGATGTGTGCAGGAGATTTATTCCTGAATCACAATTCCATCTTGTAATTGTAAATAAACTGACAGTTGGACAGGGTGCATGCTGGGTCTGAAGTGTTTACATAAACAACTATGGAGCGGTATTACAACAAGACATCATTATTCACTAACGGCCAGGTGGATATCAGATTGCTTAAGGGAGCATTCAGCAATTTCCACTGAGCCTGAGGTGAATAATTGTTTTTAGTATATACTTAACAGGACAGAAAACTAAAACTAGACTTTATGGTTATTTTTTACAGGTTTAAATTTCACCCAAAGAGGAGAAGCTCAAGTATCTCAAAGTCTTGTTCATGAATGAAGGAAGGGTGTAGCGGAAGATTGACAGGCAGATCACGGCAACCTCTGCTGTAAAGCGGAGCCTGTACCAGTCCGTCGTGATGAAGAGGGAGCTGAGCCTCAAAGCAAAGCTCTGAATTTACCAGTCGGTCTACGTTCCAACTCTCACCTATGGTCACGAGCTTTGGGTAGTGACCGAAAGAACAAAATCGCGGATACAAACAGCTGAAATGAGCTTCCTTCGCCAGGTGGCTGGGCTCTCCCTTAGAGATAGGGCGAGATGCTCAGACATCCAGAGGAGTTTGGAGTAGAACCACTGCTCCTCCGCATTGAGAGGAGCCAGTTGAAGTGGCTCAGGCATCTGGTCAGAATGCCTCCCGAACGCCTCCCTGGTGTAGTGTTTCGGGCATGTCCAACCGGGAACAGACCCCGGGGTCGACTTAAAACACGCTGGAGGGATTAAATCTTTCAATTGGCCTGGGAACACCATGGTGTCCCCCCGGAAGAGCTGGAGGAGATGGCTGGGGAGAGGGACGTCGGGACCTCATTGCTTAGGCAGATACACCCCCCCCGACCCCCCGACCCCGGATTAAGCGGAGGAAGATTAATGAATTTTTAAATGCACAATAGAAACAACTTCCTCTGTTATGATAGCTTTTGAAAATCCTTTAAAATCTGAAAAACATGAGGGTCAGAAACTGATTCTGCAGTTATTTACACAATGGCAAAATTATGGAAAACAAATCCCACAGCTGCAGTCATTAAAAATTTTGTGACCCATCACAGCAAATTAGGTAAATTTAGAGATACTGGCAGCATTTTTTCATAACCTGCCAAAAATTTGTAGCATTTTAAGCATGCAACTTGAGAAAACCATATTTACAGTTAAACAATGCATTCAGTGATTTCCAACTTTATACCCATTTGGCTGTGATGGGTCACATTTAATAAAACTGACAGGTGTCATTTGCAATATACGTAAACTTTTATATTAACTTCTGATGTCTGTATTTACCAAAGTTCACTCAGGAAATCACAAAAATTTTACAAACAAGACTTTTCAACTTATGTGTATCAGGACATTCGCTTTAGTCATGAGCCAAAATCAGTGGGTTTCATGGAACTCGACTAGGTTTGCTCTCATAAAACAATCACCTTTTGATGGATCTGTCTCCCCGCAAGCTTTTCTGATTTGGTTTTTATTGTTAGCGCAGTAGCCGGGTAACTATATAGCAGAACAGCCAAGTGTAACGGACAGTCCAAACACTGCGGCTGAAGCTGAATGAACATCCAATCAGTCCGTACTTATCTGATTGGGCTCCTTGAAAGGGGTTACATCGATCTGGCAGTCTCTTAAGCACTGCTGCTGATATAAATGATTTATCTCTCAGATAGTTTCCAGGCCCACAGAGAAAACTCCACTGTTGACTTTGTGCCAAAAGGCTTTAACTTCACAGATTTCTGGCATGATAGTCACCACATAAATATCATCTTAATCCTTTAAAAAGATGACATGGCAACAGATAAAGGCCTCTCATATGATTGACACTGTTAGGCTCCAGGGTCTGATGACGGACGTATGCTTTTCTTCTGGATACGCTTTGATGTATTTAATTAAAAATTTAACCTGTGCTCGAATTTAACAATGAAATTCAAACATTAAGACAAAGTTTACGAAGGCACACAGACCGCATGCATCGTAAATATTACAAGCATTACAACAGTCGTTTGATTAACAATGTGAAACAGTGGAAAATTAAAATTAGAAAGTGTATCGAACCTTCTCCCAGATCACTGGTTGTCCTGTACAAACGACTGACAACACACACTGAAGCTTTATTGTGGTGTAATTCCACACTTCTGAATTAAAACACCCTCAAATATATATATTACTCTCTTTATTCAAATCCTTAACGAAGATGACATAACATTATCAATACCATTATACAGCCTACATCCCATCGTATAGTCTACATACCTACATAAATACAAAAGTATAGTACCTCACTTTACGAAATTAATCAGTTCCAGAGCCTTTTTTCGTAACCTGCATCTTTCGTAAATTGAACCACATTTTACATGTAAAACGCGTGATTCGTTCCAAGGCTCCCAATACTACCCCCCTAAACCCTTTAAAAATGATAAAAGCGTGCCTTTTAAGACCTCCTTCTGCTTCAATATTGTACCGATGGTAGACGGGTTTGGCCATATTCCTTTGCGATATCACTTGAGCCCGTTTCTTCTTCTCACTCGCACTAGAAATCACGTGTGTGTGTGTGTGTGTGTGTGTGTGTGTGTGTGTGTGTGTGTGTGTGTGTATGCATGCGTGTGTTGAGCATGTCTTCTGAGCAGAGTTATAATCTTACAAATATTTATGGAATTTTAAAAGCCTGAGTCAAGAAATGAAGCATGAAACAACAGTAACTCTGTCCTTTACACGAAAAAACATGATGCAGCTCCATAACAGCCAATGGGAGGCCAGCGGGGCAGGATGTTGGGAGATAGGCAATGGGAGGGAGATGTGTCATCCCTCCTAGCCAATGGGCCAGCGGGGCGGGATGTTTGAACGTCATTGATGGGAGAGCAGCTTGTGCATTGTTTGAATGGTGCGTTTGAATGTACGTTTGTATGCTGTTTTGAATGGTGCGTTTGAATGCTTGAATGGTGAGTTTTAATGTTTGAATGGCACGTTTGAATTTTTAAGATGGTGCTTTCGTAACATGAACTTGTTTTGTATCCAGAGACAAAAAATTTTAGGAAAATGCGTTTCGTAACCTGCATTTTTCGTTTGGTGAGACTTTCGTAAAGTGAGGCACCATTGTACAATCTACACAACATTGTGAATACCACTGTACAGTCTCTATACATTCGCAAGGCCTACATACTTAATAAATACCTTAATACAATTGACATATCATAGTATACTCGTCACCTTTGCATAGCCTACAACATTTGTAAATACAATCTTGGTCTGCCATACCTTCATACAGCCCACGTACCTTTATACATCCCATATACCTTCGTACATACCGTAGCATCATACATTCTCCGTAGCCTTGTTCATAGCTTTTATAGCTCCTACCCACCACAGTACAGCCTACAATCCTTTATACAGACACTTGTAACCATACCCAGGTTAATTAGGCCCAGGTAACACAGTGTAATTTTTAAGATTACTAAAGTCACACTGTCTGTACACGGCTCAAGCTGTTCTTTGACATTTTTATATAAGTTACAAGGACGCAAGTGTATACAAATGATACTCGGTAGGCATGACCTCATTACTAAAAAACATGTTCACCTATGAGTACATTTCCACAGTACGTTTCAGAGATATTTTATTTGACGCCGTCTCTTACATAAAAGCCCATAAACACTGCTGCTCATAGTTATTAATCGATATAGTCAGAGAGGACATGAGAGCGACAGCTCCACATTACCCTGCTCATAAAAACGTGAGCGTGAGGTGTGTGTGTCTGAGACAGAGAGAGAGAGAGAGAGATAGAGAGAGAGAGAGAGAGAGAGAGAGATATCAGAGGAGACATGTGAGTAATTGCACTACTGATGTGTTTTAGCGCTCTGTTACAGTAGAGACTGGCCAGATGGCCCATGATGTGATGCACAACGATCACTGGTGTGTGTCTGTGTACCTTGGCCCCATGTTTCTGCAGCACCTCCAGGATGTCGTTATGAGCTCTCTCAGCTGCCACATGCAGAGGAGTCATGAAACTACACAATAAGAAATACAGAACAGACTGAGTGAGTAAAACCAACATCCATAAGTTACGGCTTGTTTATAGGTGATAGTGATGAAATGATTATTTTTTTCCTGGTGAAATAAAAGGTTAGTATGTGCGTAAACACAATTATTACAGGTTCAAACCTTAATAATCTTTACAAACTCAATGTAAAGTCACTGGAAAGTTTTTTCCCAGAAAAAGTCAATCAAAAAGAAAAAAAAAAGAAAAAAGAAAAAAAAACTTACTCAGTTAGAAACCGTCTCCCATTATCACTGGGCAAATGCTGAGCACCAGGCATCCATCATTTTTGTATGGCCTTTAATTAATCGCTGAACAATGAACAGAAGCGTACTGGCTGCAGTCAGCACTATGGCTTTAAAATGTATGGCATACAAGAGTTTCTGAAGAGCGAGCACCAGGAAAGTACAGCAGCGGAAACAATACACATGATCCACTGTGTGTGTTTATACCTGCTATTTAAATTAATTTAATTGGGAGAGCATTTTTTTATTTGTTGGTCTTTATAGTTGCTAAATACACTCACTAATAAAGTCATTAAACCATCAGGTTGCAACCAGTTTCCACTGAATGAATCAAGCTTATTCTATCTTAAGTGACATTGAATGTGTTATACATGTTGGGACTGCTGGAACACCTTCCTTGCCAAATAAATAGAATTCTCTACACCCTAAACCAGTGCTTCTCAAATAGTGGGGCGTGTGGTATGATGCCAGGGTGGACGGACAGACTTACACAATTAAGTGTAATTGCACATCCACTGCAGGAGATGGCAGTGGTGCTCTCATTGTTGTGCTATGGTGAAATGGTTTTTCGCATTGAGCAAATGATATGAAGTGCGGTAAACGACCCCTCAAGAAACAACACGGAAAATTTTCTAACAGGAACGAAGAGAAAGGTGGAGAGAGACGGAGACATTAAGACATAAATAAATTGAATGAGTTTAAATAAGGATGTATTTTTTATTTCAGGCACATTGGTGCACTTTAATTATTTTCTATTACAGACTAAAAAACAATGTTAATGAAGTTTTTCTTTGTTGTAAGTTTAACTATATTTATTTCTTTTTTTTGTTAGTTTTTAATGTTAATAAAGATACAATGTTATGCAGAGGTGTACTAATAATTTTATAGACAATAATACTATTTATTGTGGGGCAGTGGGGGCGTGAAATGTTTTTTTTTTCCTTTCTAGAGGGGGCATCACAGAAAATAACTGAGAAGCACTGCCCTAAACTAACTCTAGAATTCTATGGCATCTGTAATTAATCATGATAGTTTTTGCCTGAATGCCACTCAAATCAGTAGAATTTTTAAAATTTGACCAAAAACACCCCCCCGCCCCAAACTGATGACTCATTTAACAAGCACACGCCTTCATTGACCTTTCGTGTGGCATCAACTGGCACATGTGAGATTCTTGTTGTTGTATAATGGGGCCATTTATATAATATGAAAGATGTGTTGACACGAATCCTACTAATAATCTCATTACTGTAATCATATTAGCTGCTATATCATCAGTGTAGAAATTATTTTTGAGTCTTGGGACACACATACTTGTAACTTGAAGACAAAGTTAAACTTCTAATCATCTCACTAAATCCTGGCGTTAGACCTAGTGGACAGTTTCTGTCTATGTGAATGTCACAATTTCATTATAATTATTCTACTTTAGTGCAATTTCCTTAAGCTTTGAAATGTCTTGTAATTATAAGATAAACCATATACAGCTCACGCAAAAGATTTTAGCTTACTAGCACCGAGCACACACTCGTGGATGACAGACGGACAAACACACAGTTTCCTGGTGAATGAAAATCGGCCTCGTGGCTCATGTGAAAGGTAATAAACAAAATCCTTAGAGCGTGAATATAGAAAATTAATTTATTACAAATTTATTACAAATTAATTACAATTTAAAGAACACAAGTATCATGAGACAACTTTTAATTGTTAATTCCCAAGCCAGTGGCAACACTGACAATGAGAAGAATACTCATATACTCTTAACACGGAATATTCACAATCGCAGAACGTGACATTTCCGATCAAAGAATTCTTCCTGTTTAATGGTAGAAAGCATTCAAAATGAGAACGGGGGCACCACAGTTCACAAATCTCACATGGATTTAAAGACAGTGATGGAATTGTTTTCTCATTTCTTGTTTGAATGAATCAGAGCAGTGATGCGGTAAATGATTGTTGTTCATTTCTGCTTGTTTACGCTGCAGGATTTCATAAATTAGGAGTGAATCATTTGGTTTTAAGTGAAAAAAAAAAGAGCCCAAATGCAAATGTTTTCGGGAGGGGTATGCATAGTAACCTTTGCTGAGAGTCGAAATTGCTGAAATGACCTTCAGCATGAGCAGATTGTGAATGGGAGGCCTGGGATGAGCCTTAGGACAGAGTTAATGATTAGTGCACCACTTAGGCACAAATCTATACTGCATACAAAATTAAGTTTAAAAGCTTAAAGGTGCTCATTCACAAGTGAACACTTTTATGTAGACTGTACTATGGAAGATTATTTGGACTGAATATCAAGGTTTCCCAGTCAAAACCACCCCAGCTCATGAGCTGACTACCTCTTACTCACCTGCCTTACGGTCTGCTTCCAATGACAAGATCACATGACCTTGGGAATGATCCTGCACATGTGCAATAATTAGTCAGGGCAAACTAGGCATGTTTAAAATATCATGGTGGCAGGGGTCACTGACACTCGCGTATCGGAGTAACCAAACAGTTTCAGAAAGATATCGTGGCGGATTCAATTTCCGAGAGACAAATCTGCATTTTTTGTTTATTTAATATGCCTGGAGAGTGAACGGGCTCCTTTAAGGGAGTAAACCAGGTATAAAATGTCAATTTTTTTTTCCCCTCAAAATTTTAGATAATTGAACTTTCATATAAATTATTATATTTCTATAACATCTGATGTAATTTTTAAGTTAAAACAAAGTTAAATAGTGTAAAAATCAAAATTATGCATGCTATGACATGATCAAATTTGTTAAATAATGTCTCATTCAAATCTTTTAATTTTAATTGATTATATCTCCACTTCTATAATCCAATTTTCCTAATGTTTTCACTATTATGAACAGAAATCCATTCCAAAATTTATTAAGTCACGATTTCTCAAAATTGTATTTTTCTCTTCAAAAAACATGATATCTTCACAATGAAATGTTTTTTTTTTTTTGCTATAATTTTTGGACAGTATGGAAACGATGGTGGTATCGCTGCAATAAGCCAATAACATTTGAAAAATCCTAAATATTTCTTGAGCAAGCCATACAGGTGTGGTTTTGAAATATCAAACATATGGGGGGGGGTGGTTATAAGTCACCTTGCACAGATTCTCTAAAACGTAAAATATATTATTTTGGTTCATTGCATAAAACTATTTTTATACTATCTACAGTGAAAAAATGAAGAATTTAACTTAATTAGTTTTAAGTTTACAGATGTTTCAATATCCAAAGTCTCATAACAGGTTACATCTGTATATACAGGGAGACATGCGTATTTGATATATGGTTTGTAAATCTTTTGAATAAATGTTATCAAATGGTATACAGAAATGTAGGAATTTAACTTTTGATTGTGTGAATAATAGTATACCTGGTTTGCCCCCTTAAGACCTTTTTCTTTTGGCTGTTCCCTTCAGGGGTCGCCACAGCGAATCATCTGCCTCCATCTCACCCTATCCTCTGTATCTTCTTCTCTTACACCAACTGCCTTCATGTCCTCTTTCACCACATCCATGAATCGTCTCTTTGGTCTTCCTCTAAGCCTTCTGCCTGATAGTGCCAACATCAGCATCCTACTACCAATATACTCACTATCCCTCCTCTGTACATGTCCAAACCATCTCAATCTAGCCTCTCTGACTTTGTCTTCAAAACGTCTTACATGTGCTGTCCCGCTGATGTGCTCATTCCTAATCCTATCCATCCTCGTTACTGCCAAAGAGAACCTCAACATTTTCATCTCTGCTACCTCCAGCTCTGCCTCCTGTCTTTTCCCCAGGGCCACTGCTTCTAACACTGCTGGCCTCAACACCGTCTTGTACACTTTTCCTTTCATTCTTGCCGATACCTTCCTATCGCACATCACACCGGACACTTTTCTCCAACCATTCCAACCAGCCTAAACACACTTCTTCACCTCTTTTCCACACTCTTCAATGCTCTGGATTGTTGAGCCAAAGTACTTAAAATCCTCCACCTTCCTTATCTCTGCTCCCTGTAACCTCGCCGTTCCTCTTGGGTCCTTGTCATTCATACACATGTATTCTGTCTTATTGAGGTGAACCTTCATTCCCCTCCTTTCCAGGGCATACCTCCACCTCTCTAGATTTTCCTGCACTTATTCTCTGCTCTCACTGCAGATTACAATGTCATCTGCAAACATCATAGTACATGGGGAATCTTGTCGAACTTTGTTTGTCAGCCTGTCCATCACCATAGCAAACAAGAAGGGGCTCAGAGCTGACCATTGATGCAGTCCTACCTCCACCTTGAACTCTTCGGTCACACCGACAGCACACCTCACCACTGTCTTATATCTCTCATACATGTCCTACTCTAACATACTTCTCTGCCACTCCAGACTTCCTCATGGAATACCACAGTTCCTCTCTCGGCACCCTGTCATATGCTTTCTCCAGATTCACAAAGGCACAATGCAGCTCCCTCTGACCTTCTCTATTCACATCCTCAAGGCAAACACTGCATCTGTGGTGCTCTTTCTTGGCATGAAACCAAACTGTTGTTCACAAATGCTGACCTCTGCCCTTAGTCAAGCTTCCACTATTCTTTCCCATAACTTCATCGTATGGCTCATCAACTTTATCCCTCTGTAGTTGCCACAACTCTGCACATCTCCCTTGTTCTTAAAAATGGGCACCAGCACACTTCTCCTCCATTCCTCCGGCATCTTCTCACTTTCTAAGACCTTGTTGAATATTCTTGTCAGAAAATCTACTGCTACCTCTCCTAGACACTTCCATACCTCAACTGGTATGTCATCAGGGCCAACTGCCTTTCCACTCTTCATCCTCTTCAATGCCCTCCTCACTTCACCCTTACTAATCTTTGCTACTTCCTGGTCCCCAACAGTCACCTCTTCTACTCTTTTTTCTCTCTCATTTTCCTCATTCATCAGCTCTTCAAAGTACTCTTTCCATCTTCCCAGCACACTTCTGTCATCAGTCAATACATTCCCCTCTCTGTCCTTAATCACTCTAACTTGTTGCCTGTCCTTCCCATCTCTATTTCTCTGCTGTGCCAACCTGTATAAATCATTTTCTCCCTCTTTACTTTCCAACCGAGCATACAAGTCATCATACGCCCTCTGTTTGGCCTTTGACACCCCTACCTTCACCTTACGCTGTATCTCCCTGTACTCCTGTTTACTCTCTTCAGTCCTCTCTATGTCCCACTTCTTCTTAGCTAACCTCTTCCTTTGTACACACTCCTGCATTTCCTCATTCCACCACCAAGTCTCCTTATCTCCTCTCCTTCCAAATGACACGCCAAGTATTCTCCTACCTGTCTCCCTGATCACATTAGCTGTCGTTGTCCAGTCATCTGGAGGCACTTCCTGACCACCCAAAGCCATTTTCAACTCCTCCTTGAAGACAACATGACACTCTTCCTTTTTCAGCTTCCACCACTTTGTCTTCTGCTCTGCCTTTGCCTTCTTCACCTTCCTCACCATCCTATGCTGTTTGGCAACACTCTCACCCGCTACTACTTTGCAGTCACTGACTTCCTTCAAATTACATCACCTACACAAGATGTAGTCTACTTGTGTGCTCCTACCTCCGCTTTTATAAGTCACCCTCTGCTCCTGTCTCTTCTGGAAGAAAGTATTTACCACAGCCATTTCCATCCTTTTTGCAAAATCTATCAACATCTGTCCTTTTGCGTTCCTGTTCTGGATACCAAACCTGCCCATAACTTCCTCGTCCCCTCTGTTTCCTGCACCAACATGTCCATTGAAGTCTGCCCCAATGACCACTCTTTCACCTCTGGGAGTACTCTGCATCACTTCGTCTAACTCACTCCAGAATCTCTCCTTCTCTTCTAGCTCACATCCTGCCTGTGGGGCATAAGCACTAATAACGTGGAACATCACGCCTTCAATTTCTAACTTGAGACTCATCACTCTGTCTGACGCTCTTTTCCCGTCTAGAACATTCCTGACAAAGTCCTTCAAGATGACTCCTACTCCATTTCTCTTCCCATCCACACCATGAAAAAACAGCTCATAAGCTTCTAGCCTTGCTACCTTTCCGCCTGATCTCCTGAACACAGTATGTCCACCTTCCTCCTCTGCATCATGTCAGCAGCTCTCTACCTTTTCCATTCATAGTTACAACATTCAAAGTCCCTGCTTTCAGTCCTAGACTCATGCCTTTCCTCTTCTCTCTCTGCATACGGGCACGCCTCTCCTTCTTCGACCAACAGTAGTCCTATTTCCACCAGCACCCTGTTGGTTAACATCACTGATGGCAGTCGTTGTTAACCCGGGCCTCGACCGATCCAGTATGAATTTTTTTTTTGTTGTGACTCGCATATTTTATTTGGCATTTGTTTTACGCCGCATGCCCTTCCTGACGCAACCCTCTGCATCTATCCAGGCTTGGGACCGGCGTGAAGGAGAGACACTGGCTTGTGCCCCTCCTTCACGGCTGCATTGCCCCCCGAAGACCACACATTATTTTATATATATATATATATATATATATATATATATATACATATATATATATACATATATATATACATATATATATATACATATATATATATACATATATATATATATATATATATATATATATATATATATATATATATATATATATATATATATATATATATATATATATATATATATATATATATACATATACACACACACACACATATACACACGCACACACACACTCCTCAACTTACGTTTTAGTTAGTTTCCGGACGGCCGAACGTAAGGTGAAAAAAAAACGTAAATTGTTACTTTATGTTCCAGTGACCTATGATGTTCACACTGTACTATACATCCATAAATAACATTACCGTATCTCAAAACACCCGTAAATCAATTATTATAAACATAACATTATAAAATAATATCAAATATCAAATAACCTTTAACATTCTCTGTGATGCGATCTTTCTGCTTGTAAATGGTTCCGATGGTCGATGGAGCCATTTGGAAAAAACATGCAACAGTCACATGTTTTCCACCGGCATTGATTTTCTTGATAATAGCCATCTTTGTTTCTAGCGAGATGTCTTGCCGCTTTTTCTGATTACCACAATCACTAGTAGGCTTACGCTTCTGACCAACCATATCGGCTTAGGGTTACAAAAGTCCGCAAAACAGTGTAAACACAAAGATCACAAGACGATGTCTTAACAAAAGGGTAACGTGGTGAACTGGGAAGAAGGAAGGTCAGTCTGTCGTTTGTAAACAATGGACGCAGCGTCATGCGGTAGTAGCGTATTATGTCAGCGTACTACGTCTCGTGCTGCACAGAGCACGCTAACCTCAAAATTTGACTTTTTTTTTTTTTAACGTAAAATCGAAAAATACATTAAACAAATGAACGTTAGTCAGGGAGCATCTGTGTATATAAAGTACAACAGTAAAAGAAATAGTGTGTTTTTAATTAAATAAATGATGAGAAGGCACACTTCAGGGACCTATCAAGATAAATTTACACGTCTCTAAACAAAGTAAAGAATTTACTGAACATCAAATGTTAAACAGCTGTTTTATAGTTTTTATGCCATACACATGTTTAAAACGGAGAAGATCTGTTTGGAAATCTTGTCAAATATTTCAATAGAAAGGCAGCTACTAAAGAAAAATACACTTTAACCTTAATAAATCAAAATCCAGAATATTTAATTCCTCAGTGCACTCACTCTTTGTTCTTCTCGTTGACATTCGCACCTTTCCGCAGCAGCAGCTCAGTGACCTGCTTCCTCTTCGGGTGGGGTGAGGCAACGGCACAATGCTGCAGAAATAACAAGGATATCACCAAAATGCCATTCAATCAAACCTCAAATCACATAAAATGAAAATACAGGTGCAAGCAAGCAAAGGTTAAAAGTCAATTTTTAGACAAACGTTCAGTAAATCAGCTTAATCCTTTACACCACATAGTGCCGGTAAGGCCCTGACAGAATTATTTAAAAAAGACACATCTGCAAAACTATAACCTTTGTGTGGTGTCACTGCAAAGTGATGGGTAACAGTGGCTCTCCCTTAGAGATTGGGTGAGAAGCTCAGCCATCCGGGGAGAGCTCGGAGTAGAATCGCTGCTGTTCCGCATTGAGAGGAGGCAGTTGAGGTGGCTTAGGCATCTGGTTAGAAAGCCTCCCGAACAACTCCCTGGTGTGGTGTTACATGCATTGTCCGCCCGGGGAAGAGACCGCAGGATCGACCTAGAATATGCTGGAGGGACTATGTCTCTTGGCTTGTATGGAAACGCCTCGGTGTCGTCGTCTCCCCCCCCCCCAGAAGAGCTCGAGGAAGTGGCAGAAGTGGTGTGGGACATCTGGATCTGATTGCTTAAGCTGCTGTCCCCACGACCGGACCCCGGATTAAGCGGAGGAAGATGAAGATGAAGATATAACACTGCAGCACTCTGGCTCAGTGGTTAGCACTGACGTCTCTTACAGTGAGAAGGTTTGGGGTTTGAATCTCAACCAAGAGCCATTTGTTTGCATGTCCTCTCCCTGCTTAAGGGGGTTCCTCTGTGTACTTCAGTTTCCTCACACAGCACCAGGACACGCATATGAAGTCACCTGGCTACTCTAAATCACGCACAGGTATGAATCTGAGTAAGGATGTGTGTGTGTGTGTGTGTGTGTGTGTGTGTGTGTGTGTGTGTGTGTGTTAGCCCTGCAGAGGACTCATAACCTGTTAAGGGTGTAGCCCTGCCTCTCACCCAGAGTCATCTCAGATTAACTTCAGCTTCCCTGAAGCCCCTGACAGCTTAGCTTTATGGGTAATGGATGGACAAACAGATAGAAGGCTAAGGTAAAGATAGCAAATTAGGCCTGCATTAAAAGCCAGGACACAAACATCCTATAAAAGCTTAATGCGTGGGTCGAGGCTTCTATATTCGCAAGTTGCATTAACTTGTAAAATGAAACCTAGAGAAAATAAGAGGAAAATATCCACAGACTCTCCGGGTGCCATGATGCAAGGCTGGATGCCGAGTTTATATCTCACATCAAATTCTCTTGATCATAGATTCTAGAACTCCTACAGACTACACCAGTTTGCCGAGCTGTGCTGAGGAGACCGATACACAGCACTCCTCGTGGTTAGCTTGTTGGCTTTCCCGCCACGCTGTGCAGCACAAAACACCCATAAATAAAGCGATTACCACTGCAGCATTAAGGTGAGATAAGCAGGGAAGTAGGCGTGGCTTATTCTAGGTCCGCTAACATCCAACAATTCAAAGGATATTTTGTTTATTTCTTCGCAACACATTATCTCACATTAAAATCGAGCTACTAAACAAAAGGGGTGAAGTTTAGCAGATGTGTGCGGGAGGGAGAACTCACCAGCGCAGTCTCGTGGGTCTGTGGATGTTTGAAGTTGATGATCTCCAGAGCGAGTGTCTTCTTTACTTTGGCCATGTCAGCTTCCCTCGCAGCCTGAAGCAAGGAGTGACCCTTAAACTCATCTGAGGAAGCCCAGAAGAAGACAAGAGATGGTGGTGACATATCAGGAGTACATTATCAGGTTTGGGACACCATTTACATTAAGACACAGATTTTATCCGTGAGCTTTGACAGGGAGATGACAAATTAGAGCTGGGCTCAGCGTGTTTTTGGTTTGGGATTTTTTTTTTTTGTGAGTTTTTTGCTGCAGTAGTCTAAAAGTACAGCCGTATAGTTTCGTCAGAATCAGAAGGTGTAGCGCGGGAAGCTGATGTAAGGAATCCACAGGCGTGATTCATCAGAGAGATAAATAACCTGACCTGCTGTAGAGTAGAAACCTCATACAAAAAGTAATTGAATAAAACCTGAGTGGAATCTTGTTTGCTGATTTATGCTGGTTTGTTGTTTTGCGACATAATAACTGCCGAGTTTCAGGGTAAAGTCTATGGCAGGCAAAGATAATGCGTTAATCGTTTGTCTCAACAAAATAAAACAGCAGAATGAACAAAGTGATAGCATTTGTTTTGCGCTGTACCAAATTAGATTAGAAGTCGGAGTAGAAGAATAAGAAATAAAAAGCTGCTTGTGCTCACAGGTGAGTCTCTCTTTGAGCTCGGGTGTGGGAGCCATGTCCACAGCGCTCTTGCCGTGACAGTTAACCAGAGTGGGATCGGCCCCGTGACTCAGCAGGAGGGAACAAACCTCCACACGATTCTTGGACGCCGCCTCGTGTAGGGGGGTGAACTGCCACAGGTCCATGGCATTCACACATGCACCATGCTGAGGACACAAAGAATTAAAACTCACATGTGTTTCAATTTCAGGAATTACCATCAAGAATGTGGGAGCAAAAAATAATAAAAATACAGCACATAATTTCACTAATAAGCCAAACAAAACCACAGGGATCTCTCACTTTCCGCGGTTGATTGGGACCGAGATCCCTCCGCGACCGCCGAATTCCGCGAAGTAGGATTAAACACACACACCCCCCCCCCCCCCCGACTGAGGTATATGTACATGTGTATAAAACATCAATCAATACATATTCAATTATATAAATGCTTATAACAATTAAACAATCAAAAATAATGCATAAGATGTAAATAAAATATAAATACAAACACATACAGACGCACGCACACACATATGCATGTGCACGCACTCAGATGCGCACCTCACATAAAAATGTGAGTAGTTCTGATGGGGGGTTTTGGGTTGTTTTTTGATTGTTTGGGTTTTTTTTTTTTTTTGCATAATTGGCCTTGTTTTTGTGGTATTTTCCTTAACTTTTCCCCTTATTCTTCCTTAACTTCCTTACTTTTTAAATTCAATGAATATTTTTAAAAATGCGATGCACTTAAGCCGCATGAATTGAAGTGCGAAGTTGCGAGGGATCCCTGTATGTCACAATGATATAAAGGGGTAAAGCAAACATGGGCAATAAAATCATGTCAATTATCAGGAATTGTAGCAAAATAATAAGCAGGTTACAGCTTTAAAGTGGGTGGAATTTCAAGGCCTGGTTCTTCTTAAGCATAGACAATGTTTTGGTTTGAAATCCTACAATTGATGGTCGAGAGGAAGCTTGTACAGCAGCTACAGCACAGCAGCCACGTGCTATGATATACATTGCTTCAGCATCTGCACGACCATGACCTCAAACAGAAGACTGATGAGAAGACGACAATGCTATAAGTATCAGCCTCAAGCAGAGCCGCTCTGATAACCCTGCCAACATGTGTTAAGCACAAAGCTGCTGCTGATAACAGGATTTTTAATTGTCCTTTTGATCTCCTACGCAGCATCTTTTAATCAGATCTGGAGTTAAGCAGCCGAGACACACACGCCGTGGGGTTAAGGAGATATCAGGAGCTGCTGATGTTCTTGTGGGAGAGAAGAACTGCTCTGTGGGCTACAGGTTAAATCCTCTCTTCCACTACAGCACCACAAAAACCTGGATTCTGACTGGACATTAATGACTGGTGATTCATTTCATCAAACTAAAGCACCACCTTATTACCGTAATTTCCAGACTATTGAGCGCACCTGAATATAAGCTACACCAACTAAATTTAAAGAGAACAAAGAACTTTGAGGAGGGGGTTAAAAAAAAAACAAGAATTTGGACATATATAGGCCGCCCCTCTTTACAAGCCGCAGGTGTCGGTGTTGCTCCACCTTCTGGAGGTTGTCAGCCCATAAAAAATCTATAGAAAAGCTGCATTGTTGTTTAATCTGCAGGGTTCAAAGTGTGTGAAAAAAGCAGCGGCTTATAGTCCAGAAATTATGGTAGATTCATGCAAATATCAATTAATGGACTAAACTGGATAAGGTTGGTGTCCAAATATTTATGGGCCAGAGTTGATATTGTTAATGCTGATTTTTATGTTTTGTGTTGTCAACATAATGCAAAAAAATTTTGGGTGTGTATGCATGAGTTTGTGTGTGACTCTTACCTTCAGCAGCAGCTCTGTGACTTCGTAATGGCCATAAGAGCAAGCGTTGTGCAGAGGGACGAGGCCACTGAACAGGAAAGAGAGGGGGATGGGTAATAAATGAACATTTATATACCCTGTTTAAAGCCCAGACATTAAAACAACATTAAAATGTGATCTGTGTAGAGAAATAAATATCAGGCTACAGAAATCTAAGTATCAGTGCAGCATTTAGATTTGTACCCCATCTTAGCCATTAAGCTAATAATCCTGCAGAAATAACGTGTGGTGATACAGATGGCACGATCCTGGCTGTGTCCAAAAAAATACATACTGGTCAACGACACACTGCATTCTGGCCCAGTAAGCACTGTGTACTCTCCGCTCCACCCTCCCCACCCTAGTACACACACAACAGGTCAGTCTTAATACAGAGAGGATATTACATCGACCTGCGGCAGATAACTGTTTTATTGTTTTCCACATGGAAATTTTTCACATTTTTAAAAAAATTAATTCAGTCGTGATTCCCCAAAGACAATATGCATGCTGCTGAATGTTCCCTCAGACACATTGTCAAGGGAAGGATTCAATTCAGCGGCATCCAGCGAGCCTGAGGTTCTTAGTTTATTCGATTTTTAAATGATGACAAATGCAAGTGAGCTCCAAGCACGCGCGTGAGCAGGTTCATAAGAGCTGCATAACAACGCCTTTAATATATACTAAACAAAAACAAACACTACAAACAACAACAATAACAACAAAAAAACTAGCGTTGTTAGTTTATATATTTTAAGTACACATTTTAGAGACAAGCCAAGTGAGCTCGGTGCTTCGAGCAAAACTAAGCTATGTAGCTAATGGCGTGTCTTTCGCCTATTTGTTCACAGTTTAGTAAATACTACGCAGATACAGAAGTAAATCATGCTCTGTAATGGTGTTTTTGTATATACTATGCAGAAACCCAGAAAAACAAACTATATTTTTATGTTTTTTTTTCCTCCCCATTTTAAAGCGTGATGATGATGCTGCCTGCTGTCATTTTGATTCGAAATAATGTTTTTCATCCCAAGACAGTTGACCAGCCAAACAGTGTCTTTTCCGCAAGGTATACACTAAATTAGTGGGGCCGGTGGTGTAGTGGTGAGGGTGCTGTGCTCATGATCGGGAGGTTATGAGTTCGAATCCCACTGAGACCCTCATTGTGCTAAGACCCCTGGGCAAGGGGGTCTCAACCACAAGTGTGCCTCTGTTTACCCAGCAGTATAAATGGGTACCAGTAAAATATACCCGGAACATAACCTGCGATGGACTAGCATCCCATCCAGGAGAAGTTGGACTCCTGGTCGCTTCACGCTACAGAAACCGGGGATAAGCACCGGCCTGATGAGCCACTAGGCTTGGGTGTAAAAACCCAGACTTACTTTACCTTACTTATACACTAAATTACACTATGAGGGTAAGCCATGTAGTGTACTATACAATCTGGTAATGCTGTGTCATCACCTTCTGCATCTCACAGTAAATCAGAAATCCTGGCATTGCTAGAGCAACAAGTGAAGAGTTCAGTTCAGTTCATTTTCTGTAACTGGTTAAACCTAATTAGGGTCGCGGGGAGGCTGGCGCCCATCACAGCCGACTCTGGGTGAGGGCAGCGTACACCCTGGACGGCTCACCAGGCTATCGCAGCTCCTCTTGTTGAAAGACAGCAATGGTTCTTCTACATGAACCTCTCACCATAGACTCTGAAAGACATGACTGGCCTTTGATAAGCCAGTTAGCTGCACTAGGGGTGGGTGGGTGAGTGGGGGGGCAGTGACAACCTTGTGGAGAGTGGGACTCGAACCCCCAACCTTAGGATCAGTGATCCAGCGCCCTATACCACTAGGCCACCACTGTCCTTAAACGAAGAGTGAGACCTCACACTATCTCTCTTGGCTGGCGAACATCGTCATTTAACTGTATAATACATCAGCAAGCTTGTTAACGCTTTTATTTATTTATTTTGGTGAATCAGTTGTGCTGTTTGTTCACGACTCACATGATTACAAAAACATTTAAGAACCCTCCTCCCCCAAAATAAATAAATAAAATGGATTTTACCCAAACATGCGACTGATTATGTTCAGTGCTGTAACCACTTTAAAGATGATGGCAAGTAAGAAATCACCGCATTGCACCATGGGATGCAGTAGCCAATGAAATTCAGCTGTGGCTGAATACTTAGAACCTTTGAATCATCCAGATAACTTTATGGCTCAATATTGTTTTTTATGGCTTTCATTCTACTTATTATTTCAGTCAAGATGAGTATATGGAGTAGTATTCAGTACAGACGTCCACACAGGGCAATTATTCTACACAGACTGCACAAAACGCAACAAATGTGTAAAAATGAGAAGTAAGTGCAGTCTGGTATACACAATTATCATTCATTAGCACTGACTGAGTCTCAATGCACAAAATCAGTTTTGAATCTGATTGCAGAATAGCTGAATACACAGTATATTACAGTAATATGATGTAATCAAGAATGTTTTATAATCCTTGACAGATGACCACGGAGGGGGAGACAAAAACTACTCAAGACCTCAATCTACACTGTTTATCATATCTATATTTCTAAAAGAAACATCTATCACTCTTGCTGAGATATCACTATATTCATCACCATCACTATCATCATCATCCAGCCTGAATGCACATGCACTCAAGAGATGTGCTAATGGGGAAATGAGTCAGACCAATAATCTAATTTCCTTTAATAGGGCTGCTACAAATAGAAAAGTTAATAAACTAAACATTTTTGTGTAGCATCAGAGCGGCGCTTTAGTGTCTCTGAAGCCATTTTGCTGCTAAATATAAACGTTTTCATTGTTTCAAAGGTTCAAACTGCGCGAGTGGCATAAGCAGTTCATCTGTTCTCCAGCAAAACATAATCACAAAATTAATAGTGTGCATGTATTAGTATTTAATATTAGTATTAGATACAGGGGTTGAGGACTACTTCGAGGAGTCATTTTGGGAGGAGCAGTATACTCATGAGTGAAATGCTGGGAGAGGTCAGAGTTGAATGACCGCACCTGCTCATGCTAAGCAAGCAGTTTGCACTAACTGAAGTCATCACTCGTTATACTTGCGGCGAACAGAAAAGTATCTCGGAACATTACAGCAGGAACTTTGAGATAAATTTGTAGCTTGTCAATGTTGTCTCTCCTTTTATGTCCATGTGCATGAAGTCCAGTCTCAAATCTCTTTGAACACCATGTGGAAGCAGGTTTCATATATAAAACGCATTTTTAATTTTAGTTCATCCATCCACTCGCCCATCTATCCCACGTATCGGTCAGATTCGAGAGGGTGAAAGTACGCCCAGCTGACTTGTGTGTGTGAGAGGCGGAGCTAAGTTCTGAAAATATCCCCAGTCTAATGCAGGGCTGCGACAGAGATCAACCACCACTAACACTCACATTCACACCTACGAGCAATTTAGAGTTGCCAGTTGACCCAACATGGATGTCGCTGGACTGGAGGAGGAAACCGGAGTACCCAGAGGTAATCCACTTTGCCTCCTTACAGGTACTGTGTGTCCAAATGTATTTTGTATAAATTTATCTCTTCTCTATTTACCCTTTGTCCTTTGCGTGCACGTCGGCGCCATGCTGTAGGAGGAGCTGGACGATTCGGACCCGGTTATACCCCGCTGCCAGATGTAGTGGCGTCGACTAGAAGAACAGAGAGAAAAAAAAAGTGTGATTATTGAATAAAATTGAATTAAATAGTGCAACAGACATGAGCATCGGCTACAAAACAAAGTACCTCGACATGAACTTGCATTGGATAAGTTAAAACAGCTTTTATAGAGCCATCTGGGGGCAATTACAGCAGTCAAGTGCAGAAATAATGCAAGTTTTCCCCTGAGGAAGTCCACTAACAAATAGCCTCTGCTGGCCATCGCTGCCCGAGCAAAAGCACTCAAATGCACTGATTTCAACTGCTGAATCCATTCAAATCAGACTTCAACTGAGCTCACAGCTGCTGCAAATCACTTATCCTTCAAGTAAATGACAGGGAACCTAATTGCTGAACTTCCAAAACCAATCGAACATATTAGTCCTTCTCAAAAAATAAGCATATTGTGAAGTTCATTATTTTATGTAATGTACTGATAAACATTAGACTTTCATATATTTTAGATTCATTACACACAACTGAAGTAGGTCAAGCCTTTTATTGATTTAATATTGATAATCTTGGCAAAAAAGGTAAAGAAAGACCAAAAATCCCTATCTCAAAAAATTAGCATATTTCATCCGACCAATAAAAAAAGTGCTTTTTAATACAAAAAAGTCAACCTTCAAAGAATTATGTTCAGTTATGCACTCAATACTTGGTCGGGAATCCTTTTGCAGAAATGACTGCGTCAATGCGACGTGGCATGGAGGCAATCAGCCTGTGGCACTGCTGAGGTGTTATGGAGGCCCAGGATGCTTCGATAGTGGCCTTAAGCTCATCCACAGTGTTGGGTCTGGTGTCCCTCAACTTTCTCTTCACAATATCCCACAGATTCTCTATGGGGTTCAGGTCAGGAGAGTTGGCAGGCCAATTGAGCACAGTAATAGCATGGTCAGTAAACCATTTAGCAGTGGTTTTGGCACTGTGAGCAGGTGCCAGGTCGTGCTGAAAAATGAACATCTTCATCTCCAAAATCTCCTGATAGCTAGCTGCATTGACCCTGCCCTTGATAAAACACAGTGGACCAACACCAGCAGCTGACATGGCACCACAGACCACCACTGACTGTGGGTACTTGACACTGGACTTCAGGCATTTTGGCATTTCCTTCTCCCCAGTCTTCCTCCAGACTCTGGCACCTTGATTTCCGAATGACATGCAAACTTTGCTTTCATCTGAAAAAAGTACTTTGGACCACTGAGCAACAGTCCAGTGCTGCTTCTCTGTAGCCCAGGTCAGGCGCTTCTGCCGCTGTTTCTGGTTCAAAAGTGGCTTGACCTGGGGAATGCGGCACCTGTAGCCCAGTCCTCTGCTTCCACGGGTTCCCCAAGATCTGGAATCGGCCCTTCTCCACAATCTTCCTCAGGGTTCGGTCACCTCTTCTGGTTGTGCAGCGTTTTCTGCCACACTTTTTCCTTCCCACAGACGTCCCACTGAGGTGCCTTGATACAGCACTCTGGGAACAGCCTATTCGCTCAGAGATTTCTCTCTGTGTCTTACCCTCTTGCTTGAGGGTGTCAATGATGGCCTTCTGGACAGCGGTCAGGTCGGCAGTCTTACCCATGATTGCGGTTTTGAGTAATGAACCAGGCTGGAAGATTTTAAAAGCCTCAGGAATCTTTTGCAGGTGTTTAGAGTTAATTGGTTGATTCAGATGATTAGGTTACTAGCTCGTTTAGACTACCTTTTCATGATATGCTAATTTTTTTGAGATAGGGATTTAGGGTTTTCATGAGATGCATGCCAAAATCATCAGTATTAGAACAATAAAAGACCTAAAATATTTCAGTTGGTGTGCAATGAATCTAAAATATATGAAAGTGTAATTTTTATCAGTACATTACAAATAAATAATGAACATCACAATATGCTAATTTTTTGAGAAGTATACGAGTATAGTGGAGAACAATTTGAAAGACCAAATGTTCCCACAGTATTGAATATAACTGGTGCGATTCCAAAGCCACAGTCTAAGTAGAAACACGCCAAACTCTGATTTTAAACGTTTATTTTCATCAGCCACAGTCGATCATGCCCACCAGGTTAACGGGGTAAACCAGGTATAACCATGTCACTTTTTTTTTTTTTAATTTTAGATAATTGTACTTTCATATAGAGCAGTGCTTCTCACATAGTGGGGGGGCGTGGTATGATGCCGGGGGAACGCGTATGACCCTGGGGAACATGCTTTTCTGGAATAGTGTAGGAGAATTAAGTGTAATTGCACCTCCACTCCACTAGTCAGCAGTGGCGCTCTCATTGTCGCGTTACAGTGTCGTAGTTTTTCGCACGAGCAAATGCTATGAAGTGCAGTAAACAACCCCTCAGGAAACAACATGGAAAATTTCTAACAGGAACGAAGAGAAAGGTGGAGAGAGACGAAGATATTAAGACAAAATCAAATCTGTCAAATAATGTCTCCCTCAAGTCTTGTAATTTCAATTTACTCTGTCTCCACTTCTATTTTTAGACAGCACATCACTGATGGTGGTATCAATGCAATAAACCAATAATATTAGAAAAATCTTAAATATTTATTGAGCAAGCCATACAGGTGTGGTTTTGAATAACCAAAAATAATCAGATGATTCGCTGTGGCGACTCTCGAGAACGGGCAAAAAGCCGAAGATGATGATGATGGGGGGGGGGGGTTATAAGTGACCTTGCATAGATTCTCTTAAACATAAAATATATTATTTTGGGTCATTACATAAAACTATCTTTATACTGTCTACAGTGAAAAAATGAAGCACTTAGCTGTAAACTTAAAACTAATTCAGTTGTTTCAATATTCAAAGTCTCGTAATGGCTTACATCTCTGTATATACAGGCCTTCTTCTTCTTCTTCTTTTCCTTTCGGCTGTTCCCTTCAGGGGTCGCCACCGCAAATCATCTGCCTCCATCTCACCTTGTCCTCTGCATCTTCCTCTCTTACACCAACTACCTTCATGTTCTCCTTCCCCACATCCATAAATCGTCTCTTTGGTCTTCCTCTAGGCCTTCTGCCTGGTAGTTCTAACCTCAGCATCCTACTACCAATATACTCACTATCCCTCCTCTGTACATGTCCAAACCATCTCAATCTAGCCTCTCTGACTTTCTCTCCAAAACATCTTACATCTGTATATACAGATGACGCGCAGTATTTGATATATCATGTGTAAATCTTTTCAAAAATGTGATCATATGGTATCGATAAATGTATGCATTAACTTCTGATTGTGTGAATAATAGTATACCTGGCTTGCCCCCTTAATGGAGAGTGAATCATTACCAATCTAAGATCATTTGCAGCTCTGTAGTTGATCTGTTCTAACAGAATGGACAAATAGTGAATACAGGGATCCCTCGCTAGTTCGTGCTTCAAATGATGCGGCTTCAGTGCATCACGTTTTTTTTTTTAATGCATCGAATTCAAAAATAAGGAAATTAAGGAAGAATAGGGAAAAAAGTTAAGGAAAATGCCACAAAAACAAGCCAATTATGGGGGGGGGGAGAGACCCTAGACAAGCACAACCAAAAACAACCCAAAACCTCCAATCAAAACTAGTTATATTTTTGTGAGATGTACATCTGGGTGCGTGAACGCGTAACTGTGTGCATGTGTGCGTGCGTATGTCTGTGTGTGTGTGTGTGTGTGTGTGTGTGTATTTATATTTTATTTACATCTTAAGCAATATTTTTTAATGTTTAATTGTTATTATAAGCATTTATAGCATTGAATATGTATTTATTGACAGTATATACACATTTACATGTACGTATACGTCAGTTGGCGTGGATGGGTGAGGGGTGATCCTACTTCGGGAATTAGGTGGTTGTGGCGAGGGGGGTCTCGGTCTCAATTAACCGTGGAAAGTGAGGGATCCCTGTATATTTTCACCAAAAACATTTACTCAGACCTGTATTTTACTCAAATGTTAAAGGCATGCTTTAACAATCAGATAAATAACTTGACTTCTGTGGTCTATCTTGAGGACCGGCGTCCACCAGATGTGCTTCTTTGCTCTAGCAGTACACACATCATTCTCAGAACATTTCCAGAATACTTCTCTCAGATAGATTACAAAAAAAAAAAAAACCACAATCAAGGACATATGCATTCCCTCATTGTGATAATCGAAGTCTGATTTCCTTTAGAAAGGTTGGCTCAAACGGGGGGGGGGGGGCTGGCAATTGTGGCACCGACAGCAGATCTTGACATGGGAAATGATGAACAGTACCTTCCATAACAGTCTAGGTGAGATGAGAAAAGCAGCTGGAGAATACCACTGACTGGAGCAAGAAATATGTTATGATATTTTGAATCCTACTCCTTCTTTCTACTGATTGGTTGCTTTTGACATTGGGTGGAGCTGATCCAAAAGTTAAAATATTTTTAACTGAATATTCAGGGGGAAAGGCAGCTGTATGCTGAGTTGACACTAAATTACACATCTGTTATACATACAGCATGTCTTGATGAAAAATCCTCACTGGACCCCATCCAAATTAATGTTCGTAATTAAGGTATATTTAATATTATTAATCAATAATATTCAATGGCTTTTTATTCTGATTTAAAGGCTTCCTAAATTACCCACAATACTGGCTGATTACCTGTTAATGGTGCAGTACAACTTAGCCCTCATTTCATCTCGACCAAAACAGGGTGACACAGCATTCCTTTAGTCTTTTGGTCTGACTCAATTCCGATCAGCTTCTCAAGTTTCAACTTTCATTCGAAAACCACCATCAACACCATTCTACTTAACCTGTACATTATGATCTATAAAAAGCTGATGTAATTTAACACTGAAGTGTTAGTCGTACTATCCCAGTCAATGATGTGAATCAGAAAGGAGTTAAAAAAACTGCACTTATAGGACCAGTGCGGGTCACAGCACTGAGAAATACAGCTTTGGATTTGAGACCACTTTTAAAGGGGATTTCCATTAGGTATGCTCTCTAAAAGCACAAGCTTGCAGAGCATATTAACAGTCGCTTGTTTGACTGACACTAAAAAATAAACAAACAAACAAAAAATAACAACGTATTTTCCAAACTATAATTCGCACTTGGCTAATGGTGCAACTTATACTCCAGAGCGACTTATATGTCAAATTATTACACATAATTCTGTTCGTCATAATAATAACGACTACAGTTATATTTGTTCGTTATTTTCACGCTCACAACTGCAAGAGAGCAGGCTAGGCTTGTGTACCAGTACCTGCTAACCCTGTACCACTGAAAATTCAAAATTTCAACATGAACGTTGACTTAAAAAGACAACTGGACTGAACAAAAGTGAACCCAAAGAGAAAATCCTATTCTGCAGATTTCAAGTTGCAAGTAATGAAATATGCAGCAGAAAATGGTAATCAAGCAGCAGAAAGAAATCTTGGAGTGAACGCGAAACTTGGGAGGGATTGTGGAAAATCAGAGATTACTATTTCTGCAATGAAGAAAGCAAAAAAAAAAAAATGAATCGCGGGCTGAATGCTAGATGGCTCCAGCTAGAGAATCGAGCTCGCACATGGGTGCTTGAGCAACGTGCTGCAGAGAGGGGCTTGTCAACAGTGCAGTTGCAACACCACGCCCAGGTATTGACCAAGGAGATGACTATAAATTATTTTGCGGGAGGACCTTCTCGGTGTTATCGCTTCATGGAATGCCACTGCTGCTCTATCAGAGCAAGGACCGCAATGTCACAAAAACTGCCAGCAGATTTCCAAGCCAAGGTAGACAGTTTCCATGAGTTTGCGACTAATATTCCAGTTGACTTGTACATGTTTTTCTTCTTTATTATGCATTTTTTTGGTCAACTTGTACTCCAGAGCAATGTATAGTCCAGAAAATATGGTAACAATAATAATGATAATTTTTTACATGATGGCTTCATGTGACTTTGACCAATGACCTATGAACTCAGAGCCCGTCCCAGTTCATGGGTCTTTAGTAGTGAGTGACTGGTGAAAGTTTGGTTAAATCCATTTAGGGGTTTAGAAGACTCAGAAGGACAGACGCAATCTCAGATACATGGACAGGGTGAAAACATCATGCCTCCTATTAAATAATGTGAACACAGCTCACTGAGGTCCCGTTGGTATGCATGCACATGCTTTTAAAAACATCACTATACCATGACTTCTGTTTGTACAATAATCCAATTCATGGCAATCAAAGCTTTACAGAGAAACATCTTCAGTTGCACTTGTTTCATGTGGATGGGAAATATGGTGTCATGTGTATTTTTAGCACTTCCCAAAAGTGCAACTCCAGACAGATGCTTCTATTTAAGGAAAGCACCTTTTCTTTCACCAGCTGATTTCAACTTGCATTTGTATCACCTGTTATGTTAGTTTAAATATCCGTCGAACAAGTTCATGTTGTGTTAAGCTTCTGATTTCAGCATTTGCTTCATGAGCATTTATTTATTGCAAGTCTCTCAACCTGAGTAATATTGTGTGTGTTTTTTTATTCTGTGCGAGTCTGTGCGGTGGTATATAGGTCTATTTTTTGGATTCCAGTTCTGTTAAATAATAATATTTTTACTATACTACTACTACTACTATTATTATTATTAATTATTCTTATTCTTATTATTATTAATAATAATAATAATAATAACTTTTATTTAGCATTTTTTCTCTTTTATTTATATTGTTTTTATTATTTATCTTACATTTTCTATAAATGTAAATTTTTTTAATGTGCAATATTTGTTTCTTATGTGGAGTATTGAGGGAGATCTGAGTCCAAGAATTTCACCTCCAGTAGTGATGTTAGACTGTTGCCTGTATATGACAATAAAACTTGAAACCTAAAACTTCTTACTCTCCTCTTCTTCCTCACCTCTGACTTCATACTATAGACTATACATATTACACTCCAAAATGGCCTGTCTACTTAATAATAATAATAATAATAATAATAATAATAATAATCTGTTAGCTTAACTTTAAGTTGTAGTCCACCATCATACAAGTGAGTGATAGATAACAACCAATCAATGTCAACTTAGTAACATGGCAGGCCTAACAGGTTTCCCGTGGTGGGTGTGCACTGACACCAGAAAAAAGGTCACAGGATGACTAAGTCATGTTCGGTGAATACATTGCTCCAATCAGAAGCTTCATTGTACACACACAAGAACTTCATTTATCAAAGCTGCTGATCAGTTTGTTGGTATACATGATGTCTTGTTTTATTTCACTGTGTTTTAGTGCTAGACCCTCTTGCACCGAATATGATCCGCATAAATTCCTAAATTTAGATTTATAGATTGCTATAATATTCCTCAGTCCACAGCTCTGCTGCTACAAAATACATTTTGGATAGGACCCAGGCAAACACTTTGGATTAAAGTGTAATATTATGCAGCAGTTCCGCCCCAGGGTCACTAATCACATATGAATCATAATATTGGTCGTTTTTCTTCAGATATTTCTTGGCGAAGGTCCAGACGAAGTGCGATTCAAAAGACCCTTATGACATCGAAAAGACACAAAGGAAGCAGTCTCCCGGGGGAGGGGCTTGAAGGTGAACGCCTGGTAGTCGGGCTTCTGCCCATGGAGCTTGGCCGGGCCTAGCCCGAAAAGGAGACATGGGTCCACCCTCCCTTGGACCCACCACCCATGGGAGGAGTTTTATGGGTCGGGTGCAGTGTGAGTTGGGTGGCAGCTGAAGACATGGGTTCTGTCGGACCGATCCTTGGCTACTTACTCTGACCCTCGTGACATGGAATGGTGGTGAGTTGGCTTTGGTGGTGGTGGGGGAGGCTGCCTTCCAGACCTGGCAGGCCCAAGCGTGTAATCAGGGTCTGCTGAGAAGCCTTTAACTCCCACCTCCGGCAGAGCTACAACCACGTCCTGGAGAAGGCGGGGGACATGGAATCCGAATGGGCCATGTTTCGTTCCTCCATTGCTGCGGCGGCAGCCCATAGCGGTGGCCGTAAAGTCATCAGTGCTTGTCGTGGCGGTAACCCCCCGAACCCGGTGGTGGACACCTGTGGTGAAGGGGGCCGTCCAGCTGAAGAAGGAGGCCTATCGGGTTTTATTAGCCTGTGGGACTCCCAAGGCAGCAAACAGGTACCGGCAGGCCAAACGTGCTGCAGCCAAGGCTGTTGCAGATGCAAAATCTCGGGCGTGGGAGGAGTTCGGTGAGGGCCTGGAGAGTGATTATTGGTTGGCCTCAAAAAGGTTCTGGATCGCCATCCGACATCTTAGGAGGGGAAAGCAGTTCTCCACAAACACTGTTTACAGTGGAAGTGGGGTGCTGCTTACCTCGACTGGAGGGGATGTCGAGAGGTGGAGGGAATACTTTAAGGACCTCCTCAATCCCCCCAACACACCATCTGTGGAAGAGGAAGACCCTGGGGATTTGGGTGGGGGTCCGCTCATCACTGGAGTGGAGGTCACTGAGGTTGTCAAAAAACTCCTCGGTGGTCGAGCTCCAGGGTTGGACGAGATCCGCCCGGAATATCTCAGGGCTCTGGATGCTGTAGGACTGTCTCGGTTGACACGTCTCTGCAACACCGCGTGGTCATTGGGGGCTGTACCTCTGAATTGGCAAACTGGGGTGGTGGTCCCAATTTTTAAGAAGGGGGACCGGAGGGTGTGTTCCAATCATCGGGGAATCACACTCCTCGGCCTACCTGGGAAAGTCTATGCAGTGGTACTAGAGAGGAGAATCCGACTGATAGTCGAGCCTTGGATTCAGGAGTGGTTTTTGTCCTGGCCGTAGCACTCTTGACCAACTCTATATGCTCCACAGGATTCTGGAGGGGGCATGGGAGTTTGCCCAATCTGTCTACATGTGCTTTGTGGATTTGAGGAAAGCTTTCGACCGTGTCCCTCGAAAGATCTTGTGGGGCGTGCTCCGAGAGTACGGCGTTCCGGACCCATTGCTACGGGAAATTCGGTCGCTGTATCACCGGAGCCAGAGTTTGGTCCGTATTGGCAATAACAGGTCGAATTCGCTTCCGGTGGGCGTTGGAGTCCGCCAAGGCTGTCCTTTGTCACCGATTCTGTTCATAATTTTTATGGACAGAATTTCTAGGTGCAGTCGAAGCGTTGAGGGGTTCTGGTTTGGTGGCCATCGGTTCTCATCTCTGCTTTTTGAGGATGATGTTGTCCTTTTGGCTTCATCAAGTTGGGACTTCCAGCTCTCATTGGAGCGATTCGCCGCCGAGTGCGAAGCAGCCAGGATGAGGATCAGTACCTCCAAGTCTGAGGCCATGGTTCTCAGTCGGACAAGCATGGAATGCGCCTTCCGCGTCATGAGGTGGTCATGAGGTCCTGCCCCAAGTGGAGGAGTTTAAGTATCTTGGGGTCTTGTTCACGAGTGAGGGAAGGATGGAGCGGGAGATCGACAGACGGATCGCTGCAGCCTGTGCTGTTAAGCGGAGCCTGTACCGGTCTGTCGTGGTGAAGAAGGAGCTGAGCCGCAAGGCAAAGCTTTCAATTTACCAGTTGATCTACATTCCAACCCTCACCTATGGTCACGAGCTTTGGGTAGTGACCGAAAGAATAAGATCGCGGATACAAGCGGCTGAAATGAGCTTCCTTCATCGGGTGGCGGGGTTCTCCCTTAGTGATAAGGTAAGAAGCTCTTCCTCCGTGGAGAGCTCTGAGTAGATCCGCTGCTCCTCCGCATTGAGAGGTAATTGAGGTAATTAAACGCAATTGAGGTGGCTCGGGCATCTGGTCAGAATGCCTCCCGGACGCCTCACTGGTGGGCTGTTTCGGGCACGTCCGACCGGGAATAGACCCCGGGGTCGACCTAGAACACACTGGAGGGACTATGGAGGACGTGGCTGGGGAGAGGGACGTCTGGACCTCTTTGCTTAGGTTGTTGCCCCACGACCCAACCCTGGACTTAGTGGAAGATGATTATGATGGTGACGATGATGATGATGATATTTCTTGCCCACTCAATGCATAATTAACTATTATCGAACAGTTTTGCATAGCCGCTGATGACAAACCATCACTGGAAACCGTTTCCCTGGAATACCTGTTTACATGCACACAGGGCCTGAGCCTACTGATTTGTTCACCCCTGTTCTCTATTCTTACCCTTGCTTCCTGTCCATTGGTGGACATGCTCTACACTAATCAGATGGCTTGCTTTGGATTCACTCTGAATAAATTTATTAATGGACACGGTTTACAGCTGTTGTCTGCTTTCAAAATGTCAAACGGGAGCCAGGCGTTTTGCATTAAACCATGTTTCGAGTCAACATGCCAAATTAAGACAAAATAACAGAACAAGATCATCATGGCACACAGCAGGAGGTGGTGTGTGTTAAAGCAACATGGTGATGAATAGCCAGAAATGGTGAGCGTTCATGCTCTGGGAATCTAAGCTGATGCAAAGCATGACTGGTCAGATTGAAAATGAAAGCTGTCAGAAAATGAAAAGGCAATTGAAAAGCAGGTGAAGCTAAATTCCCTAAATGTCATCTTGTACAGGCATGACTGAACAGATCCATGGGGGATATATATGGGAGCACACCATACAAGCTTCCCAATAAGACGGAGCTCGCTGCTTCAGATTATATGGATCGTCCAGCCATGCACACAAATGAAACACATCAAATCGGTGCATAATCAATGCACAGGAAAATGAGACCTTCAATTTTTCTGGCTGACGAAATGCAGAGGCAAGTTGTGTTTTTTTCAGCATGCAAGTCAAAGGAAAGAAAGAAAGACTCTGGAGGGATGGAAAGGAACTGAGAGAAATATCAGCTGGAAGAATCAGCCTGCACAATGTTAGAGAGCGCACAGAGACGAGACAGAGCTAAAACGCAACAGTAGCAATCAACAAATTTAAATTAAAATAAATAAACAATAAAAGCAGGCAATGAGGCATGAGTGATTATCTGCCTGGGAGGGAAGAGGATCTACTGACAGCAGTGGGAGAGTGAGACATGACTGAAATAAAAATATAAAGCTCCAAATCCATCCATAATGTGCATGAGGAACTCCGAGCCAGCACACTGATGAGCAACACCAAACTGAGAGTGCAATCCAATAACTTACTGAAAAGAACTTACCAGCATTTTTTGAGATGTCGACTGAGACAATGTCGCCAGAATCACAAATAAAAAAAAATAATAAAACAAAAAACAAACAAACAAAACAAAAAAAAAAAAACAACAACACAATGATAAAATGACAGCATTATGTAATTTCAACAATATGCTTAAAAGCCATCTTAGCTTCCATTCCCATTATTTGTTTATCACCGTTCCTGAGGGTGCGATGCCTGTGTGAACGGCCGGGACACCCTTTCCTGGGACAGTGACCAATCACAAATCTAACTTTCAGCAAAGGTAGGAAACCCAGTGTGGAGGTCAGCCAGCATCCATCATTATTTCTCAGCGTTCAGACACCCCTCTGACTTTCCTCTGGTGGACAAACAACCATAGTGGGTGCCAAGCTCCGACCCCATACAGTTATGTCTTACTGGCAACTCATGCACACACAAACACGCTACTGTTTTATACCCTAGAACATGTGCACTGAATCAGTATTAGTACAGAAGAGGCTGCAACTCATTCAGTGTTCTTCCCAAGAGAAAGTCTGACTACCAGGGCGGCAACAAATTCCCATATCAGTCTGTCGATTAATCTGTCGATTAATTAATAAAAACTCTGAGATATGCTTCATACATTCAGTCTGTAGCGCCTTACATAAATAACCGTGCATCATATACATTCACAGCAAATTAATACTAACAAGCAGCTCAATCATTAACTAGCTAGGACTAGTGAGTTCGATATATATATATATATATATATATATATATATATATATATATATATATATATATATACACATACTCTTGTACTGCAATATTTTCATGCAAACTGCTGGTCAGAAGTCGCATTTGTGCTGCCATTAGTTTTAGTTGTTGCCGTTCTGTGTATAGCTTTTTTATATATGTGACAAAATAAAAAATAAAAAATTGAAAAAGAGTTGCTCAGGGTCTAAAGTAATTACTCTGTATATGTTTTCCTATTCGTGCTCAACAGTAAAGGCCTAACTATTGCTATTCATTCCAAAGAATTAAGCCACAGCTGTCAAACCCAAGACTTGTGGACCAAATCTGGCCCTTCTGTTGATTATGTGGCCCAAGAGAGCTTTTTAAAGTGTATGATTATCATACATTCTTTTCATTAATCCTTACCATGAAACATGATTTATTATCCATCCACTATGTCGCGCCAAACCCATTTCAGGTAAACAGAGAGATAACATTTCAGAATAACATTTTGAAATGAGCAAACAGAAAGCAACCAAAAGAAAGTAATAAGTGAATTAAAAGTATTAAAAGCTCTTAGCCCTGAGCTGATTCACTGAGAGCTCGGGATAAAAAGGTCCCACATGCACATAGTAGCTGCTTGATTGTTCTCACTACAGCTGGCACAGATGACAATGTCATCACTTATTATATGTAAACATATGGATGCATGTCCACCACGTCAGAAGACTCTCAATGGCAGTATCATGTGGGCTCAATCACACAGGGTTCGCCTATCAATCCAAGTGGCACAAGTGAGTCTTAGGGCTATGACTGAAAGTGTTTTCAAAATTTCTACTTTCCTGATGTTGCATTTGGTGAATTTTTAATTTTATATTATTTTTTTGAAGTTGTTTTTATTGCTTCATGCAAAAAACCTCCCACACCCAACATCACCTCACTTTTGATAAATATATTACATAAATAAATCACGATTATAAAATAAATGGCAATAAATATGTAATAAATTGAAAGATGTATAAAGTAATAAATAACAATAAATTGCATAACAATTGTTGTAATAATAATTATAGTTAAGTAACACAAATATAACAATAATTATGTAATATTGTAAAGTGTTAAACATGGTAAAATACTGTAAATTTTATACACACACACACACACACACGTTATATACAGGGATCCCTCGCTACTTCGCACTTCAATCCATGCGGCTTCAGTGCATCGCGTTTTTTTTTTTTTTTTTGAATATTCATCAAATTAAAAAAAATAAGGAAATTAAGAAAGAATAGGGGGAAAAGTTCAGGGAAATGCCACAAAAACAAGGCCAATTATGCAAAAAAAAAAAAAAAAAACCCTAAACAAACAAAACAAAAAACAACTCAAAACCACCATTAAAACTACTTCCCTTTTCGTAAGGTGCACATCTGAGTGCGCGCACACATCTGCGTGCATGAACGCACGTCTGTACGTGTGTATTCATATTTTATTTACATCTTATGCAATATTTTATAATGTTTAATTGTTGTGATAAGCATTTATAGCAGGGGTGGCGAACAAGTTAGACACAAAGACCCAAACTTTTTAACTGTGAGAGTTAAAGAGCCACACCAGGTGCTGACCTGCCAAGACGCACGCACGCACGCACGCACGCACACACACCTCTCTCTTTCCCCCTTGCTCTGACACACACAACTACTGAACACACTTCAGATACATACATATGGCCTGTATAATATAAATTGATGAATATTGAAATACAGTGATACCTCAGCTTACGAACATAATTGGTTCCCAGAAAGTGTGTGTAAGGCGAAAAGTTCGTCTTCCGAACATTTATTTCCCATAAGAAATCATTAAAATGAGAATAATCCGTTCCCAGGTCCCCATAAAACATAATTTTCTACTAAATAAGCCTTAAAACTACACAAAAATATACCTTATTTTATGTATAATAAATGTGCTATTGTATTGTAATTAAAGAAATAAACTGTACTGTATAATAAAGTGGTTTTATTTACCTTTGTGATGGTAGTTGATGGCTTGATGGAATGGAGTGGGAGGAGGAGGGAGGGAGGGACTTACTGTTTGGAAGGAGTGTTTGGAAACGCCTACTGTTTGGAAACACCCTTAGCCACACACGCACCCTTAATAGCTTCCTTGTTCTTAAGGATGGGAGCAATGGTAGACTTAGCGTACTGGTACTGGGACGCTAAGTCACACAAACGCACACCTCGTTCGTGTTTTTCAATGATCTCCGCCTGTGGTGGGGTCTTTTTCGGTCCCATAATAGCAAAAGTACACTCAATATGGTCCAAAATGTCTATCAAACACAAACCACGTCCGCACTCAAAGAAAGGGGGTGACGAACTGTGACGCCGTGAGCGTGCGTCAACTTCTCGTGGCCGCCACCGTGGCGCTGTTCGACCGCGTGGTTTGGTTCGTCCGCCGAAAACTAGTTCATCAGCAGAGACTATATGCTCGCAAATTTAATGTTCTTGAGGCGAAAAGTTCGTGATCTTAAGCGTTCGTCAGCGGAGGTTTTACTGTATACACACAATCATGTTGAGTCAGGTGTTTTTACCTTTCGGGAATTCCGTGTCAATATTAGCATGGAGTTGCTAAAATGACGCTGAAGATTTGAATCCTTGAACTGTGATATTGTGATACTGCATAACAAACAGAGCGATTTGCCATTCCGTTCAATTAAAAAGTAAGCATCTTCCCATTCTCCCAGAAATGTCCTGTGTTCATCTTCATATTTTCGTTTAGCTTTGCATTTTGATAAAGAGGGTAAGCCTGTATGCAAAGAAAATGTTTATTTAATTTACCAGCATTAGACGTCATCCACTCAGATGATTGGCGGTCACTTATGTGTCAGACGCGGCATAAAAAACACCCAACCTGTCAAAATTATTTTAAAATATTATTTATTATTTGTTTTTAATAACCTCTGAAGGATTGAAGTGTGTTTTAAGATTAAAAAAAAAAAAACCATGAAAAGAGGCAAAGAGCCACAGTATATAGAAATATGATAAGAGGCAAAGAGCCACATTCTTATTGATCAAGAGCCGCATGTGGATCGAAAGCCACGTGTTTGCCACCCCTGATTTATAGCATTGAATATGTATTTACTGTATTGATATTATATACACATATACATGTACATATACATCAGTCGGAGGGGTTGGCGGGTTGATCCTATTTCGTGGAATTCGGTGGTTGCGGGGTGATCTCGGTCCTAATTGACCGCAGCAAGTGAGGGATCCCTGTGTGTGCGTGTGTGTGTGTGTGTGTATGAAATACATTTTATTCTGCCTGTAGTCATGAAAAGCAAATGCAAAAAAACAAAGTGGCTACAAACATTAAAAAGCACCAAGCCAGTGAGGTGGCATTATTAATTCATCATAATATTAACTGTGAACTCGACTCCGAGCTCCAGTCTTTACATGGTAAACAGATAAAATCACATCATTCCAAAGCAAAATGTCAAACTCGGCAGTGGAAAGTGGAACCCGCTGGGGAGAAGTGGGCACAGAATTTGAGAACGCCGTCCCGACATACCAGAAGTAAAACAAAACTTAAATGAGAAACCTTGTAAAATGCCAACGAACAAAGACATTGTTGGCAGGTTTCTAGGACTGTTCGATGGATTCAAAGGAGGAAAAAGACTAAATATAAAAAAACACTGATGAACTGTTGCAGCTTTGGGAGAAACTGAACTTCCCTCTCCCTTCAAAACAGCAGGTTTCAGCAAAAGTTGATCAGCTGATAAAAGTGTTGAAAAACATGGAAAAAAGGAAAAGCCAAGACGTACTGGTTCATTTTGAAAATATATTGAGTTTACAGATGATTACATGACTTAATTTGCTGTTTTAACAATGAGAGACTTTTGTGGGGTTTGCGGACGTCGTTTTTCATTGTTTAAATAGTAAATTACTTCAAGTGCGGAAGGTTTTTTCAATCTATGAACCAAACAAAGGTTATTTTTGTGAGTTTTAGGCTAAAGTTCGTCATTTAAAACTACAGGCTTAAAAATCTAAAATCAGTCATAACCCTAATGAGGATTCCTTGTACCAGTCCGCATGTTCTGGAATCATTTAAACCGATTTACAGTAAACACAATGCCTACACATGTAAAGGTGCCAAATGAGATGGAGCCCAGTACTGAACCTAACAGACTGTGTTTACAAACTGAGCAGCAGGTGAATTTGTTGCTGGACATCACAACGTAAACATAAATGTCCATCAGATGTCTTCAATGGCAGCGGAAATCCGGCATGGTGTGTCAGGCTTTGTGTTAGCAGGGTTCTTCTCACTGGGGGGGGTGAGTGAGTCAATTTAATATGGCCTTCTTTTCAACACCCCTGAGGCACAAGACCAGGAACAGCAGCAGAGCAGGAAATAAAACTTGGCAAGTAGCAGTCTAGACATTACTCAGAATGAATATACTGTATAATGTGTTAGAAACAAATATAAACACAGACATGAAGAGACATGCAAAACACAAGCGACCTCATGGACAAAGGGTATTTACACACAAAAACGCGTGTATGATGTAACAAGAGTGAAATGACCGTGGAAATGTGCTTTGATAATGTGAAA
Organism: Plotosus lineatus; assembly: GCA_024760905.1. Classification (NCBI taxonomy): domain Eukaryota; kingdom Metazoa; phylum Chordata; class Actinopteri; order Siluriformes; family Plotosidae; genus Plotosus; species Plotosus lineatus. The sequence continues at coordinate 21,554,858 of CM045735.1, read as the reverse complement.
ACAATTCACCTTAGAGTAATGTGCGATGGCGCAATCAGAGAAGAGCGAGTATTCAGAGACAGATTTACTGGCACAAGACCGACTCAGTCACTTCGGGTTCCCGAGGGCAATCTTCCTGAAACTGTACATGGCACCGTGGCCGGACTTGGAGCGCGACACGGCAAGGAGCCATGCGATGCCCACACAGGTGCTGACTACACTGGGGTTCCTAGCAACAGGGACATTCCAGAGGGAACTGGCTGCCTGATCAAGACTGTGCCAGTTGACTGTGAGCCAAGCCATGCCAGCTGTGTGGGACGGAATTATCTACATATCAGCCAGGTCTCTCAAAATCCCACACATTTCAGCCGAACAGACCAACATTAAAGCTCAATTTGCAGCGAGTGCTGGTTTTCCGAATGCAATCAGTGCTTTCAATTGCACACACACTGCTATAAAAGACCCATCCCAAGATGAATTTGTTTTTGTCAACGGGAAGCATTTTCATTCGATCAGTGTACAGATCACATGTGATGCGCAAGTGCAATTAACTAACACTGTGTCAAGGTAGCCTGGTTCAACACACGATTCATCCTGAGTAACAGCATGGTTGGGAACTGACTACAAGCTTGCACTGTGCGTGATGGGTGGCTTCCTGGTGAGTAAATTCAATCTATTGTCCTATGAATATCCCTCAATATTGACATTGAGCATGTGCACCCCAAAATATGATGCTGTCTTCACAGCATCAGTACGAGTTAACGACCTGCTGTTCTGGTTAAACTACAGCTTCAGAGCTTTCTGACAGGCCCCTGATAGGATACAGCCAGTCAGGAGGGAAGCAGCAGCCAGTGGTCAGGTTGCCCCGACACCAGAGGCGGAGGAGGAATCTCTCAACTCTCTGACAAAGGAGACGCTGGAGGTGGTGGTGATGAAGGCCCACCGAGTCTGTTACAAGACAGAGTAACAGGCTTGAGCACCTCCACTCCACTTCAAGGTGGAGCATCTCTAGCTTACATTCTGTGATATTTCACTTACTCATATTTTATGGGTTTTCTGATCCAGCAGAATCAAATGCAGAGGTCATTCACATATAGTGTTGTGGACAGGGAGGCGCCAGGTACTCCAACACGCGAGCTCAACTCCACGTTGATTCGGATGTTCAAAGGAAACGTAGCTGGATTCATACATCTGGATGTGTCCGTGTTTATGATGTTTTCTGGATTTAGGTGTATGCCATTTTTCAGTAGGAATTCCATGCAAGTCTTGATGTGGCCCTTGGCGAATTTATATTTCTGCAGATCTCTTCTTCAGAAAGCCGACTAAGATCAGAGGTATGTAGTAGGATGCAACCAAAATTTTGTGCAAGCTGGAAATGTTTACCTTCATGAAGCTTGTGTGTAAAAGGAAGCAGTAAGAATATTAAGCTCGGCAGAGGCTTGAGGTTATATTAAATTTTAAAACTATCAGTTTAAGGCTGGCTGTTTTGCATTTCAATCCAAATATAGATACAAAAGGTAAAGGTTCCACATGAGTGACAAGGAAGGATTTCTTGATTGACAAACACATATGGACTGGGTGCGTACTTTCGAGAGGAAAGCAAAGGGAATAAGAAGTTGATGTAAGAGTGGGAGGCGAGGCATGCGAGAGAGAGAGAGAGAGAGAGAGAGAGAGAGGCTGCAAAATGGTTCACTGACTCACACAGAGAGCTGATGATGCTCTTGCAGACAAACAGCCTCAGCTCGTAATCAAAACATGGCAAAGTAAACACAAATCTAGAGCCAAAGTGAGAAAGTCCAACTAAAGGGAAGTAATTTAGATACAAAACTGCTCCGAACGTCCCTGTTACTCTGGACAGAAATTACAGTATTTCAGTCGGAGAGCAGAAGGACACTTCCGTGCATATCCCTCTTTCTTCCATAGAGGAACAGTGACCTGTAACCATGCCAACAGCAACTCCCCATCCCCCTAGTCTGTTGTTTCCATCTTGTGAAAGAGGATAGATCCAAGTTTAAAATAAACCTTTGGACCTGGGTGAGGAGAAAGCAAGCGTCTGGGGGGGGGGGAGACAAGCTGAAGACATGGTATTCCGCAGGCTAAACGGATCGATAAGACATTATCCGGGTCTGTTAATGCTCATTGCTCTTACCTCCTCGCCAAATTACACCAAGAACCGGTTTACTGAATCCAGCTCTACTGTAATAAAGCAGCTTCTTTCGTTCCCATGCTGAAACGCTCAAACAAGACCTAGCTCCATGATGATCAGCTCCACAGCACAGTAAGAGGAAGATTGCGATAAATCTGCATCATATGTCAAATCTACTTTTTGCGATCAAATCTGACTATTCACCAAGAAAAAACCTGTCTATACAGTAGTCCCCCGTTTTTTACAATGGTTCAGTTCCACCCCTTCCCGTAGATCATGAAAATCTGCAAGTTGTTGGCACGGTTTAAAAACCCTATGTATGATATTATATGTGCTAAAATGGCTGTAGAATGTGTTCAAGAAGCATATTTTAGTGCATGTAAAATACATAGGGTTTTAAAACTGCATCAATAACGCGCGGATTTTAATGATTGTGAGCTAGAGAAGATGCAGGGTGTTTGAGTGGCATCATAGGGCTTAAATAATCATTAAAAATACACGAAAAAAATTACTTTGAAATTCAGACAATCATGTTGAGAACTTGTGCGCAAAGGAGGAAAAAAGAGGTGTACACATCATCTGCAACCAATCAGCAAGAAGGAAAAACAAAAGCTCTCAGCCATTGGCTAAATTTGAATCACTTGCCAGTTACTTCTGGATTTGTTGTCAATCTGCAAGTTTGTGGGGGCGTGAGTGCTGAACCGCGAATGGTCAAGGGCTTACTAAATTTGTAAATAATATGGCAACAACGTGCCAATCAGTCTGAATGGGGAGGGGCTTAAACTATTCAACTCATGAGAGGACGTATGGCTATACACAGTCCTTGAAAAAACAGTCCCGAAGATGCGTGGAAAAGTTACTTACGCTGGACATGAATGCTAATTTGATGATGCTTAACCAGAATACGGAGCAGTTAGTAATCCCAATAGCCAATCACCTTACAAAAAGCATCAAGAGGAAAAGCTAGACCCGGCGCACCCCCACCCCAAGCTACAGCTCTCAGACAGACATTTGTTGAGAACCAGCTCTCCATGTTCTAAACATTAGCTTTCGAAGACGCAAAAACATCGTTTAAAGCCGGTGCTTCCTGCATGCAGAGAATGTTGCCAGCATTTTAACAATTTCTTATAGAAATAATTTAGTGCTCTCTGTCTATTTGACAGCACGTTACTAAACAAAGCACTGAATTTCTGAAAATCGCAACAGCTTTCCTTCTCCCTATTCCAAACCGGACTCCTGAATATGAAGACTCTAGGATATTAAAACATTCATGTCCCACTGTATGCTCGGTAAAAATGTCCGTACGTAAAACTGGAACCGGAAAAGGGAAAAGTTATACCAAGTACAAGTTTCTCTGCTTTCAGTATAAAATATTATTAAGGAGCTAGAGAGAGTAAGTGTTAGGAATTCTTTGTCGTTGTCTAATTCTTTTTCCTCTCGATGGTTCTAAGAGAGTTGTCTCACGGATCAGTTGGTCTGTGTCACCCAGAGCGTTCTGGGGTGGCTTGCAATAAAGAGTCAAGACTATTAAAAATCACGCCTTTATTCACAAGCCCACCAAAGCTTACAGAGGTGAACAAGGTACAGTATAGAGGTTTTGCAGCTGACCTCATACATACATTATCCCAATGCGAGTTTTGTTTATTCCACCATATTGGTGTGAAAACAAACAAACCAGGGGGCAGTGGTGGTCTAGTGGTATAGGGCGCTGGATCGCTGATCCAAAGGTTGGGGGTTCGAGTCCGACTCTCCACAAGGTTGTCACTGTCCCCCCCAGTGCAGCTAACTGGTTTATCAAAGGCGGGCCATGTCTCTCACTGTCTATGGCGAGAGGCATGTAAAAGAACCATTGCTGACTTTCGTAAAGAGTAGGCTGCAAAGTCGTCAGCGTGTTTCTGTCCCTTGCTAAAAGGGTTGTGACAGGAAGGGCATCCGACGTAAAAACCTCTGCCAAATCAAACGTGCGAATCAGATGATTCGCTGTGGCGACTCCCGAGTAAAAGGGAAAAAGCCGAAAGGAAGACAGACATTGGTGTGAAAACAAACCATTCACTCAGGCCCCAACACAATAGCACAAGCATGTGTAAGGGTTTAATGCTGCATTTATTTATTAAACAAGTGCAAAATGGCACTTAACTGTGTTGCTGTCGGTTGTACAAATTATAGAGGAAAGAAACCAGGTGTTAAATACCATAGATTCCCTGCTGATAAGGCCCGACAAGAGAAATGGATTTCTGCTTTGAAAAGAGCTGATACCGACAACAAAAGGAAAGACTGGCGACTAGCTCCTATGTCGTTGGGTCATGTAAGTGGGCGAACATTTTGTTGGAGGCAAGTAATTTTTATCAGTAGATATATTACTATTTATTGTCTTACCCACAGTTTGATTCTATTTTACTGTATATCTGGTGTCCATTTATAAGCTGAGGGCAGCTAAAATGCTATTTAGTCTGTATTATTACATGTACAGTCTCCTATACTTTCGGCTTTTTCCCTTTCTCGGGAGTCGCAACATCGAATCATCTGAATCGCACACTTGATTTATCATAGGTTTTTACGTTGGATGCCCTTCCTGACACAACCCTTTTAACAAGGGACAGAGACACCCTGAAGGCTTTGCAGCCTACTCTTTTACTAAAGTCAGCAATGGTTCTTTTACATGCCTCTTATCATAGACAGTGGGGGGTAGCCGAAAAGAAAAGAAGAAAAAGAAGAGTGGCAAAATAAACAAAACCTGCTTTGGGATAATGTCTGCATGACCTCAGCTGCAAAACCTCTATAGCACCATTATCTTGCCCCAGGTATGAGCCCTAGGTGTGAGCTCCTTTCTGCCCAAGGTGTGAGCCCTGAGTTCTAAAGATAAAAGAACAATTGGCTAGACAGGGCACAAGAGTAGATGCCAGAAGCTGATTACAAGAGCAGACGGTTATTGTCCATTTGTTCATAGTTTCTCGGGAGAAGAGGAACAACATCTGGGATACAATACTTAAATGAATACTTTGTGCTTTTCCATGGGGAAATAAATACGAATACATAGTTAAGATATCAAACACAGAAATAGAAATTAATGCAACTCTGAAGACCTCTTTCAGCAAGAAAGAGAGAAAACTAGGCATGCATTATTTAATGAATAAATTATTTTTTTTATTATTTTACATTGTCAAATTTATAAATCTAGTTTAAGTAAAACAGGATGTCAATAGAGAAGTACAGAGAAGGTCAGAAGGAGCTGCATTGTGCCTTTGTGGATCTGGAGAAAACATATGACAGAGTGCCCAGGGAGGAATTGTGGTATTGCATGAGAAAGTCTGGAGTGGCAGAGATGTTAGAGTGGTGCAGGACATGTATGAGAGATGTAAGACAGTGGTGAGGTATGCTGTCGGTGTGACAGAAGAGTTCAAGGTGGAGGTGGGACTGCATCAAGGGTCAGCTCTGAGCCCCTTATTTTTTGCTATGGTGATGGACAGGCTGAAAGATGAGGTTAGACAAGAATCTCCATGGACTATGATGTTTGCAGATGACATTGTGATCTGCAGTGAGAGCAGAGAACAAGTGCAGGAAAATCTAGAGGTGGAGGTATGCCCTGGAAAGGAGGGGAATGAAGGTTAGCCTCAGTAAGACAGAATACATGTGTATGAATGACAAGGATCCAACAGGAAAGGTAAGGTTACAGGGAGCAGAGATAAGGAAGGTGGAGGATTTTCAGTACTTAGGCTCAACAACCCAGAGCCATGGAGTGTGGTAAAGAAGTGAAGAAGCGTGTGCAGGCTGGTTGGAATGGTTGGAGAAAAGTGTCTGGTGTGATGTGTGATAGGAAGGTATCGGCAAGAATGAAATGAAAAGTATACAAGACGGTGTTGAGGCCAGCAATGTTGTATGGTTTAGAAACAGTGGCCCTGGGGAAAAAACGGGAGGCAGAGCTGGAGGTAGTAGAAATGAAAATGTTGAGGTTCTCTTTGGGAGTAACGAGGATGGATAGGATTAGGAATGAGCACATCAGAGGGACAGCACATGCAAGATGTTTTGGAGACAAAGTCAGAGAGGCTAGATTGAGATGGTTTGGACATGTACAGAGGAGGGATAGTGGGTTTCCTGGTAGTCGGATGCTGAGGTTGGAACTACCAGGCAGAAGGCCCAGAGGAAGACCAAAGAGACGATTCATGGATGTGGTGAAGGAGGACATGAAGGCAGTTGGTGTAAGAGAAGAAGATGCAGAGGATAGGGTGAGATGGCGGCAGATGATTCACTGTGGCGACCCCTGAAGGGAAAAGTCGAAAGGAAAAGAAGTTTAAGTAAAACAGTCAGTACAGTATCACAGTACATATATACACAGGGATCCCTCACTTTAATTGGGACCGAGATCCCCACGCGACCATCAAAATACGCAAAGTAGGATCACCCCCCAACCCCCCCGATTGATGTATACATACATGTATATGTGTATATAATATCAATAAATACATATCCAATGCTATAAATGCTTATAATAGTAATTAAACATTCAAAAATACTGCAGAAGATGCAAATAAAATATAAATACACACACATACAGACACGCGTGCACGCACGCAGATGCATGTGTACACACTCAGATACATACCTCACAACAATGTAACTAGTTTTGATGGGAGATTTTGGGTTGGGTTGTTTTGGGGTTTTTTTTTTTTTGCATAATTGGCCTCGTTTTTGTGGCATTTTCCTTAACTTTTCCCCTATTCTTCCTTAATTTCCTTATTTTTTTAATTCGATGAATATTTAAAAAAACACGATGCACTGAAACTGCATGAATTGAAGCGCAAAGTAGCGAGGAATCCCTGTATTCACAATTATAACTCCATATGATAAATCCTAAATGACCCCTTGCTTCCTTCCTTGCGGTGAAAGGAAGTTTTAGCAAAAACTAAAAAAAATAAAAATCCCAACAGCATCCCCTGATGCAGCGGAATGCAATTTTCCTCCAATTGTAATTTATGCCCGCTACAAGAGAATTCCTCCCACGCCTCAATACTTGGCATACATTCCTGTTGGTTAAAGAGAAGGTACCTTTGTGTTCTTTAATATCTATTAAATCTCCACAGAGCACTTGTACCCTTTAACAACAGGATGAGCAGAGATGTGATTTGAGTGCGCTCACCGAGTGTTCTGCTTATCCCTTGGGCTCGTTCCGAACAGTGGTGACAAATGTCGCCACGTTCTGCAATAAAGTAGCAGTGATGGGAAAAAAGACACAAACCACTGCAGCAACCACCTACACCTGTACAGGAACCAACAGATAGACCGAGAAATTGGGGGGGGGGGGGTTAAAATGCCTGCTCGGCATACATCTGAACAAACATGAAGAAGCAATTCATTTAATGTGGCACGCTCTCAACAGAAACCAGAGCTATCACTTCATCTCAGGCTTTTCATGTTGGCGAGAGACAAGAGAACATGAGAAGAAAAGATGTGAATAAACAGATGGACTGATTAATAAAAAGACAGTTTCATCTGAAAAATAAAATAAGTACTTTCCGTGAAACACTCGATTTTTTTCAACATGAGATACATGAAGAATTTTTTTTTCATCTGTGAAAATTTTAACAAACAAACAATTCTCTTTCTAGCTACAGGAATCCCCGACTTTCTGTGGTTAATGGAGACTGAGACCTCCCCGCGACCACCGATTTCCACAAAGTGGGATCGACCCCTCTGACTGACGTATATGTACATGTATGTGTGTATTTAATGTCAACAAATACATATTTAACACTTCCTTCCTTTCTTTTGGCTTTTTCCCTTTCTCGGGAGTCGCCACAGCGAATCATCTGATTCGCACATTTGATTTGGCAGAGGTTTTTACGTCGGATGCCCTTCCTGTCACAACCCTTTAACAAGGGACAGAAACATGCTGATGGCTTTGCAGCTACTCTTTACGAAAGTCAGAAATGGTTCTTTTACATGCCTCTCACCATAGACAGTGACAGACATGGCCCGCCTTTGATAACCCAGTTAGCTACACTCTGTGGGGACTCGAACCCCCAACCTGAGGATCAGCAATCCTGCGCCCTATCCACTAGACCACCACTGCCCCGTAAATACATATTCAACACTATAAATCCTTATAACAATTACACATTCGAAAATAATGCATAAGATGTAAATAAAATATAAATATACACACACATACAGATGTGCACCTCACATAAAAATCTAAGTGGTTTTGTTGGGGGATTTTGAAGGGTTTTTGTTTTTTTTGCTTGCTTGGGTTTTTTTTTTTTGCAAAATTGGCCTTGTTTTGCAGTATTTTCCTTAACTTTTCCCCTATTTTTCAATGAATATTTTTTATAAACCCGCGATGCACTGAAGCCACAGAAACTGTAATATAGATAGACAGACAGACAGAGAGTGAGTGAGTGAGCTCGAGAGAGTGAGAAAGAAAGCGAAATAGAAAGACAGACATACAGAGAGAGAGAGAGAGAGAGAGAGAGAGAGAGAGAGAGAGAGAGAGAGAGAGAGAGAGAGATTAAGTACACGTGAAAGTATATACTGTAGAATATAATGACACCCTGACCATCACAAGTTATTACTGACCCCTCTAGCAGACTTGTTCGGTCCCCAAGTCTCTGATATCGGCTTGCTGAACTATTTGACCTTGCTCCCTTGAGTTCCATGAAGAATGACATCCCCCACCCCCCACCCCCATTTCATGGGGATTGACTCGCCCATTCTTGGGCTCCACTCATTTATGTGAATGGTTCCTTGGTGGATTTGCTTGTGTGTGTGGAATTGGTATTCTGTTGAAAGGTCTCCCTCTGGTTCAATTTCAACTTCTGGACAAATTGGCTCACATTATCTTTGCTCTTTGATATGAGGAAAAATTCCTATTTGAGGTAATGTCCATAAGTTACCCAGTCCCTGCGGCAACAAAGCAACCTTGAACCATAACATTAACACCAGCAAGCTTCACAAGTGACATAAAGGTACTAAACAAGTATTCAACGCGCACTTGTTCACTTGAAAGATCGGAAGTCCGGATAAGCCGCGCTTTGTCTCACAAGCACCATACATCACTTATGACAAGCGCCTGCATTTGGTGGAGCGCCTCACATATGTGATGTACTCTGACCGTCATCAACCAACTTTGAGTAACCTGTCATGAGTAAATTAATCCAAACCTGTAAAATCTAAGTCTTGGTCTTTTGGGGAAAACAAGGACTGTCCCTGGTCCACCTACCTCAACACCCCGTGTATGTCCAATATACACTTTCACACTAACAGTTGAAAGAATTTCCTGCAGATCCTGTGATGACATTTTGGGGGTTCTCAAGAATCTTTTCACATTAAACTTTTGCTCTTGGGTTGGATATGCTTTGGTGGCCAGCCACAAGCAAATTGGCAATCCAGTGAAACGGAGGGACTTGTCGGTGATTTTTCTCACTGTGGAATTATTTATTTCAGGTAATTTACAAACCTGTCTCATACCAGACTTGGACAACAAAAACTGTTTCTTCTGAAGGCTATAGAGAGATGTTTAGATCTTAGATTGATGACACCACACACTTCATGGACAGAAAGAGTACAGACTCCAAGTGCCAGATTTAAATAAGACAGGTTCCACATGCATTGAGAGGAGTCATGTGAGGTGGCTCAGGCATCTGATGAGAATGCCTCCTGAACACCTTCCTGGTGTAGTATTTCAGGCATTTTCCCCGGGTCAACCCAGAATACGCTGGAGAGCCATGTCTCTCGGCTGGTCTAGGAACACCTCAGTGTCCCCGGAAGAGCTTGAGGAAGTGACTAGGGTGAGGGTCATCTGGACCTCATCGCTTAGGCTGCCGACCCAATGACCCGGCCGTGGATTAATAAGGTAAAGAAAACTGAGTGACAGACTGATGTTCCACTTGAATTCGGTTCTAGTTAATAGCACCTAATCTTCAATGGTTGATCATAATTTAATTACACTTTTAAATCCATAAAATTAAGGGTTCATTTACTGTTGCCCCTGTGACTGATCTGTTTGTTTTCCTTTAATCAAATGACTATAAAATGTATATAGGGATCCCTTACTTTCCGCGGTTAATTGGGACCGAGATCCCGACGAGACTGTCGAATTCCGCGAAGTAGGATCAACACGCGCCCCCAGACTGGTGTATACGTACATGTATCTTCTTCTTCTTCTTCTTCTTCTTTTCCTTTCGGCTGTTCCCTTCAGGGGTCGCCACAGCGAATCATCTGCCTCCTTCTCACCCTATCCTCTGCATCTTCTTCTCTGACACCAACTACCTTCATGTCCTCCTTCACCACATCCATAAATCTCGTCTTTGGTCTTCCTTTGGGCCTTCTGCCTGGTAGTTCCAGCCTCAGCATCTTACTGCCAATGTACTCACTATCCCTCCGCTGGACATGTCCAAACCATCTCAATCTAGCCTCTCTGACTTTGTCACCAAAACATCTTACATGTGCTGTCCCTCTGATGTACTCATTCCTGATCCTATCCATCCTCGTTACTCCCAAAGAGAACCTCAACATTTTCATCTCTGCTACCTCTAGCTGTCCCTCCTGTCTTTTCCCCAGAGCCACTGTTTCTAAACCATACAACATCGCTGGCCTCAACACTGTCTTGTACACTTTTCCTTACATTCTTGCCGATACCTTCCTATCACACATCACACCGGACACTTTTCTTCACCCATTCTAACCTGCCTGCACACGCTTCTTCACCTCTTTTCCCACACTCTCCATTGCTCTGGATTGTTGAGCATAAGTACTTAAAATCCTCCACCTTCTTTATCTCTGCTCCCTGTAACCTCACCGTTCCTCTTGGGTCCTTCTCGTTACACACATGTATTCCGTCTTATTTAAGCAAACCTTCATTCCCCTCCTTTCCAAGGCATACCTCCACCTCTCTAGATTTTCCTCCAATTGTTCTCTGCTCTCACTACAGATCACAATGTCATCTGCAAACATCATAGTCCATGGGGAATCTTGTCTAACCTCGTCTGTCAGCCTGTCCATCACCATAGCAAACAAGAAGGGGCTCAGAGCTGACCCTTGATGCAGTCCCACCTCCACCTTGAACTCTTCTGTCACACTGACAGCACACCTCACCACTGTCTTACATCTCTCATACATGTCCTGCACCACTCTAACATACTTCTCTGCCACTCCAGACTTCCTCATGGAATACCACAGTTCCTCTCTCGACACCCTGTCATATGCTTTCTCCAGATACACAAAGGCACAATGCAGCTCCTTCTGACCTTCTCTGTACTTCTCTATTAACATCCTCAAAGCAAACACTGCATCTGTGGTGCTCTTTCTTGGAATGAAACCAAACTGTTGTTCACAAATACTGACCTCTGCCCTTAGTCTAGCTTCCACTATTCTTTCCCATAACTTCATTGTATGGCTCATCAACTTTATCCCTCTGTAGTTGCCACAACTCTGCACATCTCCCTTGTTCTTAAATATGGGCACCATCACACTCCTCCATTCCTCCGGCATCCTTTCACTCTCTAAGACCTTGTTGAATGTTCTTGTCAAAAAATCTACTGCTACCTCTCCTAGACACTTCCATACCTCCACCGGTAAGTCATCAGGACCAACTGCCTTTTCACTCTTCATCCTCTTCAATGCCCTCCTCACCTCACCCTTACTAATCTTTGCCACTTCCTGGTCCTCAACAGTCACCTCTTCTACTCTTTTTTCTCTCTTATTTTCCTCATTCATCAGCTCTTCAAAGTACTCTTTCCATTTTCCAGTACACTTCTGTCATCAGTCAATACATTTCCCTTTCTGTCCTTAATCACTCTAACTTGCTGCACGTCCTTCCAATCTCTATTTCTCTGCTGTGCCAACCTGTACAAATCATTTTCTCCCTCTTTACTATCCATCCTAGCATAAAAGTCTCCCTGTACTCCTGTTTACTCTCTTCGGTCCTCTCAATCACCCCCATAGCTACCATAGAGCGCTCGGAACTCGCACACCCCCGTTCGCCCACATAGTAAAGTTTTCCAGGCAAGGAAGTTGCTCAAAGTTAAGCCTAAATGAGCTATATATAGCATACAGACTTGTGTGAGACCGTATGTGTTGTACTTGAGTGTCAATGTCACAGATAAAAATAGCCACTTAGAGTAGTTTTGAACATTTAAAGTCCATAATGATCATTCATGCCTGTGCCTGAATACAATATACTGTATAAATTTATAAAAGAACTACACATACATTTCATTGTAATAGAACTGTCAGTATAATTTTGTGTATAATATTATTCAGTATGAATGTTAATGTAATTAGTCACAATGAACACTGGTTAAACATTTGCCATAATATTTTTTTTCTGTATGCATATACCTGGCTATTTTACAAATTATTTATTTAACACCTATGTTATGAAGTGATTATTCCTAGAGGCCTACAGTGGACACTAAATTACTACGAATTCTAATATCTCTGTATCCCTGCTGTTGAAATACACATGCTTTTAGAATACCTGAAATTTTCACCATTTACTCAAAAAAAAAGAACTAAATTTATAGTGTTTGCAAAAATATCATGGAGGAGGCCCATACTGTAACTGTATCTCTTAGGTAACCCTGCGTTTCGTTGTTAGAGGAGCACCCCTGTTCGCCAAATCCTGGCTATGGGGGTGTCAATGTCCCACTTCTTCTTTGCTAACCTCTTCCTTTGTACACACTTCCTCATTCCACCACCAAGTTTCCTTATCTATTTTCCTTCCAGTTGATACACCAAGTACTCCCTTACCTGTCTCCCTGATCACATTAGCTGTATTTGTCAAGTCATCTGGAAGCACTTCCTGACCACCCCAAAGCCTGTTTCAACTCCTCCTTTAAGACAACAGGACACTCTTCTTTTTTTCAGCTTCCACCACTTTGTCTTCTGCTCTGCCTTTTCCTTCTTCACCTTCCTCACCATCAGTGTCATCCTACACACCACCATCTTTTGCTGTTTGGCAACACTCTCACCTGCTACTACTTTGTAGTCACTAACTTCCTTCAAATTGTGTGCTCCTACCTCCGCTTTTATAAGTCACCCTATGCTCCTGTCTCTTCTGGAAGAACGTATTTACCCCAAAGCCATTTCCAGCCTTTTTGCAAAATCTATCAACATCTGTCCTTCCGCGTTCCTGTCCTGGATACCAAACCTGCCCATCACTTCCTCGTAAATACACACACATACAGACACAGATGCGCGTGCACACACTCAGATGCGCACCTCACATAAAAATGTAAGTAGTTTTGATGGGGGGTTTGGGATTGTTTTTTTGTTTTTGTTTGTTTGGGGTTTTTTTTTTGTTTGTTTTGTTTTTTTTGCATAATTGGTCTTGTTTTTGTGGCATTTTCCTGAACTTTTTCCACTATTCTTCCCTAATTTACCAGGGATTTAGCTCAGTTGGCAGAGCGTCCGTTTTATCCTCCGGAAGGTCGGAGTTTGAATCCGGCCGCGTCATACCATGGGACGTTAAAATTTGGGAGTTGTTGCTTCCTGCTTGGCACTCAGCATCAAAAGGATATAACAATGCACCAACTGGTACCGTACAGTGGCGACGGGTACCCGGAGCGCAGGGAGCGCTGGGGTCTCATGCGCATTGAGCATACGCGTGTATGAAATTGCGCTATATAAGCATCCACAATAATAATAAAATAAAATAATAATAATTTCCTTAGTTTTTTTAATTTGATGAATATTTAAAAAAAAAAAAACGAGATGCACTGAAGCTGCATGAATTGAAGCGCGAAGTAGCGAGGGATCCTTGTATTATCACTTCTATCAAAGACAGTGAAATGTTTACTTTTACATGTGTTGAAAATGCAGTCAGTTACAATGGCTTTTTCACTTTTTTTTTTTTTCCACGAATATAGACATACATACAGAGGCTATGCTCGGCAGATAAACTCATTCATATCTCCACAACAACGTGTGCACTGAGTGAGAGAAAAGAGGGAGAAGAAAGAATAAAAAGGTCGATTGTGCTCCATAAACCTTGGAGGCTTGATTGATGGCTTCTGCAGTGGGTGTGGTGTGAATGATGCCCGGTGCATGGTGTCAGGGTAACGCGCTCCACTGTGCTGTGTTAATGAAATACACTCTGGAAAGATCCATTATCTTTCAGCTGGTCTTGGTCCAGATATCACATAGTGGAGGAGAACAATGTTAAAATATTTTTAGATGCATCTCTTTAACTTCAGTGGTCGTGTAGGTTCCACACGATACTGGTGCCCCACCCAGGAGTTTTAACAATAAGCTGTTCTGGTACCTGCCTTCTAATAGGAAAGTAATACCTGTCCCAACCAATAAAATTCTAACAGACAGTAGAGTTAATTCACCTCAAGTTTGATATTAACAAACCTTGTTTGACTTAAAGAGAAAACAGTGTAAGTAGAGAGGGTGGATTGAGGGATAAAGGGAACATGTCAATTCATTTCCAGAATATTTACTGCTCAGAAAAAAACTGATTTCATGTGAAAGAAACCAGGCTGAACAATAACACTTCCATATTTACATACCATAGCTCTGATAAAATGACTAAAAACCCATAATAAGCACTTTCAACAAACCAGAAGAGACAATTCTACACCCTGGAGAGGCAAGAAACAGACAGGAAGACAAAAAATAAAAGAGAAACCAGACACAAACAGAAAAAGGAACAAATGAGACAAAAATGAACAAAAAGAAACAATCACCAGAGAAATGAAAGGAAAGAAAAAGATCAGCAAAAGAAAGTCAATCTGACTGACGGAAAGAAAGAAAAGACAGAAGACAAAGAATAAATCCCTCATTAATCAACATATACTCTGGCAGTGGTGGCTCAGTGGTTCATATGATGGGTTACTGGTCAGAAGGTCAGCAGTTCAATCCCTACTATCATCATTGTTGGGCCCTTGAGCGAGGCCCTTAATCATCAATTGCACAGTTGTATAAAAAAGAATAATTGTCAGTTGCTCTAATTGTCAGTTGCTCTGGGTAAGAGCTTCTGCCAAACACGGTAAAGGTAAATGTAAATATAAAACACATGTAGAGTACAACAAATATAACACAGAGTTCCTCTGGGGGGTTCTATGGCTAGATAAAGGTTCTCTGCATGTCACTGGTCTTTTTGTTCCGAACTCTCTGTGAAAGGGAAAGCTTTGAAAAGATGTAATACTTTTTCGAGACACAAAAGAGAACTTTGGCTGGTTCTTGATTGACAGGTCCTTGGTCATGTTGCATTTCCGTATGGTGGGGTCTGAAGCAAAGAGCAGATCAGCGACATTGAGTGACAAATGCAAACATTATGGAAATTATATATATATATATATATATATATATATATATATATATATATATATCCCCCCCCCTTCTTTTTTTAAATTGATTTCTAGGAGCTTCAGAGTGGCGCATTAACGAGGTGTATGAATATCGACCTGGAGACTGTATGTTCGAATGTTGTCGCAGTCATCCGCGACCGGGATTCCATGGGCCAAGCGCTCATGGGAGGGAGGAATGCTCCTGTCATTCACAACAATCCCTGAGCCAAATCGCACGTTCCCTCCAGGTGTGCTTGGCCGCCCCAAAATGCACATGCACAGCAAGCTCATAAAGAGGCAGGTGGAGGCCTCGCATGTCACGGAGGGGGCATGTGCATGCCCGACGCCTCTCCCTGATCCACACAACACTTGAGGGGTGGGAGGCGAGGATGATCAGGGGACAAAAAAAATTTATATCTCTAACAGCATAATAAACTTATCAAGCTTGTCATCATGTCTATGATTCAATCGCGGTCATTGCCTTTTAATTCTGGTGTTCCCTCCCTTTACTCTTTTGATTTCCTGAAAATAAACAAGGAAAAGACCACCTTACTGTTTCTTAAAGGTCACACACCTGAGTCACGGACGTAATAAGATCCAGGGACCTAAAAACGTGCTGAGGGAAGTTTTAAGTGAATGTTTTTTTTTTTTTTACATGGATTAAGTGATCAGGGGCAGTGGTGGTCTAGTGGTATATGGCTCTGGATCGCTGATCCAAAGGTTGGGGGTTCGAGTCCCACTCTCCACAAGGTTGTCACTGTCCCCCCCAGTGCAGCTAACTGGGTTATCAAAGGCGGGCCATGTCTCTCACTGTCTATGGTGAGAGGCATGTAAAAGAACCATTGCTGACTTTCGTAAAGAGTAGCTGCAAAGTCGTCAGCGTGTTTCTGTCCCTTGCTAAAAAGGGTTGTGACAGGAAGGGCATCCGACGTAAAAACCTCTGCCAAATCAAACGTGCGAATCAGATGATTCGCTGTGGCGACTCCTGAGTAAAAGGGAAAAAGCCGAAAGGAAGACAAACATGGATTAAGTGATCAGTCTCAGAAGTCCCCGTCCAACTGCATTTCCTGTATCTACCCTTCCAGCCAGGACGTAGATGCTTGGTGCTTCATTACGCTAATACACATACCAACACCTTGGTTATGCTTTGTTTATAAAAGTTGATCTATGCTTCCAGTATTTCTTGACAATTGTGCAGACTCTTAATGGCTGCATTACCGCACTCATGCATCACATTTTGCATTTCAATTGTGTCGATAAGAGCTTTGGCTTTTGCTAGAAATCCATTCTTTACGTCTCCTGCTAATGACGCAAAGATCTTTTACCCATAAATGGTGTTGCAGTATAGAGTAGCCATTTCAGATGATGCTCAAATAATCAATCAGTATCAAATAATAAGATTGGCATATGTTTTAATTCTTCCTTTGGGTTGTTTTAACTGACTGTAAATACAAGGTTTTCACCTCTGTGTGTGTGTGTGTGTGTGTGTGTGTGTGTGTGTGTGTGTGTGTGTGTGTGTGTTGCATGCTGAGACTTCTAATTAGCTGGCCTCAATTCATCAGTCCCCAATTCATCAGCCCCCACACACTGTGGTATCTCTGCCCATTCTGGCCTGCCTCCTTGCACACTCAGTGTGTAACTGTCAGTTTAAAAAGGTGACCAATCAGAGCACAGCAGGCACCGAGATCTGAAAGACAATAAATGGGAGGAGGAAACCAAACAGGCTTTTTCGTAAACACTCTCAAAATCAGCATTATGAGGAGATGAAGCAGCAGCTTCCTGAAGAATTGTGCAGTTTTATTAATTCAGAATCTTTTTGGTGCTCCACTGACGTCCGAATTGAAAAACAAAAGTCTAAAAATGTGCAGAATATCTGACCTTTAGGTGCAGTTGCAATCACAGAGAAGTGTTTAATTGCCTGTGAGGAACAAAGAGCACAAAATGAGTCCCAGAAAAGAACAAAAAAATCAGGAAGGGTAAATGTCTCTCATTTCTGTTCGTCCAGTGGGACAGCAGATCATAGCACATGCCTTGAGACAAAATGAAGGGAAAAAAATGATAGAGTGGAAGAGTGCAGAGATGCTTTCAACTCTGAGCCTATAATCTTCTCCTGGGGTACTACTTATACAGAACAGTGGGGAACCTCCTGAAAACTCAATGGCTTCTTTGCCAAGCCGAGATGCCTGCTCACAGCACATTGAGGTGCAGTGGGTGTGAAGGCCTCCCAAGCTTACTGGTGAGAGGAATTTAGATGATAAGTGTCAGTGAGTGGATCTCGTGATCTTAGTCTTAGAATCCAAAAATGGTCAGCACTATTATGCCAGACTCTCTAGGTGAGGCCTGATAAAAATACATGCCTACCTCCTCAATTATAAAACCTGTACTGGTTCCTGAAACTACAACAGTCATCCTACTGTCCAAAAGAAGGCAATTTCAAATCCCAACAATGACACCGCCAGCTGTGGGCAGAAATCTGTCCATACAAATTGAATGGTATGCTCTCTTGTTCCTGGCAAGCATAGCAAAATCGTGGGTGTTTATGAGAAGGCAGGCAGCCCTTAGCTCCAATCGTGTCAAGCTTCCTTCCAAAGGATACTACTGGCTAGCTTCCCAACTCTCAGAGAAAGCAAATTAGCATATACCCTCCTGAGTGTCAGATGTTCAACTATAGTGGAGATCTGGGCGATGGCTGTGCAGTGGTGAAGATATAGAAGATGGTTGGGAGTTTAAATCCTAGTATTGCCGTGTTGACACTGCTGGGTCCCTTCAGCCTTAACTGTTCAGCTATCTGGGCAAGGAGGTGTGTTAAAGAGAATGAATGTAAACAGGCTGGTGACCAAATAAACAAACCAGGAGAAATCCACACTTCCACCCTTTTTGAAAATGGAAAGATTCTTGGGATCTCTTAAGTTCCTCTTGGTTTTCATCGTATCCTTCTGATACAGCTACAGGCTTCGAAAGGAGCTCGTCCCAAAGATGGGAGTGAAGCTAACTGTTCATAATCCCTTTTCCATGTAGATTTTTCTACTCAGTTGAAGCGAGCAGGCTTTTCTGCTCGGTAAGTATAATTCATGTTCCATGTCCACTGTTTAAGCATGGTGTTCTCATTCCCACAAAAGAATGTGTCAGCTCAGACCTGTCAGATTTATTTTATTGATTTCCTCCCGTTTTCTCCTCAATAGTTGTATCCAATTCCCACCTATCAGGCATTGCCTTCCCTATCACATGACACTACAGATCATGAAAGGGCGAAAGCATGAACACGCCACCTATCTCTTTTTGAACTGCGGCCCCATGCGTATTTAGAGTGGACAAATACACTCAAAGGGAAAGCACTATCCGTCCCCTCAGACGAATGAGCTCATAGACGCCTATGATTGGCTGGTGATTTCTGTGAGTGACGGGCAGCGGTGGCCTGGTGGTAAAGGTGCTTGATCACTGATGTCAAGGTTGGGGGTTCAAGCCCCACTTTCAACAGGTTGTCACTGTCCCCCCAGTGCCGCCAACTGGATTATCAAAGGCCAGCTATGTCTCTCACTCTCTACAGTGTGAGGCACGTAAAGAACCATTGCTGATTTTTGACAAGAGTAGGCTACAAAGCCGTGTTTACGCGCTGCGATGGCCTAAGCAAGCTGTCCAGGGTGTAGTTTGCCCTCACCTGGATTCAGCCAGGATGGGCGCCAGCCTCTCCGTGACCCTAATAAGGATTAAGCGGTTACAGAAAATGAATGAATGCTGCGAGTGACAGGGAAGTGAGTTCATGCCGTCCCTCCCTCCTGTGAGAGCTCGGCCAATTAGCTCCCATCTACTCCCGGTCACAGACGGCCGTGTGCATATTAAACTGAACTCGGACTTGCGATCTTCGGGTTAATAGTCACGATGCGCCGCTGGATAGCCCTGACCTGCCATATTTTAAATGTAATATTTAATAACTGTGATATAAACACGTTACTTTCCAGGAAATTTTCATTCTATATTAGCACTGCTGACTATTAATAACTCGACTCATGGGTCTGTTTGAAAGTCGCGTTTAGCTGATAAGACTGCAGCTAATAAGTGTTCAGTCCATAAATGAAAAATGTCTGGTGGTCCTACTTTAGATAAAACAGCCGTCCATATAATACAATAGAAGCAGCTTGTATTGTACTGGGCAGCTGCCATCATGGTTTAATTAGTGTTTTATCAGCTACACCAGTTCTGCTCCACACACAGCATGAACATCACCCAAGTCGGACAATCCACACTTTGCAACATTAGCTTTCCTCGGATAAAAACTCAGCACAGCACAAACTCTCAAAAAAGTTTCAAAGTTCTGTGCTTTCCACATGCTGTTTCTGTGCTTCACATTATTCCACATTCTTTAAGGACACTCAATCCTCATGGTGAGATAAACAACAACATGAGCACACAATCCATGTGCCACTTCATCACTGCACAGAACAGAATGAGGAAAAACCCAAGCATGAATTTGGAGCAGTTTGGGGGAGGGTCCCCCATACTTGGCATACGAATGCTTCAAAGAGCACAAGCTCCTCCAGCATCCTAAGGCTGAGTCTTCCTACAAGATAAGAGCATCTGAGAGGAAAAAGTGCTGAGGGTTCAGTAACCGCACGCTGAAAAATGAGGCTGCTTTAAAAAGTGTAGCATAACGATTATCAAAAATATGCCGTTAATATTAAGCAAAGAAAAGTGATCTATCCCGGTGGTGTTTAACCCAGAAACCATTGAAATTGCATTATGTAAAAAGAGGTACTGCCCGGAGAAATCCAGTTTCATTTCTGAGTGAAGACAGCAAGGTACAATTTGGACTCAGGAATATAAGTCTCAAGACTTTTGGCATTCATGTACAAAAAAAATGAAGAAAACTCAGCAGAAAAGTTGGTGCAAATTACAAGAAGACCAAGTCCTCAGGGTCTGGATACGACCCGGGAGAAGTAAAATCGCCTTACTTAAAAAAAACAAACAAACAAACAAAAAAAAAACAACACAAAATTACCTGAGATAAACACAGCAAAGGAACCCATCTGTAATTCCATGACAAACCAAAAACAGAATTATACTTGCCAAGGGCAAAGTTCTCTCAAATAACTTCTGCTGCGAGCTCACATTAGCGCTGATGATTTATGCAGCTCTCTGGAAGGCATCACCGGTGATAAACGGCTCTGTGAGAATGCAAATTAAATAATATCCTCAATGTAGGTGGGGCCGACATGATGCATCGATTTTATCGTCAGGATCGATGACGGCATGCTTGAACTGGTTTATAAAAAACACAAACTAATCTCTCGCTTAAACTTTAATGTATAGCTCATAATACGGCATCAAAGTGTGGATGAATTCTTCATTCTGATTGGTCAGATGTTATTGATTATCTGACTCCAGTGCAGCTCTGAGAGTGGTTTCGCCCACATCACAGGTAGGCCAGCTTGATACAGCCAAATCCTCACACCCTGACAGAGGTTACTTCATCTCACAATAAGGATGCACTCGGTACTCTGTTTATTGCCACATCAGCACCTGTGGAATTTGTGAGATAATAAAATCACATGAGCAAAAAATAACGAAACAACGTGTTTTAGACACGCACGAGTAAAAGATGAGGAATGTAACACCAACAAATATTTTCTCGTTTCCAGCAACAGAGAATTTGTATGACAGATGCTCTTTATATCCAAATTCTGATAAGAAACAACCCCCCCCCCCCCCCCCAATTTAGTCGTATCCCATTCCCACTCATCAGGTATTTCCTTCCCCATCACATGAATACCACCAATCAGGGAGAAGCTAAAGCATGTAAATGCCCCCTCCGTGACATGCAATACTAGTGTATTTGGTTGCGATCTAACACACTCTGGGAGAAAGCACTATCCGTCTCCCCGTACGAATGAGCTTACTGACGCCCATGATTGGCTGGTGATCGGTGTGAGTGACAGGGAGGTGAGTGCATGCCATCCCTCTCTCCTGTAAAAACTTGGCCAATCAGCTCTCACTTACTCCTGGTCTCTGATAGCTGTGGCACTAACCCAGATTTGAACTTGCGATCTCTGGGTTAATAGTCATGCACCTTGTTGATGTGCCACACGGGAGCCAGAAAAAAAAAAGGTATGGAGGGAGGTGGGGGGGGGGGGGGTGACCCCGAGACCAGTGCTGAAAAAGTTTTTGTGAGGAGATTTTTATTTGGCATTTCTGAGACGAGTCTCCAGTGCTAGCACCAAGTAAGAGCTGCAACTCACGGACCAGTGAATGTAGTGATTTTTGGGTTTCGTCAATGTTCGTAAAAAGCTGCTGAGCAGTTTGAGGTTTGTAAACAGTTTTTCTTCAGTTTTGAAGATCAGAACTTGTTCGTTCATCAGCATTCATCGTGCGGTAATTTTACAGTAACACAACAACATGTTTGTTTTCCTTTCAGAATGCTGGAGAGAAAACAACTGTTCCATAATCATTCAACTTAATTTAACTGTAAAGAAAGAGCGTTCCTTTTATCTAATGATCACAAAGTTAATTATCACAACGGCACAAATACATGGAGCCTGGAATCCATGATTGCAAAACCAGCCTTGCACAAAACCATCTCTGGTGAAAAGGGTTGCGTTCTTTCTGATCTGTCAAGCACAGCAACACCACGAAACCATAGAGATCTTTGAGCGCATGTATGCATTAAAGAGAAGTGCACAGCTTTGAGGAAGCACTTTCCGAAGATTAAAAAAAAAAACAGTTCAGTAGCATTCATATACAGGGATCCCTCACTTTTCGCGGTTAATTGGGACAGAAGTAGGATCGACAACCCCCCCCAATGTATACATACATGTATATGTGTACATAATATCCATAAATACATATACATTTTTTTGCTTGTTTGTTTTTTGCATAATTGGCCTTGCTTTTGCGGCATTTTCTTTAACTTATTCCCCTATTCTTCCTTGATTTCCTTATGTTTTAATTCGACGAATATTTTTTAAAAAATGCGATGCACTGAAGCCGCATGAATTGAAGCGTGAAGTAGCGAGGGATTCCTGTATTTTAAAATATTAAAACTGGGGAGAAAAAGAAAAATAACCATCATATAATTAAAACTGTTTCTCCTTTTATATAAAGGACAAATCACAATCTATTACTGTGGTATAAGAGAAATAAAACATTTGAGAAATAGAACGTTGTTCTGTGAGATTAAAAAAAAAAAAAAAAAAAACAACAAACTATCAACCAATCGTACATTTTTCTGTGGAACATAGGGTAGATAGTGGGATTCTTTTTTTACTTGGTCAATTGTCAAAGCAATTAAAAAAAATTATGGGATAGTTTAGTTTTCCAAAAGAAAAACACCACTATGGCTTCACTGTTTCATAACTAAACATTATTAGTCATGCTGCACTTTGCGTCGAGAGTATAATAATGATATAGGTTGCACTAGATTGCCCGTCACTAATCCCCTAACTTGGATCATTTTGAACTGAAGGGCTATTACTGTCAATGAAATTACTGAGCAGTTCACAGATGCCCAGTCAAACCAAAAGCTGACGAACTTCTGAGCATTTTTCACCGAAAACCTGCCACTCCGGTTTCATTAGCATGTGAAAGGTTTTCCTGTGCGTGACAAAATCACACAAGTACAAACATTTATTAATTTCACACCACAGCACTGTGGAAAATCAGCAGTGCAGAAGGAATCAAGTAAACCAATGAAGCAGGAAAAACAAGACCTTTTCAACAGGATACTAATTTTCAATTTCAACCAGATGAGAAAACCTCAGCAACATGTTGCACTCCAGAAACAGCAATAATAAATTCATTTAGACCGTCATTTGAACCACACCACACATTTGGAGCTCAGATGAACATCGTGCTCTTTTCTTATCAACTTTCATTAGAGAAGTGAATGAAAGCAGCAACAGTCGCCTGCTGTACGGCATGAAAACTAATGCGCACACTCAACAACAGCCAAACATACCATTAACCACATTACAGACTACGTCCTTTCACAGAGCACGGACCCAAACCTGGTACCCGTCCTTACTGGCACAGGACAATTCTGGAGCTTGCGCTGCGAAAATTTTCATGACTTCAAAAAATGTGCGACTAAATTTTGTATGTTAATTGGTCATATGTGGCCATTCATTTCCTAATACAGACGCTCCACGACTTACGTTCATTCATTTTATGTTTTTTCGATTTTACGGGTTTTTTTTGACAAAATTGTCAAATTTTGAGCTGAGACGTACCTACGTAGAATGCTGACGTAATGACGCTGCGTCCATTGTTTACAAACGACAGACTGAATGTGCCCCTCCTTCGTCCCAGTTCAGTTATATATACATTATTGTTAGATCAGTTATATAGCATGTTACCCTTGTGTTAAAGATGTCTGTGATCTGTTCTTCTATCTGTTATGTGATCTAAATTGTGTTTACACTGTTTTTGCAGGCTTTTGTACTCCCTAATCAAATATGGTTGGTCAGAAGCGTAAGCATTCTTGCATGGGTGAAAGTCTCATACACAGAGATGAATTAACTATCTGCTCGGATCGGCGCAATCTACCATGCATACTCAGTTAAGCAATGAGAGTTGTAAAATGAACGAAAACCCGAATCCAGAAAAGAAATAGAAACTGTCCGCTCCGCTGGCGATTCACATCAGTGCAGGCTGAGTACTAAACCAGTATTCAATGGCGCCCTTCTCACTTGAAAGACCGGAAGTCCGTATAACCCGTGCTTTGTCTCAAGCACAAAAAAAGTAAACTACTTTCGGTGTTGAGCGCCTCACATATTGTAAGCGTTGATTGGCTGTTTTAAGCTTCATGTAAAGTAACTCGGCTCAGCTTCATGTAAAGTGACCATCCGTCGACCATCAGAACCATCACATCACAGAGAATGTTAAAGGTTATATTTGATGAGTGAATTTGATTAAAATGTATCTATTTTAAATTATTTTGCTTGAATTTAATTTATTTGAAATTAATGTTGATATCATTTGATATATTTAATACTATTTTACAATGTTATGTTTATAATAACTGATTTAGGGGTGTTTTATGCTAATGGTATTTATGGATGTATAGTGCAGTATGAACGTCATACGTAACTGGAACATACAGTAACAACTTACATTTTTTTTCACCTTACGTTCGGCCGTCCGGAACCAATTAAAAACGTAAGTTGGGGGAGCGTCTGTAGTGGAACTGATAATACTGCGGGTGTGCATTTCTTGAATAAAAGCTCAGAATCTGTGCACTAAAGACTAAAAACAGATTTAAAACCTTTTCACCATTAATCTGGGGGAAGTTTTATGTAACATGATGCTTCCTGAACACTTAATGGAAAGAATCAGCCATATAATATTGAGAAATAAAGTTATATTTTTTTATCATTTCTGCTACAGGGAAATGCAAAAGGTTGGCATTCAGGTTATTAAAAGAATTTAATAAATTACACATAAAATCAATCTTTGGATTTTTTTTTCACTCGAAATAAAAAGCAATTCATTTTATTTACAGTTGCTTTTAAATGAATATCTATGATATATGACGCATGGCACATAACGCCTCTTGCAGCTATAAATTGCAATTCCTGGTCTTCGTTTTGTCCTAAAGTCTCCACAAACCATTCAAGCACTCGATTAAAATGTAGCAAGACATTTCAGCATGAATGAATAAACAAGATAAAAGTAGAAATTAATGAAGAAAACCCAACTCAGTAATAACTTCCATTGCATGCGATTTACAATATGCTGAAGTTATTTTGTGTAAGTCCTGCCAACATTGCATGTAGTTCACTAATTTATATGAAATGAAATATACTCATTTGAATAAATGTTTGTTCGTGAATAAAGAGACAGCATCGACAGTATCAATTAGATTTGTTGATTCGTTTTATTTATTAGTGAAATAGTTGAAAAATTACCCGTTCTAAAGGTCTGATTTTGTAATATCCCATACATTCCAATATTGTTCACCTAAATGCAGCAAGAGTAGAAGCTGGGGGGGCAGTGTTGCAGTATAAGTGGACGGATATTAGAAAAAGCTGGAAACTATATTCATTAGGTGAAATTGCCAGAGAAATTGATTTCAAATGACTTCATGTGTATGTTATGATGTCTGTTAAGCTCACGTGAAAGTGTTATCGTTCACTTTTTATGGAGAGATTACTGTTCAGAAAATCTTACAGGATCCATATTTAAGCAGCAAACATTTGCAGTTTAACTTTAAACTTTGACAGGGTGAGCTTCAATTTGTTTTTGAAAAACTCAAGTTGAAAAAAAAAACACATGCCATTCTGTCTCTCAAACCAAACATTCCCAAGGACTGAGTAGTGTACTTAACGGGTGCGTACTGCAAGTGAGGTCAAATTTTGATAATTGCTCAAAAGTTTCTAATTCTTATTGTCCCGCCCCCTAAATGTGTTCATAATATGAAAAGAAAAACAGTGCCAAAGTTTGGATGTATTAGAATAATTTTTACTGGTAGCTCAATCGTCCCAAAGTTACAAAATTGTGTGTTATATTCCGTAAACGTCGGAAATGGTCATCTAATGTTAAATTTAACTAAAATATAAAACCACAGAAATCACTTGTTGATTTAAAGGAAGTTTGCTTCCAGTGTTCCTCCAATCAGCAATATTCCACGCATCTTCTTTGGCAGACTACAACTGGAACAAGCATTCATTTCTGAAAACAACAACTGTGTACCACTAGTCCAATACTACATTTCAAATTCTGCAATGATCGTATTATATATACAGTATATATAAGACACTATAGCTAACTAACACTGTAACCAGATCCTAGCGTTTTATGTACTTTTTAATTACTTGGCCAGATAACAACTGTTAGCTAAAGAGGACAATATAAGTATATAAGTTAAATAACATCACTTAGTCACGTACCCTATTATCACTCAATCAGTGGTATGCTGTGTCAAATGAATAAATACTGTATTAAAAAGTGATGTGTTTATGCTGTCACAGTGACTGTTTTGTTAATGATGATGAGTGTCAAAACAGATCAGAGCAAGAATATTGACTTCAATAAAATAAAGCACACAATCAGTTCTGTAATATAAGAAATGCTTCAATTAAATAAGATTATATTCCAATACAGTCGGCCCCCAACTTACGAAGACCCCTGAGTACGAGACCTCCGGGTTACGAAAAACATTTCCTAAGTTTCTGTCCCCGAGATACGAAACAACCCCCTCTTACAAAAAGAAATTCAGAATTCAAACACGCCAATCAAAATTTCACACGACGCGCGAGTTGCTCTCTCACTGGCTGTCTCTCAACATCCCGACCCGCTGGCCTCCCAGATAAAGACAGAAGGAAGCTTAACTGTTTAGTTTTTAGTTTAGTTTTTTAAGTTGTTTAATTCAGTAAATGTTTGATAAATGTGGGTGCATTTGAGCTCATCTGGAATTCCTATCCCTCAAGGAATCAAATTAAAGTTGAGTTTGTCAAGCAGGGAATGCGCTTTGAATTCCACGTCTTGTGGACGTGGCCCGCAGCGCGTGAGAGAGAGAGAGAGAGGGGGGGGGGGGTTTAATAAAAAAATGTTAAATAATGGCTTAATTAATAAATATGTTAATAAAATGGTTTAATATGTTAATAAAATGTTTAAATGGTTTCATAAATAATTTTCTTTTTCTTTTAACATATATTTCATACAATTTTTTATTTTATTTCATTTTTAAAAGGTTTATGGGGTTTATCCAGTCCAAAGACTGGAGCCTTGGAAGCTGCGACACCTACTTACGAAATCCTCACAATACGAAAATGGCTCTGGAACGGATTAATTTCGTAAGTTGGGGGCTGACTGTATATAATACAGTGTTAACACGCAGGCAATGACCGACTGCTGAATACATGTAGTTACTCTGTGAAAATATTCCAGCCAATTGAGCTACCAGTAAATATCCATATATTTCTATGAAATTTAGTGTACATACTATGCTTCATAAATGTAACAAAAGTGGGGGGTGGGACCTGAAAAATATCTAAAAACGTTTTTGCCATTATAGTCTGTGGCACCCTATTGCAACAACAGTTGCCTTTTGTTGCATGTAGTATGACAGATGCAGGTCTATATCCAGCATGTAAAGGGAGTAGAATTTGAAAATGTATTTTTTGACTCCCATGTTTTATATATATATATATATATATATATATATATCGATCCCAGTTTAGTATATTTTGAGTCATGTACAGTAGGCTCTTGACTATTTATGGTTTTTGCACTCACGGTTTAAGTATTCGCGGACTGCCGAGCAACTCTCATGTAATTCAAATTCAGCCAGTGGCTGTCCTCCTTCCTGCTGATTGGTTGTCAATGAGCCTTTTTTTGTGTGTTTTAATTACCAGTTAATTTCTATGATGTCACTCAAACGCCTGATAAGTACCAGAAAAAGGTAATGAAGTTGGATGTCTCATCTGAAGAAATAAGACTTTCTCCGGAAGAAAGGACAGTTTCCTCTGAAGTGCCCGAAGAGGGATAATCGTCTGAACTGTTGTAAAACACTCCACTATTACAGTCTTTTTCAATGATTATTCCAGTACATTACTTAAGGTAATGTTTAGAATGTTTGTGTGTTAGATTTTATTTACTGTGGTGTAGCATGTTTCTCATTTTGTTTTATTTATCCAATTATTACATTTATTGTTCTTTTATGTCCTTTTTGTTATGGTCTGTGTTTTGGGGGACTTTGATTTTGGTGCTGTGCCTCTAACTTACTGTTTACTCTCTCAGCTTCGGCTGAAGGGCGTGACTGAGCTGCTCAGAGGCTCACACCTGAATTCACTATTCTCATTTACTCCCAATAAACAAAAGCATGTTCATCTCTGCGCCAGAGGATTAACTCACATCACATCACATCACCGCTTCTTTGGTTTGTAATGCTAGCTAACTCTCACTCTAAAACTCTGTTTTCTACTCGCTCCGGCTGAGGGGCGTGGCTGAGCTGCTCGGACTGAATGCAGTTCATACTTGAATTCAGTCATCTCATGCCTAATGCAATACCTTCCTCTAGTGGCCATTTTTTTTAAAACTACAGTGCTGTACGTTTCAAAGAGAATGCATTTAAAGGTGTTTTTATATGTGTGCTGTATAATGTTTATATTTTATTATCAATAAATATCATTGTAAAAAAATTAAGTTTTTCTTAATCATCACTATATTTTACTACATTAATGCTGAATTAATGAGGAAGACAGTCTATAGAATGTGTTTAAGAAGCATATTTTAGTGCATGTAATAGATACATAGTATTTTACTTACGGCTGCTGATTCGTGTATGTAACGTGATACATGGAGTTTTACTTCCGGGTACAGAACTCGCGGATTATCTTCATTCATTCGCGGGAGGGGCCGGAACTGAACCCCTGAGAATATGAGGGCCTACTGTACTGCCTGAAGCTGAATTAAAAAAATGTGTATATATATATATATATATATATATATATATATATATATATATATATATATATATATATATATATATAAATAAAAGACCTGCATAGGTATGTGGTGATAAATGGTAAACCTGAGCCATGTTGTTAAACTCTGAGTAGTTCTGCATTCTGTACTTATGCTTGAAATTCAGAGATATTGCGCCTCTCACATTCGCATTAAAAAAAGAAATCAGAGTAAATCAACTTCGTTTTTGCTGCTCGCCAAATCAATTTTATCAGCCTATTTTTCATTCTTACACCCTTTGCCCTGAGAAAGCTGGAGCCAGCACTACATATCTTGAGTTTCTAATAAAAACCACAATATATAATGGAAACTGCATGAAATAAATAAATAAATAAATAACTGAATCAATATCCGCTTCTCAGCACACCGGCTCAGTCACAAATCCACATAAAAGCGGCATGGACAGCAAATACCAGCCAATAAATTGTAGCCCCATCTACACCGTCATCTACACTGTGTCTCACATTCACTCTCTCTCTCTCTCTCTCTCTCTCTCTCTCTCTCTCTCACACACACACACACACACACTCACACACACGGGATTACGCTCATTAAAGCAAAAAAAAAAAAAAATCTATCTGTAACAAAGCATCTGACAAATGCTGGACTGATTAAATAAGGGAGGTTAGAAAAGATGGGTTTTTTGGATAATTAAGAGACAGCGGGAGACACTTCCCGGAGCACTTTCTTTCTCCATCCAGAGTACCACCGTTGTCTGAGGACAAAGGCACGGCCCAGTGGAGTGCTGCTGAATAACAGTAAACATCCCAGCCTGCTGAGCCTCCACTGCATCCATATGCTACTCCTGCTTTCAGAAAAGGCAGCGCTGCATTCCTTCTGTTTAGAACCCAACTGTCTGGATCACTTGCTGAGTTACGGGCCGCGATAACAGTTTCTCATTAATGAAAAAGAAGCTACATGAGTGGTACGGGAGACCTGCCCAATACGTCAATCTACTCATACGATGACAGAAGAGAGAGTGAAACAGAGGATTTATTCCCTTTAAAAATGTAGCAAACTTTCAGAAATTACAGTTAAAAATGGGTGAACAGCACTGCGGCAAAAGGGGTGAGCGAACACTGCTCACACAAACGCATGTCACGGCTGATGTCAACTCGGGCAAAGCCGAAAAAACTTTGGTTTGATCTGCTCAAAATGTGTCCAACTGGTACTTGAAATTCATGAATCAATTTGATTTTATTTTAAACATTTTTATGATCTGATGAAAAATCCTTATAATACATAGTGGAGACTTCGCCGCTGTTTGGAAGATGCGGCCGACTGGCTGCCCACACATGGCGACCAAGCAAATATTTTAACAGACTGAAAATAAAAACAAAAACTGCATTTCAGCAACTCCGGTTTTCCAACTCAGCACTGCTCCTGTACAGAATCCTGGGTCTGAGTGATCCCTCAAAAAGTACCGTATCCCACATCCAGATTCATATCAGCCGTTACGTCCCCGTTTGCCTTTGTTTGTTTGTTTTGGGACTTTTCTTGACTCTGTCGTTGGTAGGATGTTGTTCATGCTCTTCTCTCATCTGTGGGCCCTGCCCACTGCTCTGAATCCTGTTTCGACATCATCTGAAGGATGAACCTGGCCCAGTCTCCTAAATTGTGATAGGTGGAATGAACTTCCGGCAGTGTTTCTAAACAGCAGCAAATCATCAATACAGGGATCCATCGGTACTTCACACTTCAATTCATACGCCTTCAGTGCATCGCTTTTTTTTTTTTTTTTTTTTTTAATATTAATCGAATTAAAAAATAAGGAAATTAAGGAAGAATAGGGGGAAAGGTTAAGGAAACTGCCGCAAAACGAGGCCAATTACCCCCCCAAAAAAAACACAAAAAAACAAAAAACAAACAAACAAACAAAAAACAACCCAAAGCCTCCCATCAAAACTAGTTACATTTTTGTGGGGCGCACTTCTGAGTGTGTGCTTGCATGTCTGTATGTGTGTGTATTTATATTTTATTTACATCTTATGCATTATTTTTGAATGTTTAATTGTTATTATAAGCATTTATAGCATATGTATTTATTGATATTATATACACATATACATGCACATATACGGCAGTCGGGGGGGGGGGGTGATCCCACATGGGGGTGGGGGTGGTGTTGGTCCCAATTAACCACAGACAGTGAGGGATCCCTGTACTGTCATTTCACTGCAGTCTATTTGTGTCTGTTCTTGTGCCTGGAGCTGACACAGCTTGTGTTGTTTCCCTCTGATCTGATTATTGATTTGTAGATATTGCATAAATATTTTTGTTTATTCACTTGTAAATAACACTGTGGTTATTAGGAAGCGGTTCCATTTATTTTTCCCAATTTTCTCCTGGTTTTGGATAACCTCTGGAGTGAGGGATGCCGACATGTGTGTTTTTTGTTTTTGTTTTTTTTCTTTTTCTTTATGGTATGGGTAAATTAGCCTGTGTAAAATTAGATGTGTTTTGCTTATTTTGGTCGGACCAGCTTCTGAAGACGAGAGTATTTAAATAAATAAACGATCCTCTTGAGTGGCGCATCAACAAGGCGCGTGACTATTAACCCAGAGATCGCAAGTTCGAATCCGGGTTAATGCTATGGCAGTCCGTGACCGGGAATCCATGGAAGATAATTGGCCAAGCTCTCACAGGAGGAAGATGCGACTGACGCTCACGTCCCTGTCACTTGCAGCGATCACCAGCCAATCATGGGTGAATGTGTTAGAGCGCCCCCAAATATGCATGCGCCACAGTTCAAAAAGTGGTGGGTGGCCAGCATTGCATGTCACGGTGGGGATGTGTGGATGCTTTCGCCCCTCCCTGATTGGTGGTATGGATCATGAGATAGGGAACGTAATACCTGATGGGTGGGAATTGGATACGACTGAAGTAGGGATAAAATGGGGAAGAAAACACATCAATAAATAATAAAAAACACACTTTAACAGCAGTCGTGATCTCATTTACGAACCTATATGTTACAGATCAACCAAGACCGGGTCATAACATCAGCCAACTAAATATCACGGTTTAGCAATATCGGCTATACACGAACAAGTAGGTGTGATGTGTTATTTCCACAAAGATGCCAAATAAAGTGTGGAATAAAGCAGCAGTGGAACATACGGGGTCACGGGGGTTGTGAGAACTTTAAACAACTTAATTAAGCAGCACAAAAATAGACGAGAAAATTAGAACCACCACCCGGTAGTTATATGCCTTTGTGCACAAGAATGGCCCAAATGAGTCGGCAGCAACTTTGACTTTTAACCTCTTATGTCTGAGTCATTGTGGGCATTAGTGCAAGGATTAAAGAAAATCTTTTAAAACCATAAACCGGAGCGAAAGCATCCACACATTCCCACCATGACATGCAACGCTGGCCACCCACCCCTTTTTCAGCTGTGGGTGTTTGGGGGTGGGTCGAACACATTCATCCATGATTGGCTGGTGATCGCTGCAAGTGACAGGGAAGTGAGCATCAGATAAAAACAGCCCTCTTGAGGCCAGGGTGACCTCATCCTTTGACCGCCAAAACCTAACCATTTCATTCGTGACTTAAGGTGGATGTTTGTGACACGTTAGATCCCTTAAAGTATTCTTGAAAATAATGCGTTCGTGTGAACGGCTCAGAGAAAACGATGGATGGACAACCCGAAAGCATAACGGCTCCGTCGTTGGCCATCACCTTACTGTCACCATTCAGTCATAGTCGTAACTTATCTGGACTTCGGTTTGCGATTCTTGATATTGTTAGTTTGTCACACGAGATTTAGAGTGTCACGGGGAAGAAAAATAATAATATTTTCCCCCCAAAATTAGTGATTGTCAGTGGGATGAGCTATAAGTAGGCACAAGTATCTGGAATCTAAATACATGAAAATCTTTCACAGTGAGAACACACATCCCCCTGTCCCCTTCACTGAGGGTCATCACTGCAATTCAAATCACTTCACTTCTCATTTCCATAATATTAAATTAGCCACACCCACTTTGCAGCAAAGTCAGTAAAGAAAGATTAAACTGAATTCAATAAGAGAAAAACTTGTACAAATCCTTCCTTAAGTGCTACACTGAACTGGAAAAGATGAAGCATTTGCAAAAACCCAATAAAAAACACAAGAGACACGAGATTGATAGATCTTAGTGCAGGCTGGGCATCATTCTGCCACTTTACCTTGAAGAGCTTTATTCATGATGAGAGTAGGGAACAGTTGGCATGGAATAAAGCAGGCGGCTTACAGGAGAGGAGTGACTGATGGAT
Source organism: Plotosus lineatus (assembly GCA_024760905.1). Classification (NCBI taxonomy): domain Eukaryota; kingdom Metazoa; phylum Chordata; class Actinopteri; order Siluriformes; family Plotosidae; genus Plotosus; species Plotosus lineatus. Next base: position 21,521,734 of record CM045735.1, on the reverse strand, counting down.
ATTGTGCTCTGGCTCGCTTGCCCTGGGAGGCAGCCTGCAAGCTCAACTCAATAACGCCAATCTGTAGCTCCAATGTGCTACATGGCAGCAGACCAGGCTTAGTCAGAAACCTGGCTAACACAGTCATGGACATAGACCCGATTTGTTTTATACTCGAGAACTGCTGACGGCTATTGAAAAGAAATCCAGTTTCTGGATGGTGGGTAGAGTGATACCGAAGCCGCTCCCGAACTTCAACTGATGATGTGTGAAGCTTTTCAGAGACTTCTCGGGTTTATCAGAAGCAGACTGTGTTCAGACTGTCTACACATGCATAAAGCCAGGATAAGAGACCACAACAGATGGGAAAAACACAATCCAAAAGTAATCAGTGCAACCACATACAGATTAGCAGTACAACCAAATAAAAGTTCCGGGGGGAAAAATGGTGAGACTTTTAAAATTCCTAATAAATAAAGGTATGTCTTGCGCAACACAAATTATTTGCAAAACTCTATATGAAAAAATCAACTAAATATAAGTAGTTCTGACCATTATTATCGATAAAAACACTTTGAAGTGCAAGCTATCATAGGTTGTTCTCTCTGAATAAGAGCTAAGTGTTTAAAAAAAATAAAAATGGATATCAGCTTACTAACGTGAATGGTGGTTTGTCTACACAAAAACCTGTGATGTCATTTTCAGAAAGTGCGAATCACATGATAAATTTGAACCAGAAAGAAAACATGGGGACATGCGAATGGCAAGCACTCAAAGCTGAGTCTGAATGGAAAGACGCAGGACGTAAACACGACAGAAAAAAAATCAAGATTAAATCCTAGATCACTGACGGCAGTGGTCGGCATTACGGTAAGAAAGAAATCTTCAAGTCCATTCAAATACAGCCATGTTTTTGCTTGACTGGTAAGCGAAACACTATGATAGTTTGCCTCTGGCTCCCATCTCCAAACTGGCAGTTTGCATGAGTCTTCTCAGCTGCATGTCACAATAGCAATCTGGGGCAATAACGTTAGGGAAACATAGTGGGAATTTAACACTAGATTTTATGGTGGGGGGTTTTTTGTGGTTGGCTCGTTGGATACATGCGAACAAGTCTGATCAAGTACCGTGCCCTGACCCCACAACTGCTGTAAATTTTCTCCTTGGATTTACATGACTCACAAGATTAACCATTAACCATATACATATATATATAGGATTGTCTTGTTTTAAAATTTTGTTTTTGTCTGCTGAAGTGCTGAAGCATTCTTTGAAGTTTGCAAGTCGTACAATGCCTTGCAAAAGTATTCAACACCTCTGGATTGTGACATACCGTGTAATTATTTTTTAAATTGGAAGTTTATGCGATGGATTGGCACAAAATGGTCAGTTGGAGTCAAATCAGAAAAATATATATTAAAATCTACATGTCACATGATCGGTCAGTACAAACACACCTTTTCTGAAAGGCCCCAGAGGCTGCAACACCACTAAGCAAGTGACATCACACTATTCTTGAGCAAAACCTGTTTCAGTTTGCCTGTGATTTGAGACTGGGAATGGCTCACCTTCCAGCAGGACAATGACCCGAATGACGCATACTATTAAAGCAACACTTGATTGGTATGAAGGGTAACATTTAAATGTGTCAGAATGGCATAGTCAAAGCCCAGACCTCAGTCCAATTGAGAATCTGAGATCAGATTTGAAGTTTGCTGTTCACAAGTGGAAACCATCCAACATAAAGGAGCTGGAGATGTTTTATCTTGAAGAAGGGGCAAAAATCCCAGTGGCAAAATAATACAGACTTATCCAAAGTGGAAACCACAAAAGGTGGCTTTATAAAGTAATGATTTTTTTTGGTTTGTTGGGGGGGGGGGGGTAATGCACGCTGAAGTGCCCCTTTTCTGAAAATGACTGATTCAACCTTCAAACAATCCATTTAATTCCAGGTTGTGAGTCAACAAAACATGAAACACATCAAGGAGGTAAATACTTTTGCAAGGCACTGTATATGCTACCACAGAATGGTGCAAACTAATTGGCTCCTTATCAGAGGATTAAAAATTATTATTGAAAAAATGTTGAGGTTCTCTTTGGGAGTAACGAGGATGGATAGGATCAGGAATGGGTACATCAGAGGGACAGCCCACGTAAGATGTTTTGGAGACAAAGTCAGAGAGGCTAGATTGAGATGGTTTGGACATGTACAGAGGAGGGATAGTGAGTATATTGGCAGTAGGATGCTGAGGTTGGAACTACCAGGCAGAAGGCCTAGAGGAAGACCAAAGAGGAGATTTATGGATGTGGTGAAGGAGAACATGAAGGTAGTTGGTGTAAGAGAAGAAGATGCAGAGGATAGGGTGAGATGAAGGCAGATGATTCGCTGTGGCGACCCCTGAAGGGAACAGCCGAAAGGAAAAGAGGAAGAAGAATTCCAAGTGAATAATGCTTGAATCAAAAGGACAGACAGGTATGGTTTGATATGGTCATTTGGTGCAGGCAGCACCATTGTTATGCTTTAAAATTTGAAATATAAACCCCCCAAAAAAGTTTTAGTGAACAAATCAATCAATCAATCAATCTGGTTGCCGTGCCAGTGGCAGCCATAACAGCCTTCTCATCTTGTCATGGCTGTATACGAAGTGCAAAAAATCCGCAGTAGAGGTCCAAAGTTCTTTCTGCATGGTGTTTTTATTGAGACACCATCTCTAGTTAGCTGTTCGTTGACTCTAAAGAGTTCATCTCTCCTTTGATAGGTCTTGTTTTTATTCCTACTAGGTTGCTAGCCACCCTACTCACCAAATTTGGAACCTGGAGGGGGAACCGGTTTAGTCGTCGACCACTCGGCCATTTAGTGCACATAGTATACACTAAATCTTTGAATGAGTTTAAAGAAAAACACAGTTACACAGTTCTTATGCTACACTTGAAGAGTATGTGGAGCTCACCTGCATCTGTTGTGATTAAAACACAAAAATAAATCGGAAAAAATCCTTCAAAGCAAACAAAATTAAGAAATGGGTTTGAAGCGATATCAAATTGATCAACAATGGCAGAGCAAAGTCAGATTGTGTTGTTCACGAACAGTCAGTCATTTCCAAGTTAGATCTTTGAAGAGTTAGAATAATTAATATTTGAAATCAAGAACATAGACAGATGCTGCCACACCTGTCGGGAGGTTCAGTGAGTGTCTTGTCCTGAAGTCATATTTCTAGTCAGTTGCCTACAGGTCAGCTGATTGCTTAGCCAGTTGGCATTAACAGCTAAGTAACCGGCAGCTATCCTCAATTATGTGGAAGTAATAAGGGAGACAGGGAAGGGAAAGACAGAATTAATTGTGATGTTCATTCTACCATTTAATGATATCAGCGCTGCAATGCTTTGTAGAAAATTAATTCCTGAAAATAATTTCGACAAACTTTTCCTTCCAATTTTATCTAGTAGCTGGTTAAAGTGGTGAAAGAGGGACGAAAGTTAAAAAGCAAATTTGAAAGCAGTGGCCATGCAAACACGCGTGATGAATTCCAGTTGAACTCTGTTGCCCAAAACATTGAAATCCTATTCAATCAATGAAACAAGGCTTGGATAAGGAACTTGATGTCTGAAGTGTCTGACAAGTGCAGGAAAAGAAAAAAAGAAGAAGGAAAAAAAAGCAAAGCAGCACTGGTATGTTTTCATGGGCTCTGCATTCAGCAGTGTAGGGAAAACGCTTATGACTATGCCAAATTTTCATGACATTTTGTCGTGAAGACTTCAGAAATAATTAAAAGGTGATAAATATGCATGAGTGTCACAGAAACAGCCACATGGACTCGTGCCCCTATTCACCAAAAAAAAAAAAAAAAAAAAAAAAAAACCTCGACTGCTGGAAAATCAGCCCAGTGGGACATGATAAATATTCATAAAGATCTAATCAGTCACACTTTAATTCTGCAAAGTCTTCATAGACTGACTTTAAAATGAAATGTAAGGAAAAGCAGGCAGGTCCGTGGGAAGTAGGTAGAGCCACGGTGGGTAGATTTGAGTGACATGATGATCGATATGATCATAAAATTACACATTAGAACAGTTCCCTGAGAGAACCGATGATGTTTGCATTTCTCTACAGCTAACATTGACTCACCTGTCATTCTTGGTATCAAAAGAAGAAAAATAATATTGATACATCCGCTTTCCTGGAATTTATGATGCACTCTCACAACTATTCATCAGTTTGCTGTGTATAATTAAATAAAACAGATCGGGGGAAGCGGCTGGTGTATAAATACAAATATATATACATTAAATTTCTAGTCACTGGGCAGAAGCTGAAGCCAAAGCATTGAATGATTAACACCAAGTATTCTTTTCACTGCCTTTCTGTAGCTGACTCTGTCTGCATCAGCTGTCTTGTTAATTTCAATATCTGGTTAACGAGTTCATGTTCCGTGTTCCCATTAATGCTTGGGGTCTGCTGCTTGCTGAAAGTCTGTCAGACCACCTAAATTAGATTGTGTGTATTCTACTTTGTGCTAGTCTGAATGGTGTTGCATGATTTTGGGGGGTTTCGGTTTTGTTGCATCAACTCACGTACAGACAAAGGGTCACGATCAAAGTCATGTTCCATGCCTATGGGGTTCGGTTCAGAGGCTCAGCTATAAATAATAAAGTGTTGCGTAAATTTTTAGATTTTTTTAGCCAGATTAACGGAGTACAGTCCATGGCATGTTAGTTTCATCAGAACAAGGCATTTTTTCCATACATTTCTTCCATATTATCAAGCTTTAGTGGCCCTGTGTTATCAACCACAGTATCAACATCACCTGTCAAGCTGAAGGTACACTACTGGTCAAAAGAAGTCGTCTTCCACTGTGTCAATTTTTATTGCAGCTTCATGTCTCGGTGTACTGGTGATTATAGCCCTGTATGAAGTGTCCACATCATGCACTTGTTCTCCGTTCATCCTCGAGTCCAAGTTGATGTTTGAAACAATTTTATAAAATCCCAATCAAGCTACGAGTGAAACCTGCATTCACAAGCAAGGGATGAACATGAGGTAAAAATGTGCTTGGTTTTAACCTCTGACTGGTCCAAAAGTCTGTGAGATCTGTGAGTCACACAGGATATACATGCAAAATCTGAAGAAAATCCATCAAAGCATTTGTGAGATTTGAGTTGAATTTATAAATAAAAAATAAATAAATCATAATAAAATAAAATAAAAAAAACACAAGGTCACAATGACCTTCACCTTAAAAAAAAATCCTACAAAACCTAAATCTATTCATCCTTGAGTCAAAGTAGACATTGAAAAGCTGAACACATTCGTGACATCCTTTTGATGATGGACATCAAGTACAGGGATCCCTCGTACTTTGCGCTTCAATTCATGCAGCTTCAGTGCATTGCGTTTTTTTGTTTTTTTTTTTAAATTATTTGTGGATTTAAAAAATAAGGAAATTAAGGAAGAATAGGGGGAAAAAGTTAAGGAAAATGCCACAAAAACAAGGCCTATTATGTGGGGGAAAAACCCTAAACAAACACAAAACAAAAAACAACCCAAAACCTCCCATCAAAACTACTTGCATTTTTGTGAGGTGCGCATCTGAGTGTGTGTATTTATATTTTATTTACATCTTATGCATTATTTTTGAATGTTTAATTGTTATTATAAGCATTTATAGCATTGAATATGTATGTATTGATATTATATACACATATACATATATGACAGGGGGGTTGATCCTACTTCGCAAAATTCGGTAGTCGCGGGGGGGATATCGGTCTGAATTAATCACGGAAAGTGAGGAATCCCTGTATTTTTCCCAAAGCTTTAACCCCCAACACCGTTTCCTAAGTTCCCACTAACGTGTTGAACCTGTAAGGCTGATTTGTCTTCACCCTGTGGCCCACTTCGTCCAACACCAGCTCTTTCCGTCAGACTGTGCCTGCGCGCCGCAATTTAAAGCTTACTGTCTCGTTCTTTTCTTCAACGGTTCTGACACACCACTTCTCTTTGTTCCATTTCAGCTCATTCACTGGATGTGAACAACTGGCATTTTAATAAAACGGCCATCAAAGATGGAGAAACCTTTCAGCAAAACAAAGTTCTGAAGAAATACATCAGACCAAAATTATAAGGTCAAATGTATTCTGACAAAATCAAATGTAAAAAAAAAGAAACTGACATATCTATGCACACGGACACACTATATGTGTGTGAAACTTCTAATTCAGTCAGGCAGCAATTCTTGAAAAACATCCCAGGAAAAATATACAAAGTCAAGGTCATTGTGACAAGGTCAAAAGTTCAAACATAAAAATAATTCTATGCACACCAACACACCAGAGGAACTCTGGCTTGAAAAATTTCGAATGGATCTGACCAGCAGTTTTACAATGTCAAGGTCACTGTGACAAAGATCAAACTGAGAACCTCTACACAACACAATGGACATGCAAGAAACTCTGAGAGGAGGAGGAGGAGGAGGAGGAGGAGGAGCCACTCTGCACTTCTTGAACAAAAGCCCCCAAAAAATTAAACGTGGATGTGGACGAAGAGCATAATAACAGTTCAACAGATTAATGGCTGAGAGGGATGGGGGGGAGGGGGGTCATGCACTCCTTCCTGATGTGACATAATACATTTGTTGTGAGACTTTGCCTCTAAAATATCCTAAAATATAAAACCCGATGGATCATGAAACAAAAGGAATGAATATGGCTTGGCTGGGACTTCAGGATACTGAACACCACGCATGAACACTTATCCTATACTTCGACAGTTGTACCACTTCTTGTAAGCAGTAATTTTTGCAAATTAGACCGACTTCTGTTCATTTTAATATTATTGGTTTGTACGGATAGATTCATGACATACAAACCCCAACATTATTCATTCATTCATTTACGAAGATGCTTAATCCTAATCAGGGTCACGGGGAGGCTGGCCCCCTTCTTAGCCATCTCTGGGTTAAAGCAGAGTACACCCTGAACAGAAACCATTGCAGGGCCAACAAACATACAGTCATTCACACTCACACCTAGGGGTAATCTGGACAGTCATTTAGCCTGCTGTGCATGTTCTTGGACTATGGGAGATAACCGGAGTACCCAGAGTAAACCGATGCAAGCACGGGGGAAAAAACGTAAACCCCCACACAGAAACTCCCCAAGCCCGAGGAATCGAATCTGAGATATTGTTCCTGTGAAGCAAACGTACTATTCATCGTGCAGCCAAATCCTATATTACATAAATTAAATCTATTTCAGTTTCAGGTTGTGATGATATTCACTGAAGAACGGGGGATGAATACTTCTGAAATTCCCGTTCATGTTGCATTGGAATACGATTCCAGGCAGCAGACAAACAACCAACAACTGTTATGTCAGTTTTTTCAAAACTACATTCCGAACAGCATTCTATCAAGCATTCATAACACCAAAGAGCTGCTGGCTGATACTAGACGTGTGATTGTTTTTGGTTTTATTACTAGAATTAAAGGAGACTGTGTCAAGAAGAACAAGGACAGAAATGCAAGTTTATCCTATACATTTAAGATCACATGACCAGGTATGGTGGAATTTTCTAAATCAATTAAAAAGGGCAAATGAACATAACCGGATGCGTTTTCTATCTATTATGCCGCTCACGATTCTCCTGTCGAGTCAAAACTCCATCTCACGTGGGGGATTCATCCCTTCACGGATCAACTTCTGATTTAACAACCCAGTCATAGAAAACGGGCTGCTGTGGGTTTGTGCGGTGAAATGAAGTGTTAAATCCTGCAGAACCGATGAGAAATTCTTAATTTTGGAGGGTGTGGTGCGGAAGATCTTACCTTGCGGCCGTCACTGGCGTGGCAGTTGACATTGAGTGGGGTGAGCAGGGCCATGAGCTTCTCTTCATTTCCGCTCCTGAAGCAGACCAGCATTTTATAAAGAACATGGAGGAAGGAGGGTTGGGAGAGAAGAAAAAAAAACATACAAACAAAAACATAAAAGCGCCACAACACCACTGAAGATGGAGGAGGGAGAATGCATAAAGCACAGAGAAAAGTGTGAGGAATGATAGATCCCAGTAAACACCGAGAGATTCAGGGAGACAGGAAGCTAGTGGCAATCTTCTCTTTTGGGACCTCAGAGGAAAACAATAAGACAGAGTAGGAAGTTGGACTTCACTGGGACAATATAAAAAACATTCATGCTTTTCAATGATTATCGTATAAAAAAGACCAAAATAATTAAAAAAAAAACTCAACCTTTGCCAGTTTTACGAGTTAACCCCTTCTTGGCGGCTTGGTTTTGGATGTTGCGGTGCTCTAGCACTGCATTTGGTGGCATTAAAATTCAGATGATTACAAGAAGATTGCCTGGTGCAAACTGCTGACAGCATAAATTATGGCAAGTTGGAAGAAATACACAAACAAATAACACAAAGAGGAATAAGAACTGCTTAATTTCTTCCAAATTTAAAAAGAGAAAGAGATAAAAACTCCAGGGGTTCGTGAGATAATTAGATTGGGAAGGCTGAGCACGGCCAGTTTAGCGTGCTTGTGAAACCTGAATCTGAAGCTTGGATGAAACCAGATTGGGTGAGGTTGGGTGTGTATAAATTGACCAATCACAGGTTTCGGTTTCATAGAGCATCCGAATGGTTGCTAACTGGCTGTTAGTACAGTGTGATGGGCCGAGAAAAACCTATTAATATTGTTCATTGCTGCAATTATATCAATGTTTTTGTGCGAGGAATACGTCTCCATGTCGCAGCTCTGAAACTCACAGTGCCACAGTATCGTCTTCATATTAAGACCTTCATTCAAATATATATATTATTATAAAAGTCGCAGAGCCAATACAGTTATTTTTTGCTTTTTATTTTTTTTCTTCGAATAAAAATTTGTATAAGCTTTCATACAGTGATGTGTTCTGCAAGGAGACTTATTATGGGATGCTGCATGTAATGGGCAAACCACTTATCGATGCTCCACTGGAGGCCCAGACTCTATTCACCTCTGTCCCACCAGTGTGACACATTACCTACTCATCATATTGCAAGATCTACCGATTGACCTACAGACTCACAGGGAAGGGTGTTATCACCACAGATCATCCCACCCACAGAGCCTGAAGCTACGATTTCAACAGTTATGGGAGGAGTCTCCAGTATTGGGGCTTTCTATATGCCAGTGGAAAAGCAGCCAGTTGAAGTTTTAGGCATCTAGAGAAGAGGAATAAAACACTTCTGGAGATGCTGGAACTGCTGAATGATCACTTGGGAGATGTTAATATCAACTTGCTTCATTATCTTCCTCTTTTCCTTTCGACTTTTTCCCTTTTCAGGGGTCGCCACAGCAAATCATCTGATTCGCACGTTTGATTTGGCATAGGTTTTTACGTCGGATGCCCTTCCTGACACAACCCTTTAGCAAGGGGCGGAAACACGCCGACGGCTTTGCAGCTCCTCTTTACAAAAGTCAGCAATGGTTCTTTTACATGAACCTCTCACCATAGACAGTGAGAGACATGGCCGGCCTTTGATAACCCAGTTAGCTGCACTGGGGGGAGGGGAGGGGGAGGCAATGACAACCTTGTGGAGAGTGCGACTCAAACCCCCAACCCTAGGATCAGCGATCCAGCACCCTATACCACTCGGCCACCACTGCTTCATTACATCACATCCAATTTTAATTAAAAAAAAAACCATACAGCTCAATAGCAGTTTGGTGGGGCATTCATACCTGGAATCTTGCCCAGTTATGCAGCTCTGTTTCTTTGAATTCTTTCAAATTTTCCAAACTAGCCACGCCCCCGAAAAGTTTTCTTTGAGGCCGATATGAGGCGCAGATAAATGGTTGCGATGAAAAGGGCAGATTCTGAATTTGGATATGGGCTTCATCACCGGCACCAGCAAGCACGGACAGGCCACGAGATGAGAACAAGAGTAAGAACGGCCTTCATCAGGCTTCCTGTTACATTTTGAGGATTAATATTTACTCTGAAGCTGGTGAGTCAAACCATGTAGCTGTAACCTGTTAAACGACTCCCAGAGCTGAGTGTAATGTAGGATTAAAAAAGGAAAGCAGATGTATGGGAACGCAGGGTTGTGAATGTTTATTGTTTTGGCCTTAATGATGATGCTGGATTGAAATGATTCTATTGTAGTTTTTCTTCCTCCAATTCATTGTAAACAACTTGAATCCTGGCCTGAACTTAGACTAAAAGCTCTGCTGAAGGCTGGTTTTAAAAAAGCAGGCGAAACACTGCAGAGATGAGAAGTCTGGAAATAAGCAACCCAGCTCAACACGAAAGAGACGTGACTGTCTGTGGCAGGACTTGATAGCACTGTAGTGGGGACAACAGGTAGGAACAGGAAACAGGAGGATTGGTATGAAACAAGGCTAGCAGAGAGAAAGTGTGTGCTGTCTGCTTGCTTTATTTATTTAAAAAAAAAAAAAAAAAAAAAGCTGGGACATGCAAACCCTGCTGCATTCTGAGGCTTTCTGTTCTCCGTGCAAAATAAAAACATTAGCAACCCAAAGAAAATGTTCTGGCCTGCTGCCCCCTCCAAAATATCTGAGGGACACATGCATGCATGCATGCAGGGGGAGAGGCAGGCGGAGAAAAGAAAGAAAAATAAAGAGATAGAAATACACAGAGGAAAGGTGCATGGACTCACCTCGCCGCTTCCAGCAGTTCGTCCTTCTTGTATTCGCCTAAGTGATTGCAAAAAATCATGGTGTCAGTGGCGGACAGAATGAAGGATGCACAGCAGCAGGAAGCCAGAGTCACAGAACAGCACTGGACCAGCGGCAGTCCACCATTCAGTGAAAAAATCCACACGGACAGACACACATTCACGCACATGCATCAGGAGCTGTCTAGCCGATCTCTCTCTCTCTTTCACGTTGCACACAGCTCACTCACATCATCTTGAAAAGCAAATCGATGTGCATTGTTTGTAGCTTGAACAAAACAGCTTGCCATATGCACACGCAAAACACGCACGTCCCCTCCCGCTCCCTCACATATCCTCATCTGTTTTCCCGTTGGTATGGGAGGGGTTTTACATTCTCGGTGATAACACAAGATAACACACAGAGAGAGAGAGCGGGCGGGGGGGGGGGGGGGGGACAAGAAGAACGGCCCCTTTTCTCCTCCCACTGCTCTCACAGCCTGGCCTCTCAGCCAATCAGATCAGCTCTCGAGTCTCCCCTACCCAAACCACCACCATCCTCCCACATGTGCTCTCTACAGAAGGGGAGTGCGTGTTTGAGGATGAGGATGGGGCACTTCAAAGCCATGATGAAGACATACAACTGACAATGTCTCGAGGGAAAAGAGGACTACAGGCAGGAAGTCGTCAGGAAATTACACAAAAATATGCAAATAAAACAGAAACATAAAGACCACTAGTGGGTGAGTGTGTGTGTGTGTGTGTGTGTGTGTGTGTGTGTGTGTGTATAGCCCTAATGTGTGGGCCACACACAGGCACTATCTAACAGAATATAGTCCTGTGATGTCAAACATGGAGCCATCCAAATCTGTAGGATTAAATTTATCTCGGATATCACCATCATATCCGGCGTCCTCGCTCAATCACAGACGGCAAGCAGAAATGTGTTCAATTTTTATTTATTCAAATAAATTTATTACTTAAAAAACAGTTCCTTGAGTAACAGCTGAAAGAAAACATCTGCTATAATGACGGTGTTTACTATAACAATCATAAACAGCCACACTCAACCATAACCTTAACACCACCTGACTGGTCTGGAGCCAGCTGCTGTGTGTGTGTGTGTGTGTGTGTTCTAACACCTTTCTATTCTTTCCATTTTATTATTTATTTCTATTCTTTCTAGTACAGTCGACACCCTACTTACGAAGCCCCCTGGGGATGAAATCCCCGGGTTACAAAGAACATTTTCCCAAGTTTACGTCCCGGGAAATGAAAACAACCCCCTCTTACAAAAAGAAATTCAAAACTCAAACGAGCCAATCAAAATTTCATAATTTCAAATGATGCGCGAGTTGCTCTCATTGGCAGTCTCAACATCCCGCCCCGCTGGCCTCCCATTGGCTAGGAGGAATGACGTAGCAGCAGAAGGAGACCTTAAAGCGGAAATACAGTGAGGACCTCTGATCTTTCAACCAGGTACTGTAATTCCGCCTTAAATAAAACATCCCGTGTGTGTGTGTGTGTGTGTGTGTGTGTGTGTGTGTGTGTGTGTGAGAGAGAGAGAGAGAGCTTAACTCTTTAGTTTAAGTTGTTTAATTCAGTAAATGTTTAATAAATGTGGGTGCATTTGAGCTCATCTGGAATTCTGATCCCTCAAGGAATCAAGTTAAAGTTGGTCTGCAAAGCAAGAATAACATGTGTATTGTATACATTGTAATGCGTCTGTGTGTGAGAGAGAGAGAGACAGGGGTGTGTGTGTGTGTGTGTGTGTGTGTGTGTGTGTTTGTGTGTGTGTGTGTGTGTGATAAAAATGTTTAATAATGGTTTAATGAATAAATATGTTAATAAAATGTTTAAATGGTTTAATAAATAATTTTCATTTACTTTTAACACATTTCATACAAAATTGGTGTACTTTTATCATTTTTAAAGGGTTTATGCGGTTTATCCAGTCCAAAGACTGGAGCCTTGGAACGAATCAGGCGTGTAACCTGTAAGATGCGACCCCTACTCACGAAATCCCCGCGTTACAAAAAAGGCCCTGGAACAGATTAATTTCGTAGGTAGGGGCCGACTGTATTTAATTACATGAGCAATTTCTGCAGCGTGTGCAATGGCAGCTCCTCTGCGGGATCAGACAGACCAGACAAGCTCGCCTTCTCTCCCCATACACGTCACTGAACCTTGGGAACCCATGACAATTTTCGCCAGCTCATAGTTGCCCTCCTTTGGACCACCTCCGGCAGGGACTTAGCACCGCATACCTCAAGATGAACAGACCCAAGTGCTGAAGCATTGCTCATTTATCCTGCTTTCAAATACATCAACTTCAAGAGCCGACTCTTCCTGTTTTGCCGAGTACATCACACCCTCAGGCAGATGTTCACTGTTTTCATTTCCCATGAAAACAATAACTGACATCCACTGAATACACCGCAAAATTAATATGTAATATAGTCAAGACATCGACATGCTACAACTTTAGATCAGCTACACAAGGTCATTTTATTAAAAATAATAATTTTGTCCTTCGAGCTTGACTTTTCTCCGAAATCCTTTTATTCTATCATTTTTACTCCGGTTCTGACCAAATACGAGCGGACTGCCTCCTCTCGAAATAGTTCTTTATAATTTGGGGTGTGTTGGGTAAATGTCCACACATTCATGGCACGACAAAATTGAGTGACAGTCTTCCTTGTTCAAAACCCATTTTAACCTGTGCAACGATCCATTACCAAACCACCCGCAGACCATTGCATTTCCTCTACGGTTGAATTTAGTGCTGTCCCATCTTCGTGTTTTGTTGACCCACTGTAATCTCTTCATTTTACTGATCATCATCATCATCATCATCATCTTCCAGGGTCAGGTTTTACTGACCAGTCTCCTCACAATCTTCCTATCCTGATTACAGAAAGTTTGTACTGTTGTGTGAAGGGAGCAGTACACACTGCTGTAGGATATCTTTCGCTTTTGTGCAGTTTCTTGTATGGAATATCCTTTGTTGTTCAAAACAAATGTTCACGAATAAATTAATAAAGAAGGTACCTTTTCTGGCCCTTTTAATCTTATATTTAATTCCATAGATGCTTATTCTTCAGATTTTCATTTCGCGAAACCAATGGGTAATGGGGTAGTGGTGGCCTGGTGGTAAGCTGCTGATCCCAGATCACTGATCCCAAGGTTGGGGGTTGTCACTGCCGTCCCCCCAGTGCAGCTGACTGGGTTATCATAGGCCGGCCATGTCTCTCACTGTCTATGGTGTGAGGCTGTAAAAGAACCATTGCTGACCTTTGACAAGAGTAGCTGTATATCTGTCGGTGTGTTTCTGCTCTGCGATGGCCTGGCGAGCTGTTCAAAGTGTACTCTGCCATTGCCCAGAGTCAGCTGAGATGGGCGCCAGCCTCTCCGTGACCCAAATTAGGATTAAGCGACTCAGAAAATGAATGACTGAATAAAAAATAAGTAATTCGATCACACCTTTAAATTAATTAGCACTCATTTAATCAGCAAAACAGTTTAGAGTAATATAATAATGCATAACTGCAAAAGGTAGACTGATATGTTTCTCTCCTTTGCACCTTTTTTGCTAAGTCTGAGGTGTGTGGATCACGAGACAAAAAAAATTGTAAGAAAAAAAAAAACTGGATGACTGCTTGATGCCAGCTATGAAGCATGGAAGGGTAAAATGTGATGGGCTCAGGTGGTGATAAACTGGGATTGTTGTACATGGTAAAAAGGATTTTGAACAAGCAGGGCTATCATTCCATTTTGCAGCACCATGTCATAGCATGTGGGCGGTGCTTGAGTGGACATGGTAACCTCATACGAAAAGAAATGGCCCAAACCATCCAAGAACTATTCAAAGAAGACATAGTTGGCGGATTTTCTGTCAACAATAGAGTCGCCAGTGCGAGTCCCAGATCGCAACTCGAGTGAACAGTTGTGGGAGCACCATGACCCTGTGCTACAGAAGACGTGTCCATCATACTTGTGGCAGATGCTTCAAGAAGAATGGGGTGAAATTTCTTTCTCAAACCTGAACAAATGGACAGTAAGAAAGACAAAATGTCTGCAAGGATGTAATAGCTGTAAATGGAGGATTTCTTCTGAAATCAAAATTAGAAAAATGTATTGTTTCAAGTAAAAAATATATACACATATATATATATATATATATATATATATATATATATATATATATATATATATATATATATAAATCTGATAGATATATATATATATATATATATATATATATATATATATATATATATATATATCAGATTTTTGTTTTTTTTTAACTCGTCAATGACTTGACTACATTTCATACTTATTTTGCAACTCATTTGATGCCATAGAGTGTGTATTCATGGGAAAAGTGAAATTATACATATACACTATCACCATATATATATATATATATATATATATATATATATATATACACATACATACATATACTAGTCCTTCTCAAAAATTAGCATATGGTGATAAAGTTCATTATTTTCTGTAATGTACTAATAAAAATTAAACTTTCATATATTTTGGATTCATTGCACCTCAACTGAAATATTTCAGGTATTTTATTGTTTTAATACTGATGATTTTGGCATACAGCTCATGAAAACCCAAAATTCCTATCTCAAAAAATTAGCATATTTCATCCAACCAATTAAAAAAAGTGTTTTAATACAAAAAAAGTCAACCTTCAAATAATGATGTTCAGTTATGCACTCAATACTTGGTCGGGAATCCTTTTGCAGAAATAACTGCTTCAATGCGGCGTGGCATGGAGCCAATCAGCCTGTGGCACTGCTGAGGTGTTAAGGAGGCCCAGGATGCTTCGATAGCGGCCTTAAGCTCATCCACAGTGTTGGGTCTGGTGTCTCTCAACTTTCTCTTCACAATATCCCACAGATTCTCTATGGGCTTCAGGTCAGGAGAGTTGGCAGGCCAATTGAGCACAGTAATACCATGGTCAGTAAACCATTTAGCAGTGGTTTTGGCACTGTGAGCAGGTGCCAGGTCGTGCTGAAAAATGAAATCTTCATCTCCATAAAGATTTTCAGCAGATGGAAGCATGAAGTGCTCCAAAATCTCCTGATAGCTAGCTGCATTGACCCTGCCCTTGATAAAACACAATGGACCAACACCAGCGGCTGACATGGCACCCCAGACCATCACTGACTGTGGGTACTTCACACTGGACTTCAGGCATTTTGGCATTTCCTTCTCCCCAGTCTTCCTCCAGACTCTGGCACCTTGATTTCCAAATGACATGCAAAATTTTGCTTTCATCCGAAAAAAGTACTTTGGACCACTGAGCAACAGTCCAGTGCTGCTTCTCTGTAGCCCAGGTCAGGCGCTTCTGCCACTGTTTCTTGGTCAAAAGTGGCTTGACCTGGGGAATGTGGTACCTGTAGCCCAGTCCACTGCTTCCACAGGTCCCCCAAGGTCTGGAATCGGCCCTTCTCCACAATCTTCCTCAGGGTCCGGTCACCTCTTCTTGTTGTGCAGCGTTTTTTTCTGCCACTTTTTCCTTCCCACAGACGTCCCACTGAAGTGCCTTGATACAGCACTCTGGGAACAGCCTATTCTCTCAGAGATTTCTTTCCGTTTCTTACCCTCTTGCGTGTCATTGAGGGTGTCAATGATGGCCTTCTGGACAGCAGTCAGGTCGGCAGTCTTACCCATGATTGCGGTTTTGAGTAATGAACCAGGCTGGGAGTTTTTAAAAGCCTCAGGAATCTTTTGCAGGTGTTTAGAGTTAATTGGTTGATTCAGATGATTAGGTTAATAGCTCGTTCAGAGTACCTTTTCATGATATGCTAATTTTTTGAGATAGGAATTTTGGGTTTTCATGAGCTGTATGCCAAAATCATCAGTATTAAAACAATAAAAGACCTAAAATATTTCAGTTGGTGTGCAATGAATCTAAAATATATGAAAGTTTAATTTTTATCAATACATTACAGGAAATAATGAACTTCATCACAATATGCTAATTTTTTGAGAAAGACTAGTATATATATATATATATATATATATATACATATACACATATATATATACACACACACACACACACCGTGTATATATCTGTCTGTCTTCCTTTCGGCTTTTTCCCTTTTACTCGGGAGTCGCCACACCGAATATATATATGGCGTGAAATTAGCAGCAGCATTTTTGTGGGAGGTCTGAAAAAATCCAACCCAATACCGGCCCCCCCGGTCAGGCAGAAGGCCTTTTCAGTAAAATGAACAATCTGCCGTCACCTAAGATATGACTCTTCAATGAACGTTCCTTACCAGAAGCCAGAGAAGATGCAGGGCGTTTGAGTGACATCACAGGGCTTAAATAATCATTTAAAAAGGCACTAAAAAAAGTGAATTCACAATTCAAGCCATCACATTGATAACATGTCTGCGATGGAGGAAAAAAAGAGGTGTACACATCATCTCCAACCAATCAGCAGGAGGGAGAAACAAAAGCTCTCAGCCATTGGCTAAATTTGAATCATGTGCCAGTAGCTTCTGGGTTTGCCGCTAATCCGCAAGTAGAATAATAACAATTTAACTGTAACTAACGATGTCAAAGCAGACAAAGTTAACTGTCTTTATAAAAGATCAAAAACTAACCAAAGTGACGCTGGATCAAGTCGCACTCATGTCAGAGATTATAAAGATTATGAAAAAAAAAAATCAACGTCCAAAGAGGACTTTTCAGGACCAATGACTCCACCCACACTTTGAATGTTTGCGTGAACGCACTACTTTAATGTTATTTAAAGCTAACTATGAAGTTCTAATTCTGTAATAGGCCCGAGTACAATTTTACATTGCAAGCATCAAAAATATTGGCCAAATTAAAGAAAATATGACTTATTAAACATGTTTTAATTTGATCAGCAGAATAATAAATAGAGTTGTATATTATAGACAATTGGTTTATATGTTTGTTTCTTATTCAGTCATAATCGCTATTGTACACCAAACATATAGGCAGATGAACAAGTGAATGAAAAAAAAAACAGATTATCACATAATTAATCATTCCAGTAAAAGTGAGGTCCAGGAAAATTCTCAGGGGTCCTGCAGAGTTTTTTCTTCTGCCTGCCTCCTGTCCAGTGGAAAATTTTCTTAATTTGGTACCCTGCACACACACACACACATATATATATATATATATATATATATATACATACATACATACATACACACGTGTGTGTGTGTGTGTGTGTGTATATATGTATATGAAGTACGATCACCACCCACCCACCCCTACTGACGTATACAAACATGTATATGTGTATATAATATCAATAAATACTTATTCAATGCTATAAATGCTTATAATAATAATTCAATATTAAAAAAAAATGCATAAGATGTAAATAAAATATAAATACACACACACAGACACGTGCACGCACCCAGATGCGCACCTCACAAAAATATAAGTAGTAGTTTTGATGGGAGGTTTTGGCTTGTTTTTTGTTTGTTTAGGGGTTTTTTTTTCTCCACATAATTGGCCTTGTTTTTGTGGCATTTTCCTTAACTTTTCCACTATTCTTCTTTAATTTCCTTATTTTTTAATTCAATGAATATTTATTTAAAAAAAAACAAAAAACAAAAAAAAAAACGTGATGCACTGAAACCACATGTATTGAAGTGCGAAGTAGCGAGGGATCTCTGTATGTATGTATGTATGTGTGTGTGTGTGTGTATTATCTCTCTCTCTCTCTCTCTATATATATATATATATATATATATATATATATATATATATATATATATATATATACACACACACACACACACACACACACACACACACACACACACACACACACACACACACACACACACCATGAGCAGATGGTGAGGAAAAGCATGAAGGCATCAGAGATTGTTAAACTAGAAGCTTGCCAAGTTTAGCAATCTCTTCATAATCGATGCAGCGCAGCAGTTATTGTGACAGAGTGGTTTTCACTGCATGGAAACAAACATGTTTATGCTGGCATTTAATTGAAGATCATTAGTAAAACATAAAACCATGTTAGAGGATAGAATATCTGCTTTAATGGAGTCCAGAGCTCTATATAATAAACACTTTATCAGATAAAATGTGACAGCTTCATTTTTACCTGTATAATAAACTTTTAATCCGCCACAAGTGACACACTGACACATGCCATCCTCATGGGGAAACAGAATGGGGTTAGTGTGCCACTTGTAATGTACTGGGTTAAAATTTTAGCATGCGCGTAAAAGTTGAGCTGGACCCTCCTTCATGTAGGACAGAAAATAATATAAAAAGTATGATTCATGATGATCATAAAATCCCAGGAACCAATTAGTGAACACCAATCACTACCCCTACAGTTTCTGATGGCCAACAACTGATCACCCTCATGTTTAAACAATAACTAATCCCAACTGCTGTGTTCTTTCGTTCTTCGATTTTAAAAACATCAGTCTGCCTGTCGTGTCTCATTTTAATCCCAATTCCTTCTGCAATCCTTGTGGGGTGGTGCGGGGAGTAACTATCGTGAGCACTTCAGGATGCCCATCATAGGCATGGCGTGCTTTTGATTTTGGGCTCAACTTTTTCGTTAAATCACACAATTTTTGCTAAGAGCCCTGCAGACCCATCTCCATAATCTACCCACACAAATCACACTTACATAACTCAGATATGTGACACGGTTCAGAACTAGCTGGTAGAATTACTTCTCATTTCCGGATGCCATGAATGGTTTGATTTATTCGTACAGGTTTATCATTTTTAATCCGGCACCACTGCACTGGAAAGGCCAACACACACTGCAATTAACAAGTGGTGTATAGATCACTGTTTAGCATCAAGCCTACAATTATGCAAATAAGTATATAATCTGTCTATATTGAGCATCTGGTAGTGTTCAAAGAGATACTCAGAGCAAAGCTGGGGGAAAAGGTTTTACATAAATTGTGGGGGGAAAATAAATTATTATTATTATTAATAATAATAATAAGAAGAAGAAGAAGAAGAAGAAGAATGTGAGTCTATCACAGCCTGCTTATTGTTCAGTTATCTTGTGCAGGCCATGATTAAGAGTCACTCATTTGTGACGTCAGCTGATAGTTAAACAATAATATGCACATGTGGTGGATGCTGCTGAATAGTTACTGATGATAAAATTATTCTCGGATATTTTTTACGTAGGCTTTTGAAGTATGGTGGGGCGCCGAGTTGTACTCCACACTCATACCTGCGTGTTTTTGAACTCATTCAAGCTTTCAAACTCACACACACACGCGTGTGTGTGTGTGTGTGTGTGTGTGTGTGTGTGTGTGTGTGTGTGTGTGTGTGTGTATATATTACAAGCAAACAAGGAGAAGCCATATAAAATAAGACTATTATACGTTTACAGGGATCCCTCGCAACGTCGCGCTTCAATTATTTCGGCTTTAGTGCATCACGGTTTTTAAAAAATAAATAAATATTCATCGAATAATAAAAAAAAAAAAAACACATCGAAAGCAACACAAAACAACTCAAAATCTCCCATCAAAACTGAATATATTGTTGCATCTGTGTGTGCGTGTCTGCGCAGCCACGCCCACCCCCCCACCCCCCCGCCGGAGCCTAGTATTAAGTGTAGCTCAGGATAATGTTTAATAATATTTCATACTTAGATTTATGATGTATCTTTTTGTAGATTTTATTCCATTTCTATTTCTACTTGTTCTTTAATTTCATTACACTTTCACTTTCGACTTTGGACAGCTTTGTTGGTATCTTCGGATGTTTGCAATAAAACAAATGTTGGTAAGTTTGAGAGCATCTGTATTTATATTTTGTTTACATCTTCTGTTTTTTTTTTTAATGTTTAATTGTTATTATAAGCATTTATAGCATTGGATATGTATTTATTGATATTATATACACATACATGTACGTATACGTCAGTTGGGGGTGAGGGGTGGGGGGAGGATTCTACTTCGCGGATTTCGATGGTCACGTGAGGATGAACCGCGGAAAGTGAGGAATCCCTGTACTTCTCTATTTTTGACGTGATATAAAGATACTGCCTGCTCCAAGACACCATGACAAATACATACTTGTCATACATGTACATTTTTTTTAACTCAACAATTCTCCACAAAGCATGTAAAGCAATTACTGAATGAGACACAGAATCAATTGGATGAATTATTGAATATTGAAAAATTATATGAAGTACCTTCAACCTGAATAATTCCTCATACCATACAAAATGTAAATTCTGCCATTGTTTATTATCCATTCAAAATATTTATAAGTCTGGAGGAAAGTACACTGAGCCGGTGTAAATCAAACAAAAGGGTTGCATTCCTTGCTTAATTATCACCGTTTGTGATTCATTCTAAAAAAAAATTCCATTAAATATATGAAATGATAGTTTTCAAGTATTTGGTGGGAAAGATATGCTTTTATTTTCGATAAATTTGCATTTTAATGCTTTGTTGCGAGAAGCGTGCCTCTAGTCTTGAGTGTGCTAATTTTTCTGCGAGCTTTCTCTTGGACCAGAGTGGCAGGAGTAACACGGATAGCCAACAAGATCGATACAGTCGACTGATGGCACTCAGGGTGGCAAAATATTGCACCTCCATCTTGGTTGTTGCTACTCATTCTCAAATATGGCTTCCAACATTATTAGGATTTTTTTTTTTAAAAAGTATTCACAACTGCTCCACAACTAACCACTCAAGATGGTGTACAGGTGTAGCCTTGTGCTGCGGGAAGTAGCTGATTTATTTTACATGCTTAACTATAGGGAAGAATATAAGCGCAGGCCAATCATGTAATAATTATCTTACTTAAGTCAATGATAGATCAATTGGCTCAGAGAAAAATAATAAGAAGTGACTTACAGCACGCCATCGCAGCTGTGACTCGTGGTTGATGCTGCACTATCTGCAGCCGAATCTCCCATCACTGACTACAAACACCAGCCAATCATGGACCTCTGGTGTGCTCATTTGTACAAAAGTGCAGATAGCGCTTTCCCTTTGAGTGTGCTATGCTGCTTCTTGTGTAATTTATACTCATTTCTATTCTTGCAGAAAATAAAACTGTGGTTTCTCAACAACCCCCCCCCCCCCAATACATTTTTCTCGTCATGGCCAAATCCTATGTTGAAATGCACAATTAAATTACCGTATTCGACATGATAAGCACCAGGGCACTTAAAAAAATTGAGTGGGTGGGTGCTTATTAAAATGTTACCAGCGGAGTGGAACGGTAAGTGCTTATTACCATCGAGGTGGAAAACATGAATAATAAAAGAACAATAAAAAAAGAGTTTTACTGGTATTTGTATTATTCATTTTGTAGTATCAACCAAACTACTTACAGGAAAGCTGAAAATAAACAGTGAACAGTATAATTAAAAAAAAAAAAAAAAAAAGATTTTTCCTTCCCTTACTTTTTCCTCCCGATGCTGTTCCTTTAAGCATTTCATTTAAACATTTCCATTAAACATTTTCCTGAAAGTAAAATGAGTCAATCAAGAATGTCAACTTTACCACATGGCAAGTTGAACCAATCAACACGAACATACACAAAAGCACATGGCCAGAAACGTCTTAAAATTTATGAAGTTAGTGAGCAGGAAAATCGAGTGAAAAATACTCATCATCACTTTCTGATAGGTCCACATCAGGCTAATTACTCCATTCATTCAGAGCATCCCATAGTTTTGCAGAAGCAGTTTCTAATTGTTCATCGGTTGTTGGACATTTACCAAGAGAACACAGCAAAATATTTTCTTGTTTTTTAAAGCACGGCGGAACAATCAAATGTGTAGTTACCGATGGACATTATAGACATTCCCCAGTGGCAGGGGGTCTTGAAATACCGTCTAAACTCACTTCTACAGGCAGCGAACGCCTCATTTTACTGTTACAGTGAATGATCGAATAAAATTGGTACGATTGATCTACAATTTTGCTCCCAGGACACATGGGCAGTTATTAGACGTAAGATAAAAAATATGGGGGGTGCTTATTGGAGTAGGACGCTTATTACGTCGCATATGGTAATTCATAATTTATGGACACCGTCGAATTCTTTTCATCCCGGAGCCACTTGCAGATTCAGTTCAATTCATTTTCTGTAACCGCTTAATCCTACTTAGGGTCGCAGGGAGGCTGGCGCCTATCCCAGCCGACTCCGGGTGAGGGCAAAGTACGCCCTGGACAGTTCACCAGGCCATCGCAGGGTGGACACACGCTGACGGCTTTGCAGCTACTCTTGTCGAAAGTCAGCAATGGCTCTTTTACATGAACCACACACCATAGACAATGGCCGGCCTTTTATAATTGAGTTAGCTGCACTGGGAGGAAAGTGATAACCTTGTGGAAAGTGGGACTCGAACCCCCAACCTTTGGATCAGCGATCCAGTGCCCTTAACCACTAGGCCACCACTGCCCGTCACTTGTAGGTTTATGGGTTTATAAGCTCAGGTATCTGCACCACAAGACTGGACCTCTGAAAGGTTTGCTATTTGATTTAAAACGCAGCACATAAGCTTGACATTAAAGTCACCTTGGATGCAGTTGGGATTAAAATACTAATAATTCCACTTCTGTACAGCTGAACTGTTTTTTGTTTGTTTGGTTTGGAACAGTCATGGTTTTGTCTTTATTGCATCAGAATCCCTTGCTGTTAACAACTGCTACCGGCTAATGATCAAGAACACCACACGTGGGATTTACACTTATCCGGAGTTATCTGTAGATATTTTTCTCTCCTGCATTTAACATCACTGAATCTTTTGAGTTTTCATACTGCTTTGTTTATAATCATGAAGTGCTCACATCTTTCTCTATTAGCTCGGCAACTTCCACGTCACCCGCCACCCGAAGATTTTCAGAGACGTAGAAATGAGATGCTTGTTAAACTTCACAAACACCAGCGAGTGCAGCATGTGTCTCTTCGTAGCTAGGTTCTCTCAGTTTTTCCATAAACATGATGAAATGTGCAGGGACATGACTGATCATGAAAAAAAAACCACTATTCAATGCTCAGAACTGTGAAAGTAGTGAATGATCTTCAGGGGATGCGAGTCATTCTTGTGATGGTCCCCTTTACACGCCACTTTTTATACGGCATTATTTCTCTCATCTCTGTATTTGGCAGATATTTAATGGAAACCAGACATCACAACATCTTATACGAAGTTCTGCAAGCCCAGGCGTGAACCTGATAACCCACATGTTCTCAAGATTTAGTTTTTCTAAATTCTCGCATTTTTATCATGTTATTATATTGCTCTCAGGTTTATTCACGGGGTCACAGAAAAACCTCAGGCCTACATGGATAATCATGTCACACCACTAAGTTGATTTCATGTATTTTATATAGAATCAGGTCAACAACAGCACCAATAACACCAACACAGCGGACAATAAGGAGGACCATCAAAGCGTCGTAGAGAGCAACCAGGGCAGAGCGAGACATACAGGACACTGCCGGCCATACACTGCATCCTGATCCATCTCCAGCCGTCTCCACTATGAGATGTGCCACTGGACTCAGATAGGCCAGGATGAGCGAGTGAGGCTGACAACCTGCGCAACTCTCCCTCACTTAAATCCAAGTCAAGCGCAAGTCATGACTTGCCACAGATCATCGATCTGATATGAAGTCATGGTCATCATCGACCTCGAAGGACAAACAACAACAACAACACCAACACAAGAAACATTTCTCTTTGAGTAAATATAGAACAGTAACAAGGTCATAAGTTAAAGAAAACAAACTTGTCGAGTTAAATGTTTAACTGGCACTTGGGGAAGAGTAAAGGTAATATTGACACTAACTCTCCCTCACTCTGTCCAACATTTTCTGCACACACACACACTGATCCCTCGCTACTTCGCAAGGTTTTTTTTTTTCCAAACATCCATTGAATTAAAAAATACGGAAATTGCCACAAAACAAGGCCAATTATGCAAAAAAAAAAAAAAAAAAAAAAAAAAAAAAACCTAAACAAACATAAAACAAAGAACAACCCAAAACCTCCCATCAAAATTAGTTACATTGTTCTGAGGTGCGCATCTGTGTGTGTATTTATATTTTATTTACATCTTATGCATTATTTTTGAAGTTTGATTGTTATTATAAGAATTTATAGAATTGAATATGTATTTATTGATATTATAAACACATATACATGTAGGTATACGTCAGTCAGAGGGGGTTGATCCTACTTCACGGAATTTGGTTTTCGCGGAGGGTCTCGGTCCCCATTAACCGCGGAAAGTGATGGATCCCTGTATACACAAAATATATCTGAGATACGATCGAGTTCAAAGTAACAGAATTATTTTCCAAATTCCCAGATAATCAGGTGTTGTACAGTGACGTATCCACACGACTGGATCGAATGATTATTGATTAATGGAGAACGAGTAGTCCAATGGTTCTTCAGTTCTGGCCCCTGATTATTTCCCCAGCTACTGTTCGACATGTAAAAATGTAGGTAAGAGAAATAAAAGATCCCTGGTGCCTCTGGTGTGTATATGATACTATGACAGTATGGCAAATTCCTACTATAAAAACCCAAACGAGAAGCCAGGGCTGGGGGGTGTCATTATTTGTTTTTCAATACCACAGCAACACAGCAGAACAAGAATACTGGAAACAGTTATATTAAAAAAAAAAAAAAAAAAAAATTATTTTGTACTTTCTTGAAGCCCACACTAGTACTTTTATTGAAGCATTTAATAATTTTAATACAGTCGTCTCTGTCCCAAACTGACATGGAGTACCTTTCCTATTTTGTATATTCTATTGAAGCTCCTGCTTTCCCCAGACCTGTCACTCACACCGCCACAATGTTTTCCATCCATTCAAAATGGAAGTTGCCTCAAAAATACTCCTGGTTCATCTCACCTCTGAGGTGGCATTAAAGGTTAATGGACCCTGGGTAGCTTTTGATGCTGCTGCCATCACCTCAGGATGGAGAATGTCTGCATGTAGAATACAATGTGAAGTCTCTACTTTCAAAAATGAAAATAAAGCAAAACAGAAGGCCTGTATCGATCAATTCTGTCACACATGTCGATAGTAGCACTTCTGACAGATGTTTGTTCACGCGGACAATGTGTAGATCTCTGGATTCGAAACAGCTGCTGGGCACAGCAGCAGTTCCAATGGGTGAGTACACGTGAACAGCGGTTCATCATGTCATTTCAATAACTACAGTAAGAGGGTGAAAAAAGAACCAACTTGGTACAAATATATATATATATATATATTTTTTTTTTTTTTTTTTTTTTGAAAGCATTCCAGCAGGAATTACTGTTTTTTTTAAAAAATCGTAAATTATTTTTGGTTTTTTTTGTTTTTCAAGTGCAACTATTAAACATTGGTGGAGCCATAAAACAAAACAAATAAAACAATTTTCTTAGCCTGCTTTAGCAAATAGCTAATAATTTGGGTTGGGTGGTTATTTTTTGTTTGTTTTTCATTTCAGATTCGTTTTCAGATGAATATAATATTCACTGTGAACAGGATATGAACTAGAATGCCATGGTTTTATTTATGTGAAAACAATAACATGACAACACACCTCAATGCTATTTCATTGGCTGACTGAAAATAACTGAGTGACAACACCTTTCTGAAAAGTGGCTGCACAAGAACTGTGGAGTGCACTGGGGAGAGAAAAGAATGTCTATATATGTATATACAGCGATCCCTCACAACTTCGTGCTTCAGTTTCTGTGGCTTCAGTGCATAACGGGTTTTATTTTATTTTTTTTAATTCATCAAAAATAAATAAAGGAAATTGAGGAAAAGTAGGGAAAAGTGAAGGAAAACACCACAAAACAAAGCCAATTATGCAAAAAAAAAAAAAAAAAAAAAACCAAACAAAAACCAAAAAAACAACCCATCAAAACTACAGGGATCCCTCACTACTTCATGCTTTAATTAAAGTGGCTTCAGTGCATCGCGGATTTTAAAATAAGTAAATAAAATTTTATCTAATGA
This sequence comes from Plotosus lineatus, assembly GCA_024760905.1. Lineage (NCBI taxonomy): Eukaryota > Metazoa > Chordata > Actinopteri > Siluriformes > Plotosidae > Plotosus > Plotosus lineatus. The sequence continues at coordinate 21,495,066 of CM045735.1, read as the reverse complement.
AAAACAACAAAGAAATTAAGGAAGAATAGGTTGAAAAGTTAAGGAAAATGTCACAAAAACAAGGAGAATTATGCAAAAAAAAAAAAAAAACCCTAAACCAACACAAAACAAAAAAAAAAAACAACCCAAAATCTCCCATCAAAACTGGACACATTGTTGCATCTGTGTGTGCACGCGCGGGTCTGCGCAGCCACGCCCCCCTCTGCCGGAGCAGAGTATTAAGTGTACCTCAGGATAATGTTTAATCATATTTCATACTTATATTTATGATCTAGCTTTCTGTAGATTTTATTCCATTTCTATTACTTCTTCAATTTCATTTGGACCTTGGACAGCTTTGCTGGTATCTCCAGATGTTTGCAAAACGAATGTTGGTAAGTTGGAGAGCGTCTGTATTTATATTTTACTTACATCTCATGTTATGTTTTCAATGTTTAATTGCTATTATAAGCATTTATAGCATTGGATATGTATTTGTTGATACTATATACACATATACATGTATGTATACCTCAATAGGGCTGGGGGGGTGATCTTACTTCACGGATTTCGATGGTCGCGTGGGGATCTCGGTCCCAAATAACCGTGGAAAGTGAGGGATCCCTGTACTTACATTTTTATGCGAAGTGCGCATCTGTGTGTGCGCACGTGCGACTGTATGTGTATTTATATTTTATTTACATCGTATACATTATTTTTGAATGTTTAATTGTTATTATAAGTATTTATAGCGTTGAATATGCATTTATTTATATTATATACACATATACATGTACGTATACGTCAGTCAGGGGATCGAGCCTACTTCGCGGAAATTGGTGGTTGCAGGGGTGTCTCGGTCCCATAAACCATAGAAAGTGAGGGTCCCTGTATATCACGGTTTAATTTTATATATATATATATATATATATATATATATATATATATATCCCAGTGTGGCTAACTGGGTTATCAAAGGCGGGCCATGTCTCTCACTGTCTATGGTGAGAGGCATGTAAAAGAACCATTGCTGACTTTCGTAAAGAGTAGGCTGCAAAGCCGTCAGCGTGTTTCTGTCCCTTGCTAAAGGGTTGTGACAGGAAGGGCATCCGACGTAAAAACCTCTGCCAAATCAAAGGTGCGAATCAAGATGATTCGCTGTGGCGACTCCCAAGTAAAAGGGAAAAAGCCGAAAGGAAGACAGACATATATATATATATATATATATATATATATATATATATATGCATACACGCAAACACTGGGTGCAGCGCTCTGTCTGTACTAGGCTGTATATAATGGCCTATACTGTCTGCATTGAGAACACGTGAAAAAAGAAAACGACAGGCACGTCCACATTGTGCAGCGTCGATCCAACAGTCAGCAATTGTATAGGGACCAGTGTTAACAAGTACAGATGCTCCCTGACTTGCGTTCATCCGTTTTTGTTTTTTTCCCCAAAAAAAAGTCAAATTTTGAGTTTATACGTACCTACGTAGTACGCTGATGGAATGATGCAATGACACTGTGTCCATTGTTTACAAATGACAGACTGAACGTGCCCCTCCTTCTTCCCAGTTCATTTATACAGTCATCCCTTGCCACGTCGCGATTTGAGCATCGTGGTCTTGGTATATCGCGGTATTTTAATGAGAAAAAAAAATTAAAATAAAATAAAAATATTCATAAAAAATTCAAAATTCGTGCTGAAACTCACGTGTAAGCAAGCGGAAGACAGGGACCCAAGGCAGGCTGCATCTATCGTTTCCAAACGACAGACTGAAGTGCCCCTCCTCCCCAGTTCAGTCAGGGACCGCCCACTCAACTCAATCTCACAAGCTGATTGGCTTAGACACGTGACGCTATTGCCCCCGCCTACTCAACTCAATCTCGCAAGCTGATTGGTTTAGACACGTGACGCTATTGCCTCCTGCTCACCCAACTCAATCTCACAAGCTTGTTGGCTTAGACGTGTGACGTTTACACTGTTTTGCAGACTTTTGTAACCATGAGCAAATATGGTTGGTCAGAAGTCTACTCGCATGGGTGCAAGTCTCATACACAGAGATGAATTAACTATCTGCTCGGATCGGCGCAATCTACCATGCATACTCAATTAAGCAAAGAGAGTTGAAATGAATGAAAACCCGAATCCAGGAGAGAGAACTCTCCGGTCTGCTGGTGATTCACATCGTCGCAGGCTGTGTTCTAAACGAGTTCAACGACACCCTTGCGCACTTGAAAGACCGTAAGTCTGTATAACCCACAGCAAGTACACTACTTTTGCAAGTACACTACTTTCGGTTTTGAGTGCTTCAGATATTGTAAGCGTTGATTGGCTGTTTTAAGCTTCATGTAAAGTGACTCGGTATAAATAAGTGACTTATTTGAAATTAATGTTGATATTATTTGATATAATTTTACAATGTTATGTTTATAATAATTGATTTAGGGGTGTTTTATGAGATACGGTAATGGTATTTATGGATGTATAGTACAGTATGAGCATCACACGTCATACGTCACTGTAACAACTTATGTTCACTTTCAACTTACGTTCGGCCGTCCGCAACCAATTAAAAATGTAAGTTGGGGAGCGTCTGTATCAGCACCCAACCTTAATAATGATATATGAATATGAGCATCTAACATACACAAATGTCCATCTCACAGGTTTAGCATATCAATGTCAGTCTAACTTCAACAACTTAAAACCTATACATCAGGACTGAGCGACATACAGTAGATAGAAGCTGGACTTTGAGCATCTTTGGACTTGTCCTTGATTTCTGGCTGTGCTCTGAGTGAGGTCGACCGAATGATGGTGCTGGAGAGTATTTGTATTTGGCAGTATTTGTGTGGGCTGGTAAAAGAGCATAACTATGAACGATCGTCAGTGCTGAATCAGGCTGCCGGCTCATGTTCCTGAAGAAGAAGGGCATTTTTAAACTCAGCAGAAATTCATGAAGAGATTAACTCGAAAACCGAGGGTTGCACTTTCACCTATGTGCAGGAGAAACAGGAAAAAAAAAAAAACACTGATTTCTCTCATTGGTCTGAAAGGTGCCGTCAATCATTTCGAGCCAAACACACTTCCATGTAATAATTTATGTCTTCAGTGAATCAATCTGGACTATATACCTACCTAACGATGGATAAATTACATTAATCCCCTTCTTTTGCCCTGACTTAAAGTAAAGGCGCCCTGTGAGTGAAGAGCTCAAGAACGATCAGGATGTTTAAGTGTCCATTAATGTCGACTGGCTCGGTTCCCATTTCACTGAGGCGAAATAGTGCCCTGCTTCAGTATTACTGAGTGATAACTCCTACTTACCTCCCCTAAATCACACAGCATGTGTCAAAGGCTACAGATGACTTCAGCCCACAGGGTAAATGCAGCCGTCCAGGGTTGACCCTTAAAATGGGATCAAGGAGGCTCCAGAGTCGCACAACAACAAAAGTGCACCAAGAGTTTGCAGGTTGTCTGGGTTACAGTACAAGAAGGCCAATGTGCTGGGAGTAAGTAGCAGTGTATGTATAGTGATTGCATTACCGTGATAAGATCAAAAAGTTGGAATCTCGAATTGTTTGACCGTATTTAGTCCCTCGATAAATACGGTTACAACAATTTATCTGGAACAGTAAAATGAATCACTTGTATTTTCTGAGATCTGACGTTGACATTATGTCAGAGTACATGTAATATGATAAGTGAGTCATAAAACATACCATTGAAAACTGAAGTAAACAAAGTGTTTCTCTTAGAAATGAAGAATACATGCACTTTGTAATGTCCAAACTCCTTAAACATACAGTGGTACCTTGACTTACGAGTGTCTTTTATAACAAATTTTCCATGACATGAGCCTCAATCCCACCAAAAATCTGCCCCATCCAAAGAGAAAAATCTTGATTTACGAGCTCTGCTGTGGAAATCGCTTTTCCGGGCCGATTAGCCTCGTATTCTTCCGCGTATTTTTTTCCCCTACACCATAGGGAACACTGGCCCTACAACATAGGCCATTGCCACCTAGTGTAATTGCACATTTGGGATCGAGGATGCGCAATTACACTTAATTTTAGTACAGAATGGCAAAAAAAAACTTTTTTGCTTGAACTCCTGGTATAGTAGCTTGCACATGCACAAAATTTTTATCCTCCTCCTCTGTTACGCACCACGTGACATCTTCATGCCCGCATGACATCTTTGCCGTAGTCAATGATCGGAAGGGAGAGTTGACTTCTTGTTTATTCTTGTTTTATTATTATTTATTATTAATTATTATTCATGTTAATGTTCATGCATTATTATTACTCCAAAATATTTATTGATTTTACATGCTTTAGTTCAAATATATGTGTTTGTGGCAGGTTATATGAGTTTAGGAAGAGGCTGGAATGGATTAACTGGTTTGCTTTTATTTCCTATGGGAATTTCTGTTTTATCGAACGAACATTTTGACTTACGAGTTTGCCCTTGAAGCGGATTAATTTCGCAAGTCAAGGTACCACTGTACTTATATAATAAACTGTTCTAAAGACCACTGCATCAGCCCTATTTACAGTCAGTTTCCGAAAGCTCGTCCTCACTATCATCTGTGTATACGAGATCTCGTGTGGTTCAGTTGCACTTGCATGTTTCAAGCTCAAGGAAAGTCTGACAGCATCCATGTGTTCAGTGCTGTTCTCGTGCTTTTTGATAGTTGAAATTTGTACATTTGACAAATCGACATTGGCCATAACATTTGGGGGTTTTTTCTTTAGTTACAGGTTTTACAAAATAATTGCATTACTTGATTTTCTGATGATTGGGATGAAGAATATCCGCCACCCTGTTCATGAATCACAAGCCACGAGTATCGCTACACCCACTGAGTTTGCGTTGCATTGGTCATGTTTCCTGGATGTCTTTTCATCGACATTGTCACTGTGTCTTCACATTTTGAGACAACATCGCCAAGAATTCTATCTGTCTGTCTGTCTTCCTTTTGGCTTTTTCCCCTTTTTTTTTTTTTTTTTTTAAATCGGGAGTCGCCACAGCGAATCATCTGATTCGCACGTTTGATTTGGCAGAGGTTTTTACGTCGGATGCCCTTCCTGTCACAACCCTTTTTTTTTTAGCAAGGGACAAAAACACACTGACGACTTTGCAGCCTACTCTTTACGAAAGTCAGCAATGGTTCTTTTACATGCCTCACACCATAGACAGTGAGAGACATGGCCTGCCTTTGATAACCCAGTTAGCTGAACTGGGGGGGGACAGTGACAACCTTGTGGAGAGTGGGACTCGAACCACCAACCTTTGGATCAGCGATCCAGCGCCCTATACCACCACTGCCCACATCATCGACATCACCAATAATTCTATCTACCAGCAGGAAAACTATACTTCTTGCGCTAACTGAAATTTGAGCTCTGAAAAAAAGTACTTTTTCAGCTGTTGGTCATAATTTTGTAAGTCATGCCAGTGGCCTTATGGGTATCGCTATAGCAATGGTAAGAGTAGCTTCCCTTTGCACAGATTTGCCAATGCAGAGTTACCTGCCATGTTTCAGCTACGTTGGTCGTGTTATGTTCATTATGAATTAACATGCACGCTTAACGTTAGTATGTCTCGCAGTTTTGCAGGCGGAACCTGTAAGCGTATTTTTTGAACATATTGGGCTTTTTTAGAGGCGTAAATTACGCCGGTATGCCCCTTATCTGGAACAACACATGGGCACAAACATCTGTGCTGGGCATCTCAGATCTTACGATGAATCAGTGCACACTAGGCTCTACTATACCAGCCTATAGCTGCAAACTCACTTTCAGAGTCATTCACAAACCTTGGTGTTAATGATGAAATGTAGATGACTCGATCCACAGAAAAATAACATGCTCAGAGTAAACGTCACCCGACATTGTGGCAGTCTGACAACACGTAAGGATGATGACACCGTACGAGCAACTGTAGTATATATACAGTCATACACTTCCAGGGCTGCAGAAGGGAGTTTCAGCACACTCAGTGTCTAACTTGCTGTAAACACTGTTGATGCATGTGGTCTCTGGTGTGTAATTACACTGAATAAAATGCACATTTTATTATTAACCCGATTAGATCGACTGCATATAAGCAGAACAATCAATAGCTTGCTGTGGTGAGGAAACCTACAGGGAAACAGACTTATTAAGCTCAAATGGACTTCAGAGATGAAAAACTGTTTGCGACTCAGCAGATTAGGAGCAGTACACTCTGAGCTGGACATAAACACTGGATATTTCATAGCCTGAACATTGCCTCTTTTAGTGCAATTCCCCAGCTCCAGAATTGTGAATTTTATCATTTGGAAGAGCAGCACTTTACAGCCTTGAGCACGAGTCGAATCAATCCCATGCAGCCTTTACAATACACATTGAAACAGAAAGGGTTTGATCAAGGATTGGAGAGCGCAAGAGGGACTGTGTGCGTGTGTGTGTGTGTTTGAGAGAGAGAGAGAGAGAGAGAGAGAGAGAGAGAGCATCACAAGTCTGACACTCTTACCGTTCCCCCGCTGGCCAGTTCCACCAACAAATTATGCACTTTCCATTCACTAATGGGTTGTCAGTATCTAGAGCAAAGTTCCAGAGGAGCTCTTTGCAGCAGGGAACTGAAATCTAATAGCAAGTAACAGGAAACTAATTATCAGTAAAAAGGTGGATACACCAAAGAACGGGGAGGGTGGGGGCTAATCATTAAAAGCTGTTTGAGGTGTTCTCTGACTTTTCTCGGACCTACTTTCCATGACAATGATGCACAATACTGATCCAGTCCCCGCACTCTATGAAACCGCCTGAGAGTTTCCAAAACCATTACAAGTGGAACATGCTGTCCGCGTTGACGTCATTCAACATCTCGCAGTCTGTCTTCCTTTCGGCTTTTTTTTCCCTTTTACTCGGGAGTCGCCACAGCGAATCATCTGATTCGCACTTTTGATTTGGCAGAGGTTTTTACGTCGGATGCCCTTCCTATCACAACCCTTTTTAGCAAGGGACAGAAACACGCTGACGGCTTTGCAGCTACTCTTTACGAATGTCAGCAATGGTTCTTTTACATGCCTCTCACCATAGACAGTGATGACATGGCCCGCCTTTGATAACCCAGTTAGCTGCACTGGGGGGGACAGTGACAACCTTGCGGAGAGTGGGACTCGAACCCCCAACCTTTGGATCAGTGATCCAGCACCCTATACCACTAGACCACCACTGCCCCTATTCAACATCTCGCAGTAAAGGAATTAAAAAAAAAAAGTTTCATACAAATCTATCAGTTCAGGTCACTACCATTGTGTCAATGGTCACCACCTGAACATCTGACTTTGCGACTTAAATGGTGAACACTATTTAGTAAACGAATTAAATCTTTTTATGGAAAACTTATACTTGATTATGCATGTTTATTTTATGCATGTAAAATGTTTTAGATTACAGTATATATATATATATATATATATATATATATATATATATATATATATATATAAAATATATACACACACACAGAGATATATATAGATATAGATATATATATATATACATATAGATATATATATATATATATATATACACACACATATACACACAGTATTATATATATATATATATATATATATATATATATATATATACTGTGTGTATATGTGTGTGTGTGTGTATATATATATATATATATATATATATATATATATATATATATATATATATATACACATACATACATACATACATACATACATACATACATACACACACACATACATACACACACACATACACATAGCATTTGACATGATAAGCGCTCATGGCGCTTATAAAAATTCAAGTGGGTGGGCGCTTATTAAAATGTTACCAGCGAAGTGGAACAGTAAGTGCATATTACCATCGAGGTGGAAAACATGAATAATAACAGAACAATAAAAGAGTTTTACTGGTATTTGTGTTATTAATTTTACGGAATCAACCAAACTACTTACTGTACTTGAAAGCCGAAAATAAAAAGGAAACAGCCTAATTTTTTTTTTTTAAAGACCCTTTAATTTTCCCTCCCGGTGCTGTTCCTTTAAACATTTTCCCCAGAAGTAAAATGAGCCAATCAACACGAATGTCAACTTTAGCACATGGCATGTTGAACCAATCAACACGAACAACAACTAAGGATGCTCTTTTTCATCCGTAATTTTTTCCAGAAATAACGTGCAAATTTCACTGGTATTTAAATTAAGTCTGCATAATGCAATGAAATTTCCAGTGATATCATCATAGCCAACAAATCACAGCACAATCTCTACAAATTTATGCATGACGTAGTGCGCACAAATAATGAGCCCAGCAATGAATGTCCAAGTTTCTCACCACAGTATGCAGTGAACACAGCATGAGATCATAGCTACAATTCACTGCATATGTTTGGCTACAATACAGCCTGCAGCTGGCTGGCAGCCGAGCATAAAGTGCATTGACAAAACAAATTTATCAACCAAAGGCATGAGGACGGGCATGCATGCAAATGCCTGGAGTGTCTGCCTCCAGTGACGCCACCGTCAGCACGCTGAATTTCAGCAATTGAAAACTTACCTCAGTCACCGCCTCCATCCCCCCTAATTCTTTTGACTTTGGGCTTAATGCTCAGTTCATGGAATGGGATCACGTCATCATCGTTCCACTTGAGAAAAGACGAATATAAAATACTTTCAGCTTTGAATTGCTGTCATTCGCCATCATTGTTGCGCTCACACAATAGTTGTAGGTCTAGTTTTGAATGTAAAACCTTCTGTGACAAACCATGCCTAACTGTGATCGGAGTGTGTTGTTATACCCCTAGTTAGTACTCATAACATCAGCTTCCTGTGGGCGTGGCCCGCAGCGCGCATGAGAGAGAGAGAGAGAGAGAGAGAGAGAAAAGGAATAACGCTTTAGTTTTTTAAGTTGTTTAATTCAGTAAATGTTGAATAAATGTGGGCGCATTTGAAGGTACGTCTGTTGGGTTTTTACACCCGAGCCTAGTGGCTTATCAGGCCGGTGCTTATATATACTATATATACGGTTTCCGTAGCGTGAAGCGACCAGGAGTTCAACTCTTCCTGGATGGGACGCTAGTCCATCGCAGGTTACCTTCCCAGTATATTTTTTACTGGTACCCATTTATACTACTGGGTGAACAGAGGCACACTTGTGGTTGAGACCTTGCCCAGGGGTCTTAGCACAGTGGGGGTCTCAGGGGGATTTGAACTCACAATCTCCCGATCATGAGCCCAGCACTCTAACTACAACACCACCAGCCCCACGGGCGCATTTGAGCTTATCTGGAATTCCGATCCCTCAAGGAATCAAATTAAAGTTGCGTTTGTCAAGCAGGGAATGCGCTTTGAATTCCACGTCTTGTGGGCGTGGCCCGCAGCGCATGCGAGAGAAGAGAGAGAGAGAGAGAGAGAGAGAGAGAGAGAGAGAGAGAGAGAGAGAGAGAGACTGAAAGAGAGAGAGGTGTGTGTGTGTTAATAAAAAATGTTTAATAGTGGTTTAATTAATAAACGTGTTAATAAAATGTTTAAATGGTTTAATAAATAATTTTCTTTGACTTTTAACACATATTTAATACAAAATTGGTGTACTTGTATCATTTTTAAAGGGTTTATGTGGTATTTCCAGTCCAAAGATTGGAGCCTTGGAATGAATTAGGTGTTTAACATGTAAGGTGCGACCCCTACTTACGAAATTCCCGCAATACGAAAAGGGCTCTGGAATGGATTAATTTCGTAAGTTGGGGGCCGACTGTACAAGCAATGGAGGTCAAGTGGTATAGGGCGCTGGATCGCTGATCCAAAGGTTGGGGGTTCGAGTCCCACTCTCTATAAGATTGTCACTGTCCCTCCCAATGCAGCTAACTGGGTTATCAAAGGCCAGCCATGTCTCTCACTGTCTATGGTGAGAGGTTCATGTAAGAGCGCCATTGCTGACTTTCGACAAGAGTAGTTGCAAAGCCGTCAGCGTGTTTCCACCCATGTGATGGCCTGGCGAGCTGTCCAGGGAGTACTCTGCCCTCGTCCAGAGTTGGCTGGGATGGGCGCCAGCCTCCGCACGACCATAATTAGGATTAAGCTTTTACAGAAAATGAACTGAACTGAATTTCGGATGTATATTTTCATATATAAATAAATATTTGTTATTTTCTTATATTTTCTTCATTGCTTTCAACCTTGAAAACTTTATATAACAGATTCAAAACTGAACATTATACATTACTCAACATTAAAGGGTCCTCTAAATTTTAACAATACAAAATGACCTCAAATACAATTAATAAAGCATCAATTTTGGGGCAATGTGGCGATACATAAATCACTGAACAAAATAACTGCGATATAAGCCAACTGATTTTCCCCAACCTTGGTAAGCATACATGCTGAAGAGAAATCCACTCGCTGGATGAGCTCATTGGCTGTTTCATACTCCTGACATTCAAGAAGAAAAGCAACAATGAAATAAAGGTTCACACCCCACTGCTGAGAATAAAAAACACACAATCTAACTCAGGTAGAAGAGCAAAACAGTAGCAGTGAACATGAACCAGTTAAGCGGATAACAAAACTAACAAGACAAGTGATACAAGGAAACATGGATCAGTTTGTTAAAGGTAGTGCTAACTCTGGGATGAAACACCTCCGCTGACACGGGAGTGGAGAAGCAAACTCCAGAGGTGCCGGATACTGAACAGCTGTGGGATTTATTAATAAGCAACCTGCAGGTTTACTCTACATGAACTAGGGCGACAAGTTCCCTGGCACACATTCTTTCTATCTGCACCAAACATCTCCATCTCCCTCTCATATACACACACACACTAAATAAATAAATAAATATATATATATATATATATATATATATATATATATATATATATATATATATGTATATATACACACACACACACACACACACACACACACACACACACACACACACACACACACACACACACGCGTATCCCTCGCTACTTAGCGGTTCAATTCATGCGGCCTCAGTGCATCGCTGTGTTTTTTTTTTTAAATATTCATCGAATTAAAAATTAAGGAAATTAAGAAAGAATAGTGGAAAAAGTGAAGGAAAACACTGCAAAAACAAGGCCAATTATGCAAAAAAAAAAAAGAAAAAAGAAAAAGAAAAACCTAAACAAACAAAAACAAAAAAACGACCCAAAACCTCCCATCAAAACTACTTACATTTTTGTGAGGTGCGCATTTGAGTGCGTGCACGCACATCTGTATGTGTGTGTATTTATATTTTATTTACATCTTATGCATTATTTGTGAATGTTTAATTGTTCTTATAAGCAATTGTAGTGTTGAATATGTATTTGTTGACATTATATACACATATACATGTACATATGGTTGGGAGGGTTGATCCTACTTAGTGGAATTCAGTGGTCGCGGGGGGATCTCGGTCCCAATTAACCGCAGAAAGTGAGGGATCCCTGTACATGGTCTAAAAAAATTTAAATTTAATTCTTGGCCTGCACCTGATCTATGATTCAGATTTTTTTTTTTTTTTTTTAAGTACTTTGCTCATATAAGCTTAATTTTACTCATATTAAGACGAAGATGACCAAAGCCATCTTGAGACATGAGGAAACACTTGAGCCATGACATATTTCACATGTCGTGTAGTACAGATGGGGCGGGGCTACTTTGGTGAAATACCTGCGGCTCGATAGCTCGACATTTCATTTTCTACATGGATTGAATATTTATTTTTAAGAATGAACTGTGTTTTCCCCGTGTCTGCGTGGGCACCATATCTTTAGTGCTATGAAATGCGACTGCATCTGTAATTCCTCTCGACCTGGGTTCTCTTCTTATCAATATGGAGCACGATGTGAGGAGGACACCGTTATCTTCTTTTCAGAAGGCTTTTGCACAGCTTGGCCATCTACTCAGTTGAGCGTGTCTGACACATTGAAATAAGTTTTTTGTGCTACTAATATTAGTTTCATTGAAGTAAAAATATGTATACTTTTTGCATTTTATTCTATTGCAAAAATTCCAACTAAATAAATACAATTCGATAAAAGTGATTTATCTCCCAAACTCAAGCAATTCCTGAATCTAAATACAGTTGGCCCCCTACTTACGAAATCAATCCGTTCCAGCGTCTTTTCGTAACACGGGAATTTCGTCAGTAGGGGTCGCATGTTAAACGCCTGATTCGTTCCAAGGCTCCAGTCTTTGGACTGGATAAACCCCATAAACCCTTAAAAATTATAAAAGTACACCAATTTTGTATGAAATATGTGTTAAAAGTAAAAGAAAATTATTTATTAAACCATTTAAACATTTTATTAACACATTAAAAAAAAATAACATGGTCCAGAAGATGGCTTTTTTTAATCACCGTTAAACTTTGGAATAGTCAGTCAAAGCGTCGCGTGAGCATGTCACACTTACAGGAGACCATTTTGAAAAATGATTATGAAAAGATTTATTTAATTTGACTTTATTCCTATTTTTGCTGATAAATGTAACAAATGTGGGTGTCATTGATTTTTCTATACCGTGATCCCTTGCTGCTTCGTGCTTCAGTTTCTGCGGCTTCAGTGCATCGTGGGTTTTTCAAAAACATTCATCGAAAAATAAAAAAAAATAAGGAAATTCAGGAAAAACAGGGGGAAAGTTAAGGAAAACACTGTAAAAAAAAAAAGGCCAATTATGTAAAAAAAATAAATCATCCCATTAAACTACTTAATTTTTATGTGAAATGCACATCTGAGTGCACGCACATGCATCTGTGTGTATTGATATTTTATTTACACCTTATGCATTATTTTTGAATGTTAATTGTTGTTATAAGCCTTTATAGCATTGAATATGTATTTATTGATATTATATACACAGATACATGTACGTATACGTCAGTTAGGGGGGGTTGATCCTACTTCGCAGAAATCGGTGGTTGCTGGGGGGGTCTCGGTCCCCATTAACCGCGGAAAGTGAGGGATCTCTGGACATACAGTGGGGCCAATAAGTATTGTGCAACGTAAAAATGTACAAGTTCACCCATTTAAAAAGATAAGAGAGGTTTGTCAATTTCATCATAGGTACACATCAAGCTTGAGAGACAGAATGGAAAAAAAAAATCCAGGAAATCACACTGTATGATTTTTAAACAATTTATATCATACAATGTGATTTCCTGGATTTTTTTTTTTAAACGGGTGAACTTGCACATTCCCCAGTGCAGCTAACTGGGTTATCAAAGGCCGGACATGTCTCTCACTGTCTATGGTGTGAGGCATGTAAAAGAACCATTGCTGACTTTCGACAAGAGTAGGCTGCAAAGCCATCGACGTGTTTCAGCCCTGCGATGGCCTGGCGAGCTGTCCAGGGTGTAATCTGCCCTCGCCCGAAGTTGGCTGGGATGGGCACCAGCCTCCCCGCGACCCTAATTCGGATTAAGCAGTTACAGAAAATGAACTTATGATGAACTGAACTTGCACATTTTTACGTTGCCCAATACTTATTGGCCCCACTGTATATATTTTATTTATTTATTTGTTTATAAACCACATCTTGAATGTGACTGGTCAGAATTTAGGCATAAAAAATTTTCAAAATGTCAAAAAAAAAAAAAAACCCACTAATGTAATATTCTGGCACTCCATTGCTTACATCCACCTCATCCTGCAGTGATTTCACTCCGCTGTCTTTAAATCACACATCATATAAAAGGTGAACAGCTAAAGGTAAACCCCAGCAGTAGGGAACAGACGGCCGTTTAAGATATAATGACAGGATTCTTTTCCTGTGATAAAAGAGAGAGAAGGAAAGAGATTGCAAAGCCTTAAGCTAGCGATGAAAATGTTTCGTGAGCCACTATGCGCTAAGCAAAGATAACAGCTGGAACCTTGACAGCCGGCATGAATTTCACCCCACCCCCCACCCCCACCCCCAATTCGTTCTTTTCATTTTCCAGAAAATTGCTGGCTTACTGCCAGGAACTGCTGGAGGAAGAGGTCAGCCTGAGCAGCACAGCAGGGGTCATTACGGTTAATTTAGCTCATCCTCCTGGGTATAAGAGGCCTCACAGGGATAAAAAGCCCAAAGCGGCATTGCGGAGAAGAAGAAATGGATGACGCGCAAGTGATGGCTATTGTAGGCTGTGAAGAAATTTGACACAGCTGCGGTGTCAAAACACACACACACAACAGATCCTTTGGTTTCTGCCAGTGAAAGGATCAGGAAGTGAACATGGGAGGACCACTGGATAGTAGATCCTGTCCAAGAGACACGAGGACATAAACAGAAAGTTTCACCGTGGAGCAGCCTCCAGCTGAGCATCACTGTCACTCAACTTCACCTGCTTCGACTGCATGGATCAAAACACCGTGTGAGAAGAAACAGCACAACGGATGAGCATCAATCAGTGGAGCCATATGTTAGCATCCTGAAATACTGATGGTTACCTTTAAAACTCTTAATGTTTACAAAAAAAAAATAATAATAATTTCATATTTTGTCGTTCCCAAAAACCTGCTTCCCACTCACCCTTCCCATAACTTTCCACCTAACCCTTTCTTCAAGTCCTTTCAAGAAAAAAAAACATCAATTTGATATATTTTTCTTTATGTTTTGATTTGATTTGGAATAGAATGTGTAGTGTTCTCAATGCATTTGTGTTTATGGAAAAAAAGTATAAGGATTTTTGAACTTTATTCACTTTTTTTAAACAAACTTATTATTTTGATCACACCTGTATACACACACACACACACACACACACACACACACTGTATATATATATGGGCAGTGGTGATCCAGTGGGATAGGGCGCAGAATCGCTGATCCTAAGGTTGGGGGTTTGAGTCCCCACAAGGTTGTCACTGCCCTCCCAGTGCAGCTAACTGGGTTATCAAAGGCGGGCCATGTGTCTCACGGTCTATGGTGAGAGGATAGTATAAAAGAACCACTGCTGACTTTCTGTCCCTTGCTAATTGGGTTGTGACAGGAAGGCCATCCGACGTAAAATCTTATGCCAAATCAAATGTGCGAATCAGATGATTCACTGTGGCGATATATATATATATATATATATATATATATATATATATATATATATATACACACACACGCACACACACACACACACACACACACACATACACAGGGATCCCTCACTTCCCACGGTTAATTGCGACCGCTGAATTCCGCGAAGAAGGATCAACCCCCCCTGACTGACGTATACATACATGTATGTGTATATAATATCAATAAACACATACTCAACACTATAAATAATTATAACAACTAAACATTCAAAAATAATGCATAAGATGTAAATAAAATATAAATACGTGTGCATGCACTCAGATGCACACCTCACATAAAAATGAAAGTAGTTTTGATGGGAGGTTTTGGATTGTTCTTTTATGTTTGTTTGTTTTGTTTGCTTGGTTTTTTTTTTTTTTTGCATAATTGGCCTCGTTTTGCAGCATTTTCCTTAACTTTCCCCTATTTTTCTAATTTGATGAATATTAAAAAAAAAATCATGCGATGCACTGAAGCCGTATGAATTGAAGCACAAAGTAGCGAGGGATCTCTGTGTGTGTGTGTGTATATATATATATATATATATATATATATATATATATACGTATATCTGTGTGTGTGTGTGTGTGTGTATATATATATATATACGTATATCTGTGTGTGTGTGTGTGTGTGTATATATATATATATATATATATATATAAAAAACTTAAAATAAATATTATCCAAACCAAAAGAGGCTGTTCAAGCACAAATACCATTTTCAAATGTAAACATTAAGATTTTCACACATCGTAATTCCATAAATACCTATTAGACAATTATTTAAACTTGGCCTAGCTTCTACCCACACATGGATCCATCAAGTGGATAAAATGTAAAGTAAATAAGAGAATGTCTTACAACAAACATATTCAATATTTGTTGAAAAGAAATCGGACGACTCATATTGGAAACTGGAGTGAATGTTTACATCACAGAGTTGGTTCAGTTAGCACATAATAAAGGAAGCAAAATGCTTTTACATTGATTAATGCATTATTTAGGGTTTTTACATCGCAAGCCTTCGATGCCCAGCAGATCTGGCTATAAGACCATTAACACACTGATTGGGAAAGTGCAGCAGGTAAATGAAGCCATACAGTATAATAGAGTCTCCTTGCTCAGAACAAAGACCTTGTACATCGGCTCATTATTTCCACCAGAAAAACCTGTGCTGCCCAGGCAATGTGTGAGCAGCTGCTCGCCCATGTGAAAAACAGCACGATTCCAGATGCACAAGAGCATGGGAAGATTAATTACTTCCCATCAAGGTGCTACTGAACGTCAAGGCCAATTGGCAAGGCACACTGCAGAGTAAGGTGGTGGTCGTGGTTGTAGTGGGGGCTGGGATGAATATGGGCAGGTTATAAAACAATTAATCTGTCACTTCAGGCAAAGGAATTTAATAATTTCCCTTTCCATCAAGAAATCATGGTGTTACGTGCTGAAAACGAGAACAGCGAGTGAATCGCAGGTTCTCATGGCAACACTCAGTAAGATGGGTGGGTGGGTGGCCGTGGTCTCAGGAAGCTGAGGAACTGACAGACAAAGAACAGGCACACCATTCACACACACACACACACACACACACACACACACACACACACACACACACAGATTCATCCACAAGTCCAAACTGCTTCACCACACAACCACACCGGCAGCCTCACGCAAACTCTTCAGTCTTTTACCGCTGGAATATTACTGCCCAAATTCAGACGCTTTCCGAACAGTCCCAATTACTGCTGGAGCGAACGCTGCTATCTAGTTCATGTGACTTTAATAACTAATATCAGGTGGAGCGGATTTCAAAAGGGTTTTCGCTAAATTACTCTTTATTTACTTACTTTTTTTTTTTTTTAACCCCATCTTGTAGTTTAACTGAGTGAACTGTGAAATGCCCTTCCAGACAAAACCTGCTCTGTTTCCAGGTGCAACAATCAGCTCAAGCTGAAAAACCCATTTTTATTTCGGACAGATTCGTTTTTACGCACAGCACTGCCTTTTGCTTAAAAAATGCTTTTGTGCAATTGTAAAATATGGTGGGAGGAGCTACTGAAATGAGTGGCGTCTGTCCATCGGGCTGTCACACTTTGGTTTCCAGACGATACATTGGAAACGCTTGCTTTGATTTTGGTGGAATTTGGTCGGCGTGTTTGTCTCGCAGCTTCCTCGCTTTGGCAGCGTGCACGCCAAAATCCATGCATGATTAACGAGCCAGGTGGCCTTAATTTGTTTACCACAACAGTTTTGATTTCAGGAAGATATCGATCAACTTTAACATACACATTAACATGAACATTCCTGGGCGCTGGAGGCTTTGGGCCGCTACGGTCGATTTTTTTATAATTACAATTATTGATTATTTCACCGTTTCACTCTCATCACTGAGACAGTTTGAGTTTCTTCTTCATCTGGCATAATATTTTAATGTAGAAATCTCAGCATTACTGAAGTTGGATCTTTTAATAACGGGAAGTGGAGGACGGTGTGATCATGAATAAAACGATCTCCCAAGCGGTGCGCCGACTAAGTGCATGACTATCAACCCAGAGACGACAAGCCCGAATCCAGGTCGTTGCTGCAGCCATCCGTGACCGAGAGTCCATAGAAGGGAATTGGCCGAGCTCTCATGCGAGGGAGGGATGGGCACAAGTTCCTCTGACACTCACAGCCACCAACAGCCGTCACATGCTACACAGGGGGAAGGTGCAATCTTACGCCTCTCCCTGGTTGGTTCTGGTCGTATGTGTTCTGGAGGCAGCAGTTGACAAATGGGAATTGATTATGAGTAAATTTATTGCGGGGGTGGAATAAATAAATCATGCAGCTTGTGCACGAAGAACATAAATCAAGACTGGAGTAACAGCTAATACTCATGAGGGACGTGATACTGGTTGCGCTGCTGGGTTTATCGGTTTCTGAACATTGTTCGAGTTGGACTCCTTGCTGCAGTCACAGCGCTAAGCTGAAGGTACTTGTGATCTGTAATAAAATCTGACCGCAGGCTTACTAAAAGGATTATGTTCTTGCTGTAATGAGGTTCATCCTCTTCATAGCAGCCATAAGATTTAACGGATTAACACAAGCAAATGAAAGTGAAGGAAATCTATAGCTCGTAAAAATAAAGCGCATCGCATTGTCCTTCCCGGTCTCTGCCGGTCCATATTTCATTTCTAAGGATAAGCTCCCCGAAGCAAATCCGACCACCGTCTGTAAAAAAAAAAAAAACACAAAGCATGAAAACCACAGCAAAGCCGATCAGTGATGCAGATCCCTCCGTCCTATCAGTTTCTCCGCTCACAGCTCGGCGGATCCCTCACGCTGGCCGGAGCCTGTTTATAGAGGTTGCCTCTCATAGGGCTGCATCCTGATCCTTCAGCACAGAGGACCCATTTAAAAAGTTGCTGGCTTTAAGAAAGCTCAGTATACGAGCCGGGGGATGTGAACCGCTCCGAGCCTCTCGACGAGCCGCTCGGCAAAGCCATCGGAGAGCGCAACAGCAACACCTGGCCGGATCCAGGCAGCTTTCCCAGAGCGCTCGGGACGTGTCCCGCACCCTCAACTACACCACGGGGTTCCTGATCTTCAGTCCTGGGCTTGTCCACAAAGTCGATTCACAGAGTTAAGATGTCATACCCTCATCCATCTCAGAAATAAAGGTTTTGTGATGAATTTATTTAATTGTGTGACTCTTAAATATGAGGCGGGAAAGACACATATCCAACAGCCAGTAGAAACAATTTCTCAGATCGGAGAGGCGGAGTCTGTGGTTTGACCGTTTTCAGTCTGCATTCCCAATGCAGGATTTACAGCACAGTGTATAAAACTACGACAACCCAAGAGCTTCACCACGTACACTCCCTTCCCATTTCCATAGAAACACCTATACAACAGCTGAGTTATACATTTATCCAATCAACCAATCATGTGGCGGCGGCAGAACACATACAATTATGTGTATAAAGCTCAGGAGCTTCGGTAAATGACCACATCAAACATCTGCACGAAGGAAATGTGTCATCGCCGGGATTTTATCTACTGCATGCTTTGTTGGTGCCACACAAGTTCGATTATTTTCGAAATTCCTGCTCTACACACACACACACACACACACAACCTTTCTCCCTGTGTGGGGCGCTATTACTATAATAGTTACAGTAACTTTATTTGCTTTTAAGGAAAGAATTATGGAAGAGTTTACATAGGACAGCATTAAAAAAAATAAAAAACAGTGTGTGAGTGTGCTGAATCAATGGGTGGTAAATGTGTGAGTGAGGCAAGTTTGTGTGTGAGTGAATGAGAGAGAGACAGTGAGTGTGAGTTAGGCGAGCAAGTGCGTATGACGAGAGAGTGAGCGCATGTGGCAAATTGAGTGAACATGGCGTGTGTGTGGTGAGTGAGTGAACACGGTGCGAGTGTACGTGGTGTGCGTGTGGTAAGATAGTGAGTGCCCATATAGGGAATGTACGTGGTGCACGCGTGGTGAGAGTGTTGATGGTGCGAGTGTACGTGGTGTGCGTGTGGTGAGAGAGTACATGATGCATGTATGATGAGGAGTGAGTGTGCATTGTGTGCATGTGGTGAGGGAGTGCATGTGGTACTAGTGTACGTGGTATTCGCATGAGAGTGAGTACGCGTGGTGAGAGTGAGTGTGCGTACGTGATGTGCGTATGGTGTGCGCGCGTGTGTGTGTGGTGAGTGAGTGAGTGAGTGAACGTGGTGTGTGTACATGGTGTGTGTTTGGATGTTTGTTGTGGTGTGTGTACATGATGTGTGTGTGTTTATATTTTGGTGAGTGTAAATGGTGTGTGTTTCTGTGTGGTGAGTGTGTTTTATGGTGAATGTACATGGTGTGTGTGTGTGTGTGTGTGTGTGTGTGTGCGCATGTGTGTGGGGGTGAGTGAGTGAGGATATAAACAATTCAAAACTTCTTTTAATTTGTTTTTCCTTGTATCATAAGTGCGTTTTTCGTTCCTTTCTCCCCATCCATGTATTTGCTGAGGCACTTAATTCTATTCGGGTCACGGTGGGCTGGAGGCTGTCTCAGTCGACTCTGGGCAACAGTATGGTGCACCCCGAACAACTTGCCAGACGACTTCAGGACCAGAACTCACTCTCTCACTCACACACACACACACACACACTCACACACTCACACACTCACACACTCACACACTCACACACACACACACACACACACACACACACACACACACACACACACACACACACACACACACACACTTACCGATCCCTTGGAGAAATTTGGAACAGACAGTTAGCATAACACGCATGTGTTTTGACTGTGGGAGGAAACGGGAATACCATCAAGAATCCCATACAAACTCCACACAGACACTCTCAGCGAGCCTGTGATTAAAACCCGGGACCTTTTTGCTGCTAGGCGGACGTGCTCACCACCGTACGGTCCCCACACGTGGTAAACTCATGTACTTGGATGAAACTCCTACCAGACCGGCCATCGAAAACTCAGAATGTAAGTCTGAAATGCTTCATTTTTTTATGAAGACCTCCAAAATGGAGTGTGTGACCGCGATCACACCTCAAAGATCTAAATATTACCCACAAGCATCTGATTGTGGTTGGATGTTCCTTCGTTCCCATGTTGTAAATACCAGAGGGTCAATAAAGTACTACTCCAATAATCCATGAGCTTTCACACAAAACTGTGGGGATTAATGAGGGATCCAAGATTTTTATTCTACAGACAGTTGGTCAGACCCACTGGGGGGCGCTGCGATCCCAATATACACTCAACAAATAGATCAACAGCACGGCCAGTTTTCTGATCCTTTTCTGAGACGAGGCACATCAAAAACATCTAAACTTTCACATTGTTCTGTTTTCGATGGAGCTTTCGATGGGAATCATTTTTCCTGGAAATAATCCTGTAAACAACATCTTTCTCTGTTCAGGGGTCTCGCTTCGGACTGGAACACAGCTTCAGTTCATGACAGAATCCTTCTTACAGGTCAGGTGAGTCTGTGTGGTCATGTGGTGCGACACCGGGTGAATAAGGAGGAAGTGGTACACTGAGGGATATGAGAATCACAGCCAAACAGGATTCGACGTACGAACTCTGCAGCGCGCTACGACGATACGAAGCACCTACACTAGAGTTTAAGTGACGCGCGTTTCTGTGAATTTGCTATGACCCATCATCCAATCAGGACACCTTAGAACAGCTCAAAAAGACGGAGGATGAGGAAAGCAAAGCTTTTCATGAGTATTTAACTCATAATTGAGCGGTTTATAAACAGTGTGTGACATCCTCGTACCGCAGAGAGGCTGATTAAAGCACTTCAATCCAGGAAAAGAGGTCTGATCAGCAATCCTCCTTTCCAAAATTCCATGTCAAAGACCCACCGAAGCAACTCGCTGAAATAAACGCTGTTTACAATGAGCCTCTGTCGCGCCAAAGAGCCTCACCGGGTGCTTCATCAGCAAAAATAAATTTGCATCGTTGGATCATGACCATGTGCTTTCTCGTCTAATCAGAGTACATTCTCGTTTTCTGATTCGGTCTTATTGAGACGTTTTGAGTTTGTTTTCTGTGGTGGTTTCCTGCTCGTTTCTATTGGACTGGATTCAGAATGGGTTTTACTTCACACAATTATTCTCGACAGCCTTGGGTTGCATGATAAGAACTGAAATATTACTCCAGCTGTCCAAGTTTGGGAGTTCAAGCCCCACTGTCAACTTGTTGTCACTGCTGTTGCCCCCAGCGCAGCCAACTGGGTTATCAAAGGCTGGCCATGTCTCACTGTATACGATGTGCACGTAATAGAACCATTGCTGATTTTCGTCATCAGTAGTTGCATAGCCGTCGGTGGGTTTCTCCCCTGCGATGGTGTGGCGAGCTGTCCGGGGTTTACTCTGCTCTCGCCCAAACTCTGCTGAGATGGGTGCAAGCCTCCCCATGACCCTGATTAGAATTAAACGGTTGAGAATGAATTAACACCTTATACGTATTACAGCCGCATAAATTATGCTATGAGGATGTACTCTTTAGGGTTTAAAAAAAAAAAAAAAAAAAAAAAAAAAACAGAATATAAATACACAAACACACACACACACACCCAAAAAAAAACAAAACAAAAAAAAACACAAGGGGCGAGGTCAGGGGAACGGGCTGCCCACCCAATACCGCAACAACAGGATCATCCAATCAGGAAACGGTTCCCCGAGCACTTCCAGTGATCTCCGTGCTATGCACGTGCCATAGCGCTATCTTACTGAAATCACACACTTCTTCAAGCTCAAGGTGCTCAGATAGGGAACTTTATCACTGTGCACTTACAGCATTTGACAGACAGCCTCATCCAGAGCGACTTGCATTTATCATTTTGATACAGCTGAGTAACTGAGGGTTAAGGGCTTTGTTCAAGGACCCAGCAGTGGTACCGTTGGGAATGTGGGCTTGAATCCTTGACCTTCAGATCAGTAATCCAGAGCTTTAGCTACTGAGCCACCACTGCCCTTAAAGTCATAAAACTCGGTGCTCGTTCTAAAATTATGGTAAAAGTAAAACGGTAATTACCGCCTGGCAGTTACATGCCTCCTCCCACGAGAATGGCCCACATGAGGTGACCTCGATCTTCAATCTCCAAAATCTAATTGGCTAACCCATTAGTTAAAGTGTACATTTGTACCAAGTTTAAAAAAATAAAAGCTGTTTGAGATATGGCGTTGGGAAGAATGGTCAAGGACAGAAAAACAACTTGTAAGCACAACGCCTTTGGCTCTGTCCATCAGTGAAATGAAGACTGAAAAGGGTTTCCTATATTCATACTGTAAAGCCTGAGGTGAAAAATAGTAGACTATGGCTTTGTTTTTGTTTTTTTTACACAAAAGTGGGATAGCTAACACTTCATTCACAGCCTGAGTGAGAACCAACTGGGGCCATTAACCCCCCCAAGTTTGTGCCCTAATTAAGTCAGATCCAATTCCCAACCTATCAAGTATTGCCTTCCCAATCACGCGATCACCACCAACCAGGGAGGAGGGAAAGCACACAACATGTCCCATCCGCGGTATACAATGCTAGCCACCTGCTTCTTTTCAAACTGCAGCACGGACGGTTTAACACACTCAGAGGGAAAGCACTACCCGCCCCCTCATTCAAATGAGCTCACAGGCATCCCTAATTTTCCGACAATCACTGTGAGTGATAAGGGAAGTGAGTGTATGTCAGCCATCCCTTCCGTGAAAGCTCGGCCAATTTGCTTCCACAGACTACCGGTCACAGATGGCTGTGGCATAAGACCGGATTCGAATTTGTAAGTTTACGCTACTTGTCAATGCACCACTCGAGCCCTGAGGTGCCATTAACCAACAAACATACAAACACCACCAACATATCCAGGCGTAAGAGACCGTGTACGAGCTCAATTTAAAAAAAACATCTCGAAAGTACTCAATACTCCTCAGCCCTGTAAAATTCTGTGATCTGATTGGTCCCAAGCTGCTGATTTGTTTCTGTAACAGCTGTTATGTTAGTAGTGCAGCTGTGGATCATAGCTTTATATGAATGCACTTGTTTTAAACAGACTGAATCTTTATATTAAGTGTTCTCTCACTGGGCTGCATGGAGGACACTCCAAATAAACACATTTTTAAAAAGTGTGGAATTGTTGATCAACTCAAATGTTCCAGAAAGAGCTTCTAGTCTTGAGTTTACGACACAAACGTCTTGAGTTTATGATCTACGGATGCTTTTAGTAAAACAACGATCTCAGATTTTGCAACAACAATCATAGATACCATAACATAAGTGATAATTACAGGGATCCCTCACTTTCTGCAGTTAATTGGGACCAAGATCCCCCCCGCGACCGCCGAATTCCGCGAAGTAGGATCAACCCCCCTGACTGACGTATACGTGCATGTATGTGTGTATATAATATCAATAAATACATATTCAACACTATAAATGCTTATAATAATGCATAAGATGTAAATAAAATATAAATACACACACATACAGACACGCACAGCACTCAGACGCGCACCTCACATGAAAATGTAAGAAGTTTTGATGGGGGTTTTGGGTTGTTTTTTTTTTTTTTTGGGGGGGGAGGGGGGGGTTTGTATAATTGGCCTTGTTTTGTGGCATTTTCCTTAACTTTCCCCCATTCTTCCTTAATTTTCTTATTTTTTTAATTCGATGAATATTAAAAAAAAAAAAAAAAAAGCGTGACGCACAAAAGCCGCATGAATTGAAGCGCAAAGTAGCGAGGGATCCCTGTATTCCTAATTATATAAATATACTATGTTGTCGAGACTACTCAACATCACCCACCAGGTCTGAGGTAATTCATGGATTTAGTATATACTGCACCAGAACACCAAAAAAGCCAATTAAAACAATACTACGGGTAATTTAGCCAATTTTATGCGTGACAGGGGGGGGGGCAGTCCATACCCAGCTATACGTTCCCATCGGATTTAACTGCAGTTTACTTTCCTTGAACGGTGCACACACTGGTTTATTGCTTACATTATCCGTTTCACTATTCAGAGTATTTCAGTGATAAAACAGAAACATTACTTAAAAAGAAATAAGAACACACTGAGGATTCAGGCCATCGCACACCATCCACCATCACAGAAACAAGTAACCTGAGCACATCTTATGTACAGGAAGCACAGACACTACGGAGTCTTCATACGCAAAACACTTCAGCTGTTTGCCGCTTTTCAGGCGGTTGATCTGTCAGTGCAGATTTCAGGATGATCCGTGCGTCACACAAACACACACACAGTGACACACGTATTCATGCATAAATAGTGAATAAATCCCTTTAACTGCAACGTATATTATTCATAAATAAACTGACAAGTACACGAATAAAAGCTTCAGCTCCCAGTGCAGCAGCGAGAATAAACAGCTCAGATCGATGGGTCGCCCGTGGGTCATGCGTCTCTGTCAGTGCTGGAGCTCATGCTTCTAAGTAAAAAAAAAAAAAAAAAAAAGAAAAGAAAAGAAAGAAAACAAACACAAAGAAGCTACAGTAATCTCCAGAGGATTTATTAGAAGGTGAGAAAGCTGCGAATCTCTGTTGGAAACCCAAGCAGCTTCGACATGAAAGCCGTACATGTGACGCTGACCGGACACGAAGGCTGTGCGGCGTTTAACCAGCCAATGTTTGCTAAAATCCCACATTACGAACACACACATGGAACTTTTAGGGTTACCAAGTCAGTGTTGAACAATAACTCAGCAGAAAAAAATAAATAAAAAATCAAATGAAAGATGAGGGAGATTTTTTTTCATTTTTTCAGGTTGAGCACTCAGTACAAATTAGTGTAAAAGACGAAAAAGTACCGAGTGTCATGCAAAATCTGTCAGAAAGGAAAAATGACGCTACAAATCATCTGACTCGTTTAAAAAGTTCCTGTGCAGGATTGCCGAGTCTGGTGACCATGACGGGGCGAGTTCGCTTACACAAACCTGCTGATGTCAGAGTCCTTTAAATACAAGAAAAAAAGACATTTATAACAGCCAAACTACAGTGGTGGCCTGGTGGCAAAGGTGCTGGATACTGATCCTAAGGTTGGGGGGTTCAAGCCCCACGCACCACAGGTTGTCACTGTCCCCCCAGTGCAGCTAACTGGGTTATCATAGGCCAGCCATGTCTCTCTCTGTCTGTGGTGAGAGGTTCATGTAAAAGAACCATTGCGGACTTTCAACAAGAGTAGCTGCAAAGACTTCAGCGTGTTTCTGCCCTGTGATGGCCAGGCGAGCTGTCCAGGGTGTACTCTGCCCTCGGCTGGGATGGGCACCAGCTTCCCCGTGACCCTAATTAGAATCAAGTGGTTATAGAAAATAAATAAAATGAATGAATGAATGAACAGCCAAACTACACCATGGTGCTTCAGAGTTTGTGTTTTGCCACGGCTGCTTTGTTTTTTTTTTTCCTGGAAATTAAATCATGAACCGTCCTCATATTCAATATAATTCCAAATTGAATAAGTTAAAGGTGCAGTGCGTAAGATTTCGCTCTATCTGTCTGCACATAAAGTTACAGGCAACTACCTGAAATTTCACCTGTCCTCGTTGAAGCCTGTATGTTTCCGGGTTGCTGTAAAAACGTGCTGCGGAAGATGGACGCGTCCGTGAGGGAGAATCCGCTGCCCGTATAGAACTATACAGCTTATTCTAGGGTTGTAAAAATTCAATTACTTATTATTTTAATAATTACGGATCAATAAGTAATTTATTAATTATGTAATTAACAACTTCAAAATTAGATTCCCCAAAATGTTAGTTTAAGGTCGTTCAAGAAGATGAAGGAATGAAAATAAATAAGCAAATAAATAAATCTGTGATATGCCCTGTGATGGCCTGGCGAACTGTCCATGGTCGCCCAGAGTCGGCTGAGGTGGGCTCCCGCATCCATGTGGCCCGAATTTAGATTAAGCATTTCAGAAAATAAATAAATGAATTAAAGTGTGACATGTAAAGGCAATTTGTTATCTTGGACAATATAGAAGGCCTGGGTGGTGATTATTGTTGTTTTGTTTTTTCATGTCCACAATAAAGTTAAGTTTGGTCACTCTCTGTAAGACGTCGGTCGCTACAACTCACTATGCCACGCCTCCTGACTGACAAACCGGGACCACAGAACTATTTAACACAAAGTCAGGATTTGTTTTCTAAAACGGCACTTTGTGTCCGAATCAAAAGAAACATTTTTGATAAACAGACCTGCTTTTCACATATTGTATTCAATCAGCCGGGTTTCCAATCCACCTTTTGAGAAAAATCTTTATGGTCAACATGCCATCCTCTTGTCCAATGAGCTGCATAACCCTAAGTAGCTCAGGATCGTACTGGTTGAAGTAGGCTTACTTAAAAAAAATAAATAAAAATAAGTAGTGTAGCGCGACAGGTTGCTAATCCGGCTAACGCAAATGTTTGCTTTAACAATCTACAAAGTTAATTAGCTTCATTCAACTTTAAAATACTGCCCTCTATGGCGATACTGCAGAAAGCACTCACTGTACACCAATTATAAAGTTGACTCCAATTTCAATATGCATTTCTTCTGTCTCTTATGTAAGCGCCTGGTTTCTATGAGAAATGTGCATGTCTGATTTTTGCAGGCGAGGACATCACTTAGCATCGTTTATCTGCTGAAAGATCTTCTAAAGTTACGCTATTTAGATGTGTTCGCTGAGATGATGAGCACTTTGACTTTTACTGGTAGCTCATAATAAGTGAAAAGCATTTTAACAAACAGCGATCTGTCTTACTTGAGTCAACTTTACCAAAGTAATCGAACAAAGTAATGTTACTTGGTTTATTAGTAACCAGGTTGCACACACAGTGGAGGGGGGGAGATTTTACACACACACACACACACACACACACACACACACACACACACAGAGAAAATTTCCTACCAATCCTTTGTTAAAAAGAACAGACCAGACAACACCACAAGTTTCTCCGTCCAACAGATAACACATGTTGAGAGAACTGATGACAATTAAAACACATGCACACAGAAACAACAAATCTCTGCCCAGTTCAGAAATCTCCCATCTGAACCTTCTTTCCTTTTGGCTTTTCCCTTTCTCAGGGGTCGCCACAGTGAATCATCTGATTCGCATGTTTGATTTGGCATAGGTTTTTACGTCGGATGCCCTTCCTGACACAACCCTTCAGCAAGGGACAGAATCACGATGCCGGCTTTGCAGCTACTCTTTACGAAAGTCAGCAATGGTTCTCTTACAGCCTCTCTCACCATAGACCAGGGGTGTCAAACTCATGCCACAAAGGGCCATGTGGCTGCAGGTTTTTGCTTCAACTAAGAAGCAGTACACCTGACTTGGCTCATTTAATCAAGTGATTTAAGTGTTCAGGCAGTTGATTGGTTGGTCTCTGTACAGAGCATACAGATTGACCAATCAACTGCCTGAAGACTCAAATCAGTTAATTAAATGAGCCAAGTCAGGTGTACTGCTGCTTGGTTGAAGCAAAAACCTGCAGCCACATGGCCCTTTGTGGCATGAGTTTGACACCCCTGCCATAGACAGTGAGAGACATGGCTGGCCTTTGATAACCCAGTAAGCTGCACTGGGTGTGGGGGGGAGGGGGGAGGTGACAAACTTGTGGAGAGTGGGACTCGAACCCCCAACCTTAAGATCAGTGATCCAGCGCCCTTTACCACCAGGCCACGACTGCCCCAAATCTGCCATTTGAACTAAAATGTCAAAAATGTCATTGTCTCACAATGTGAAAATACATTTGATCCAGAATCTGATTTGAATCATCTCCGACACCTAATGAAGACCTTCTTACCCAAAGTCCCATCTCTGGTAGAAATTTCATAAAAATACATACACACTTTGCATAATCCTGTTAACAACCACACACGAACTACAGATAAAATAGAACCTGATGGAGAAATACTCTCAAATCAAAAACTAATTGTGCCTCAATCTTGGCTGGTGCTATCAAATCCTGGCATGGAGAAACTAAAGGCGGCATTAATTAGTGATTCCCACAGATCTGTCGGTCGCTACTGCTCGGAAAGCACTATTTTTTGTTTGTTTCAATCTATGCCTCATTACAAAACAGAAAATAGACCACATGGGTCCTGACGCTGCTGCCGAAAGGACCACTTCAAATTAAGCCAATATAAAACAAGAACGGCAGGTCCAAAAGGCCCAGCTTCAGCGCGCAGCAAGTAAACATCCAGAAACCTAATACAGTGGTACCTTGTCCAACGAGCAAAAATTCACTTTACGAGCTCCCGCGCGCGATTATAAATAGTGTTTACTGCACTTCATATCATTTGCTCAGTGCCTTTACCCCGACACCATAGCGTGACAATGAGAGCGCCTCTGCCAACTACTGTAGTGGATGTGCAATTACACTTAATTCTAGTACAGTATGGCAAAAAAGTATGTTTCGCAGGGTCATACCCCCCTCCCCCGGCATCACACCACGGCCCCAAATGGGGACTCGCCCCACTGTTTGAGAACCACTGGCCTTGTGGAAGCTCACCACGAGCCCTTACTCGCTTCCATTCGTAGCATGCGCGCACACAAAATGCTCCTCCTCCTTCACGCACCACCTCCTGCCTGCCCCACATGACATCTTCGCTGCAGTCAATGATCAGAAGGTTGAGCCGACTTATTGTTTGTTCTTGTTTTATTATTATTATTTATTATTAATTATGATTAATGTTAATGCACATATATTATTTTTATGAAATATTTATTCTTTTTACATGTTTATCTTTAATATATTAGGTCAAATATACGTGTTTATGGCAGGTTATATGAGTTTGGAGGGGGTTGGAAATGGATTTCTGTTATTTCTTCGGGGAATAATTGTTTCATCTAACAAATTTTTCGACTTATGAGCTCGCCCTCGGAATGGATTAAATTTGTTCGCTGAGGTATCACTGTATAAGGTTTTGCCTTGATGACCTTAAAAGTAAGTCAAGGTTACTCACACACAATATCAGCCTAGCATTCACAGCAGTGATCCAGCATACCAGGTTAGAAAGCCCCAGCTTCAGCGTGCGGAAAATAAATTACAGGAAACTAAAGTGACACGGACAGAACCCATTTTTAACACTTCTGGGCAACTTTGCAGCCGCTCGCTAAAGGTGGTGACATCAATGCGGTATCAGAAATTCTTGAAATACACAGTCAGTTGATGTTATGTTAAAATTAATTTTTTATTAACATGACTGGCAGGAATGAGATTTACACCATACACACTATTCATTCAAAGAACATTCTGCACTGTAGACAATCTGTTCAATGTGTTTCCGATATGGATCTGGAGGAATAGCATAGGCCACCATGCTTCTAACCATGGTAGGGTGCCGTGATTCAGATGTCAAATATAACCTGTAAGCACAAAGCTTATTATAAGCGTGAGAGGACAAGAAAGTAAAATAACATTACTCTGAATAGAATGGGTTCTCTAACACTAAATGCACGGCTCAACATAGTACACCCGTGCTACTCAAACCCGAGCTCTGTTGTCGTGAGGAGGAAATGGGAACATGTGTGGAATACAAAAGCCTTATTTCTGTCTACAGAACATAAAATCGATACTGAGTCATTGGGTCACACAAACCACATTAACATAGCAGCACGCATATTCCAGTTTCCAATGGGTGCGGTGCTTCTAAAAGTGTGTGTTTTGGGTTTCATGTTTCAATAAGGGCTGCAACAATTAGCCAACATAATTAAATCGATTACTGAATCGAGGGGGGGGATCACATGACTCCAATTAGCACAACTAGAAACAAGTAAGTCATTAAAACCCTATAATCCGTTTCTCTTCTCTACGAACACAAAAGCCATGCTGGCATGGAAGCGAGCACTCTGGCATCACAACTCCAGGGTTCTGGATTAATTCCGAGCTTGTTTTTTGTACTGAAGTTCTCCTCCGGATTGTGTGGGTTTCCTCTTTGTTGTCTGGTGTCTTCTTTCTCTCAGGAACATTCTGAAGGTGAATTGGTGGCTTTCAGTTGGCCTTTGGTATGAGTGAGTGAATCAATGTGTGTGGCTCCCTGTAGAGTTCCCACTTCTGGAGCACTGGATTTGTCACAACACTGGATTGGAAACAAAGTATTCACTGAAGACAGACTAATGATTAATAGACTGAGCTTGAACTTGATGATGCTCGTTTACATGATAAACAAGGCACGCCCAGTTCAGAGAAATTCATCTCTCTATATTATCTTGATGTAAAAACACACTCAATGCCTATCATGTCAAGAACAGTGTGCACACCCGGTGTTACAATAACATGAGCAGCATGGTGTGTATAATCCACCTGGAGTGAATGAAATTAGAACTCGCTTAAGCATTTGGTGGAGGCATTAGCATCGTCCAGGACACTATGGAACTGAAGCTCTGAATTAACTGAAGGTTTAAGGATCATCAAGCTGAATTTAAGCAGCAGATGGAAGGAGGGGCTGCTGTTGTCCTATGCAGTGTTCATGGACATGCACACACGAAGCCATGAGAGACAAGCAAATCACTTCATGAGACAAGCGAATGGCTTTGCTGCTGGAAATGTCACCATCTCCAGTTGCCTTGGTAACCCTCTTGCATCCCCCCCCCCCCCAATTCCAGATGCTTCTGAGAGAAACTATGAGCAATGTCTAACTCACAAGAAAAAAATAAAACTGATAATCTAAATTTAAATAAATAAATAAGAATAAAGTAGCATGTATAGAATGGATATTTAATAGGGGAAAAAGGTTAGCTCACCCTCATATCGTACTTCGCGTGTAGCTTTAAATAAACATAAATCTATACACGCAGAAAATTCCAACCTTGCTGGAAAGCAACCAAAGCATGGTCGTTCATTCATTCGTTTTCTGTAACCGCTTAATCCTAATTTGGGTCAAGGGAGGCTGGCACCCATCCCAGCTGACTCCAGGCCAGGGCAAAGTACACCCTGGACGGCTCGCCAGGCCAGGCCAGGCCATCACAGGGCAGAAACATGCTGACGGCTATGCAGCTACTCTTGTTGAAAGTCAGCAATGGCTCTTTTACATGAACCTCTCACCGTAGACAATGAGAGACATGGCCAGCCTTCGATAACCCAGTTCACTGCACTAGGGGGACAGTGACAACCCGTGGAGAGTGGGACCCGAACCCCCTTACCTTAGGATCAGTGATCCAGCACCATTACCACTTGGCCACCACTGCCCTCCACAAGCATGGTGTTTCTTGTAATTATCCTTCAATGGTAACAGTGGTGAATTTGTATTACTCGCTCTTTAAAATGTATGACATCAGCCATCATTGCTCGTTTCACTGAAGTTATATGGTCGCTCATCACTTCCTGTGTGCATGTCTGTTTTGACGTTTCATGGGTGGGCTGCTCAGTTATATTAAGAGCCGATACGGTATTTCATACCTGTCAACCCTAGGCCGTTGGCGATCTTACAAATGGCTACTTATGCCCTTACAAAATCGCAACTAATCTTACGCGTCTTATTATCGCGTGCAATATGAAACAAAAATTAAACTCTATTTTTAATATAATATGAATTTATTGGTAATGTTGTAACATATAACCTGGTGCAATCAAATAAAAGAGTAATATCTTCAGCTGCATGATTAAGAAAATTTAACAGTGATCTTTATTATAACTATATGTAGCACTTTTGGCACTTTCAATCATTTCTTTTGATGGCTTCACTTCATGGCACTTGAGCTCGCAATTAAGTTTGACTTGAATGATGGCGGAAGTGAAAGTGCTTGGTCACGTGGTCGGAAAGAGCAGACGATAGCAGGCGATAACGCATAGCAGCGATTCTCGCGAAAGCGGCTACAGACCAATTCGGCGTATCGTCTCTTTACCGAAACGGTGACACAAAAAACGGAGTTAAAAAAAAAAGACGAAATGATCGAAAAACGTACAGATTTCGGACGTACGGCGTACACATTTAAAAATCAGTGCTCACTTGTACAAATTACGCCAAAACCGTACAACTTGACAGGTATGGTATTTGATGACCCCCTTTTTAATTTGTCTTATTACATTTTTATTTACTTATTAGTAATTCGGCTGTGTGTAGTGGACAGCCTTGGACACTGTTTTATTTAATAATTTCAGAAAGTGTGTTTCATTTCTTGCACACATCAAACCGAGGCCTGTCAGCTACTGCCACAAATAGAACCTAATTCTGTAGGAAACACTGCTGTAAGTACAGTACACTGTGATTCATCAGAAAAGCAGTGGCCCTCCCTTTAAAGCATTCACACCTTGTTCTGACTAGAGAGCCTATCTCCACCCCACCCCCCCTCCAAAAGAAAAAAAGAAAAGAAAAAGGAGAAGAAAAAAAAAAAAATCACAAACCCAGCAAACAGTACATAACCAGGACTCTGGGGAACTGTACACATGCCATCAGTGCACTGTGAGCTCATAATGGAAAAGCAACAGGCAGGTAATGGGAGCGTAGTGGGAATTAAAACAATGACCTTCAGCCAAAAGAGAATGTTTACAGAGGATTTCAGGACATTATTTATCCAGAGTGCTGTACGCACGCCGAATATCTCTGAGGAACTGAATTTATGGCGCCGTGTGGTATCGGAGCATGCCATTTTATTTGTAAGCAACAAAAGGGGCTGTTTAATGAGCCAGACATGCTTCATATTGAAACACCCGCTGTAATTGGGAGCAGTTGTCCCAGCAGAAAGCATTGGTTAACTTAGCGTGAATGTAAACAGATACTCAATTTAAGTCTAAAGCCTAATAACACCCGTCAACATCAGTGAGCGCTAGAGCTGCTGTGATATGCTCGAAATTTCATATCTTGATTAATATCTACCACAACACAGCACATTTTCAGTCAACTCAAAAAACATTTAACAAATACGTACATCAATATATATTTTTTTATTATTATTAAAAGGAAAAAAGGAATGCAGCAGGTAAGAAGCTAGTTTATTTAATTCCGAATCAACACTCAGGCTTCTCATTTTTTTTACTTTCTGGTTGACGAATTTTTCAGCACAAATTTAGTGATGTCGAAGGAAATAAGAAAAAAAAATAAGGCCACCGGATTTAAAATATTATTATTTACAATTTTGAAGAAAAAAAAAGTATCGGAGGAAAAACAAAATACATATATATAATATATTTTGTTGTTGTTATTTTGTTGATATTAATAGCACAGGAAGGTTTTGTCACTTAAAATTTTCTTCATGTATAATAACTGGTTGATGATTCTAGAAGTGCTGGGAATATCATCAAATCACCACAGCGAATCACAGATAGTTAGCAAATTACATATGTCACAATACAATACATTATCTGTTCATTAGAATCGCTCACAAAGCATGCTGGGAGTCTCGACTCACAATACCTGATGCGAGAATTCATTTGGATATAAAGATGGAAGCGCGAAGATGAACACACAAAATTATACATAATATTTCAAGATACGATTTTGTGTCTGATTAAGATTCGATTCCCCCCCCCCACATCGGCAGAGATCGGTGGGTAAAAAATACGCCCATCCCTTGCCACTTCGCGACTTGAACTTTGCGGTCTTGGTGCATCGTGGTATTTTAATAAAAAATAAATTAATTTTAAAAATTTCAACAAAGTTCAAAATTTGCGCTGAAACTCACATGTACGCAAGCGAAAGGCAGGGACCCAAGACAGGCTGTGTCCACAAACGACAGACTGAAGTGCCCTTCCTTCCCAGTTCAGGCAGGGACCGCCCACTCAACTCAATCTCGCAAGCTGATTGGCTTAGACGCGTTACGCTGTAGCCTCACACATTCCCGCGGGAATTTTTGTGATTTTGTGATCTTATGGTGTCTGTGAACGTCCTGCACCGTCTAAGGCATCCAGTGAGCCCAAGACAAAGCGAAATATGATGACAGTGACCCAAAAACTGAAGTTGCTAGATATGCTGACGGCGGGCAATACGTATGCCCATGTAGCATGCCATTACGGCATAAATGAATCTACCGTGCGTTACATCAAAAAAGACTAAGATTTAGGTCAAGCGGAGAAGAGCTATTGTCAGAGGTGAGTACTGTACTTCAAGTATTTTTATGTAAATTCTATTTAAATATTAATACAGTACAGTATTTACATATGCATATAACTGTGTAACATTTAATATACACTTCTTGATATTGTATAGACATGAAAACATATAGAAATGAGACAACATGGTAGAAATGAGAGGGGTGATCCTACTTCGCGGTTTTTCAAATATCACGGCAAAGGTCTAGTCTACATTATCCGCGATATTCAAGGAATAACTGTAATACATTGAAAAAGTTTTAAATAATTTTTAGCGGCACTTTTGCCAGCACTTCGGTAGATCCGTCAACCAAATAATATAAAATGAGCGGCCTTCTTGCTATTTAAGAATAAAAGAACTATATATAAATATATCAAGTATATAAAATACCAGTTAAAAATGTACGATGTTTTCAATACACATAAAAATCTAACGCTGTGAGCAATTAAATATAAAATAAAATATTATAAAATTATTATTAGCATTTTTAACTAACGAGAATTCAAAAAGGTAAATATACAGCAAAAATGTATTAATTTTCTGAAATACTTAATCCTAATTAGGGTCGCTGGGAGGGTGGCACCCATCTAAGTCGACTCTGGGCAAGGGCAGAGTACACCCTGGAGAGCGTTCCATTCCATTACAGGGCAGAAACACCCTGACAGCTATTGCAGGCCACTCATTACAACAGTCAACAAATGGTTCTTTTCCATGCCTTCAACCACAGACATTGCGAGACATGGACGGTCTTTGATAACCTAATCAGCTGCAATGGAGGGTGGCAGTGATACCGTTGAAAGTGAGGCTTGAACCCCTGACCTTGGGATTGGTAATCCAGCACCCTACCATCGGGTCACCACTGCCCCTGAGCTTACTAAAAACTCTAAATTTGTGTGCGTCAAAATAAAATTCAGATTTATCAAGCCCTCTTCACTTTATAGTTTCCGCAAGTGTCCATGCCTAAATCCTTGCCAAGCACATACCCTTGTTTATAACCCTTGTTTACAAACTTCTGTCGTCATGAATGAAGACTGCACGTGAGAAACAAGTGGAAAAAAGGAATTTAATGGAAATGGAAATAGAAACCCTGATCGTGAAGGTCCTAAAAATGCAATTTGGAGGCCACAGCATCAGGATCCCCAACATAAGGAAGCACAGCGAGTAGCAACAGTTGTTCGGTGTCAGTGGACTCGGCGGCACAGACCGCACGGCGGCTTAAAATGTTCGAAGCTAACGCGACACTACATGTTTCTACTCCGTGACTGACAAGTTTGCAATTTGTTTTTTTGGGTGATGATAGATGATCTGCTTGGATGTTTTCATGTGTGTTAAATGTGTGAAGAAGAACCTCATTCACTAAAGATAGATGTAAAGAGAAGACCGTCCCCCCACCACTAGAAGGTAGCCGCAACTAGAACGTGGCCAAATAAGCCAAAATTCCACAGTACAGCGTCACGCATAGGGCTCACTGCAGTCATTTATACATCCACACCAGTTAAACTAACCAATAAAAAATGACCTTGAATAATTTGCAGGAACAGTCAGTTGTACCCCGACCCCCACCCGGTCCCTGAAAAACATTCTGAAGCCTGAAGTGTGCAAACATTACAGGCAGGACTAAGGAGCAAATAAAGGTTAATGATGCATGAATG
Source organism: Plotosus lineatus (assembly GCA_024760905.1). Taxonomy (NCBI): domain Eukaryota; kingdom Metazoa; phylum Chordata; class Actinopteri; order Siluriformes; family Plotosidae; genus Plotosus; species Plotosus lineatus. Next base: position 21,458,775 of record CM045735.1, on the reverse strand, counting down.
GCTTTATTTCCAGCCTTTGAGATGTCACTGGTGTTTGATTACATGTTTACGATATCTTAAGGGGGGAAAAAAAAAAAAAGACGACGACGACGAAGAAAAAAAAAAAAAAAGAACTAAACTGACCAGCCTCAGTTTTGTGATCGGTTGGATTTTTTTCTTCATCGAGACGCCTCCCAGGTTGTTATTTTGCTTACATGACATTGACCTGTGTGTCAACCACATGCATCAACCGTGTGTTTAGAATTTACTAGTAACTCGATGGATCAGCCAATGAAAATGCATTTTAGTTTGCAGCCAGCTGCAACACACTATATTTTACTGGTTAACTTCATTTGGACCAATGAAGTAGAGAATAACCGAGACCAGGGGTCACCAACCTTTTTCAGACCGAGAGCTGCTTCTTGGGTACAAATCAATGTGAAGGGCTACCAGGTCGACACAAACTTCTGAAATAGATTTGTTCAATTTACCTTTAATTATATTTTATTATTAATAATGAATAATATTAATCTATGTGAAGATATTGATTTGATTTCGGTAAAAATAGGAAAAAAATAATAATATGCAGCTCAATTGAGTGGCGCGATGGAGCCACGGGCCTGCTCTAAAAATACCAGTGAACAGGCCCGCGGGTGACTCATGTTGTCCTTGCGGGCAACCTGGTGTCCGTGAGCACCATGTTGATGACCCCTGACCTAGATGGTGCACCGCCCCTCTCTCATGGGTAACTAGTTTAAATTCCCGGTCATGGCTTTAAATAAAAAATAAATAAAAATTAAAAAAAAAAAAATAACAAGTGCTGTGTGTTGTGGATTCATGTTATTTCTGTGTTAAAATGGCCGGCTCTTGTCATGCTGTTGGCTGGGAAGACCATGCAGATGGTCACAAAGAAATTTCTTATCACCTGCAAGTGTTTATTCTTTGCAAAATCATAGTCATATTGATATTTATAAATAATGGCCCGACATTCCAGACACGATAGATTAATGCTATAGATTAATACTATAGCCTACAGCCGTAGTACAGACTGCTCTACACACCACATAGTGCAGGGAGAAGTGAGGCGAGTTCTGCGCTGACAAGATTCGACAAGAGCAAGAAGAGTACAAGAAGCTGTCTGAAGATTTGGGCATTTTTGAAGGATACTACCATGGCAGTGCAAGTAGCGTGTGGTAGCATTAAAGATTATTAATGAATGACTATTTGAGTTATACGACATTTCCGTGTGTATAAAGTTTTACCAAAGAGTTCCACTAAGAGCGATAGTGTTTATATGTACAAATACAGAGTAATTCTGCATTTGGACATTTCAGCTCTGATGTAAACTCATTCGTGCTACTTGGGGGTACAACATGTATACACCATACAACATCGCGAAGGAGAAAAAATGCCAACCAATCAACCAACCCTTTTTATCTGAGCTAATGAAGCAAAAACGCAGCATTTATATGTTGGGCGGTAGGAAAATATGTAGTTATTTACACCAGGTTGGACATACTGGATGCTTTATTCCATGCAGCTGCCCCATCCTCTTCCCTTCCTGCGCTCCGGTAGTGGATAAGATGATATGAGAGAGTGTTTATTAACTATAAAAGAAAGAAGTTTGTTTCCAGATTTCTATTAGATTTCAAAGGCGTTTATGGATCGCAACCTTTGCATTGAAGGTGATGCACACCACTTCCAGGCCCTGTTTTGCATGTAAGCCACATTTATAAATAAGCCCCCGGGTCCAGGCTGAAGCAACAATAATGATCTACAGTATAATATCTATCAAATCAATCAGTGTCATGCGGAAAGGTGGAGCAGCGAGAAGCGGTTTCGTCCCGAGGCAAGTCAGCAACTAGCAGCCCATTAGTTGCTTGGCACACCCACAAAGGGGAAAAAAAAAAAAATCAGATATTGCCTTTTAAGAGTGTGATTTGCAGCACAACAACAAAATTACACAGCATAATATGAAACAGATGTTATTCTATTATCATCCAACATATCGTATCGCACATCCCCAGTCAGCGCAACATCAAAAGTCCCTTGCGGTCAGAGCGTTGCCATCAACTGACATGAGCAGCACTTTGACCAGAGTGTTTTATACTTAAACTCCATCAGTGCCTTCTTCCAACGCTGAGACCATCACAAGTTTCCATGAGGTTGCACATTCTGGTACCTGACCCATAAAAACACGATACGTTATACACATTATACTATATTAGACTTAGAATATTATACTGCCACTAATAACACTGCACTGCAAGGTGGATGTTGCTGGATAGTCCATATTTTAACCATGACAGAGACAGGTGAGGTGAGCTCTACACACACTCAGTAGAGATATGGAGCAAACGGTGTCAATTTAACTCATTCAGAACTTTTAGTTTATACACTACATTAAAATGTGAGTATGCCACGCTCTGTAACTGTGTGTTTATAATTTTAGTATACACTACATGGAAGCACATTCAAAGCAAACTAAAACAAGACTTATTTATCACATGTCACATGATGATCCATGTTACTGTAACAAACTGTGTAAAAAAGTGTCCAGCATTCTGACATTTGACTCAAGCATTATCCACTCTCAGTACGGCTTTAATTGCCAGACGGCAAACCAATCAAATCATGCCACTGTTTTTCAGTTCAGGTCAGTTCATTTTCTGTAACCGCTTAATCCTAATTAGGGTCGCGGGGAGGCTGGCGCTTATCCCTGCTGACTCCAGTCAAGGGCAGAGTACAACCCGGACAGCTCGCCAGGCCATCGCAGGGCGGAAACACACTGACGGCGATGCAGCTAACTCGTGTCGAAAGTCAGCAATGGTTCTTTTACATGAACCTCACACCATAGACAGTGAGAGACATGGCTCGCCTTTGATAACCCAGTTAGCTGCACTTGGGGGACAGTGACAACCTTGTGGAAAGTGGGACTCGAACCCCCAACCTTTGGATCAGCGATCCAGCGCCCTATACTATACCTATACTAGGCCACCACTGCCTTCATTGCATACTAAAGCAGATTATCACACTCATGTGATATTAGTGTTTACCCTTAAACAACCCAACACTGACATCCAGACCCTCGAAACACCTTCAAGTAAATTATCCTGCCAATACTCCCAGATACGAGTCTCCACAGTTTCCCACCCCAGTATGACCGTCACACGTCTTCTTTCAAAAATATGACGGATAATTAATTTTTCTTTCTTTTTCTCACAAATAAAAATGAAGATCTGAAATTACAGGCATTTTAAAGTGTTCCATACTAATTAACACCACCGGGAAGCTCCACCTACTTGTTCCAGCACAACCAGACTCTCCAAGGGCCTGTGGGGTACACAGGCCTATTCTGAATGTAATGCTCTCAAACAAAACAACAGAAGCTCTGGGAACTGTGTGCCATCAGTATGCCTACACTGTAATGCACTTTGCATGCAGATTTTCCCAAGGAGTCAGAAACAGTTCCAAACTGCACAGCTGGTCACATTACAGCTCACACACTCTCCTTCAACCCGAAGACATGGACGTGTCCGTCCTCTTAAATCATTCCAGTTGATAAATTGATTGCCATTTTTTTTTAATGAGTGAATTGTGAAGAGGAAAAAAAATACCATGCTAAGGCCCTGTACAGTACAGCGATGCACTCTATAATATAATATATGAATCTGTGCTTTATTCTCATCTCAACTACATCATCAAAGATCTTTTTTTCCACCCATTTTCTCCTGTCATTTAATGTGTCCAGTTCCCACCCATCAAGAACTACCTTCCCTGTCACACAAACACCACTGACCAGAGAGGGGCAAAAGCATGCACATGCCACACTCCGTGATATGTAATGCTAGCTATCCACCTCTTTTTGAACTGCGGCGCCATATGGCACACCCACACTGCAACACTCAAAGGGACAGCACTATAACACACACACACACACACACACACACACACACACACACACACACACCGTGAGTGATGTGAACTTGTTGGGCCGGGTTGTCCAGCACAAGTAAACAAGTTGATCTATCCAGTTAGCTGCAGTTTAGATAATAAAAGACTCCTTTTGTCGAGGTGCTGCTCCCGTCTATTGCCATCCTTTAACTTTTTCTGAAGAAATTCCATCCGAACTGTATCCAGTTTTAGACGTAAAAGGCTCGAGCTTCATGCTAAGTAGTCTGGCATGGAGGTCACATAGATAGTACGTTGCCTTGAAGTAGCCTTTGCAGATTACCAAATTGTGCCTGAAAGGAAGCATCTTCAGGAGTATATGCATGTACCGACGTTACATTTTCCGCGATTATGTGCTTGTTGTTTGTGCAGGCGTATGCTTTACACTCCGCCATTTTCCTGGCGACACAGCACTGTCTGATAATGTGTGATTTCAGACTGGTGTCTGCTGCTTGCAACCCAGCCAATAGGAGAAAACAAGTGTGTGTGTGTGTGTGTGTGTGTGTGTGTGTGTGTGTGTGTGTGTCACGACCAGGCCTGGAACAGCCAGTGAAGAAGGCAGCATGAAGCCTGGTAGCTGTAGTGTGGCTGCATTCGCCCGTACTTGACAATTGAGGTTGTCTGACAAACCCGCTGTCATATGTGATCGTTTTTAAAAGGCTAGTAATACAAATTCCCCACAAGTACCCTTCAAGCACATGTAATGGGGATGTGGCTATTAATTTTGCCAGAATGAAAATTTATATCTTGCTTTAACAAAAAATGATTAGTGGAACGCTTTAATGAATTACTCTAAAAATAAAGTCCTGTGTGTGCAGCATCCTAGGCTTGAGGGCCGTGTTTTAAGGCTCTGGGATGATCTTCCCAGAGTTCGAGGCAGTGCTGGGTAATACAAATTACAGCACTCACTTTGTGCATCTCCGAAGTGTGACAGACAGTAAAGAGCGAGATGATGAAGATGACGACGATGTTCATCATCAAGAAGAATGGCAGCTGAAGGCTATTACATTCGTCCCGCCTCAGTGCTGCGAGAATGAACAACAGAGCACTACATTGCGTTTGAAAATGGCAGGGAATCGGAAAAGTGGGTCTATAGCAATTATAAAAAGAAGTACTCGAGTAGCTGGCGAGGGACGGCTTGCGCGATTTAAACACAACGGGTATAGCAAGTGCACCACTTGTGCCATTATCACCAATATGCGAAAGCTCGTCTCTCAATAGCTATTTGTTATCTGAGGTCAAGACAGACTCTTTTATTGAATGAAAGCAGTTCGAAATGCATTTACTACTGATGTGGAGCTCAGAGCTGATTTTTCCATCATGGTGAGTGATGCAGTGCCTCAGCCCTCGAGCACCTTCTCTGTGATATGAGACAGAACGAGTGATCTATATTCATGTGAACTCCAGCACTGCACTTCAAAACAAACAATGCCCACACATCATTTCTTCGTGTCCAAAACTCAACTAAAGAAAACATGTTGACAGTTAAGGTCACATGACTATTTGGTCCTTTTTATTTCAGTCAGCCAGAATAAATTTTTAATGAACCTTGAATGGAAGAGTTTACATCTCACTTCCATTTTGGGTTGTTCATCTGTCTGTCTGAGACATCATGATGTCACGAAGAAGAGACAGTGCTTTTATTATTCTGAAACTGAATATACACGACACAGGAACGAGAGAATCTGATTGGTTCATTGTCTCAGGACGGTTGACAATGACAATATTCCAAAAGGTCAGGTGGAGGTCAGGGAACAGTCCAAAAGACAAGCAAGAGTCACCTTGTCTTTAGTAAATGATGGTTATTTATTCAGAATAAACCGATAATGTGTCCTAGACTGAGGAATATAAAGAGAAGGCGCTCCGTCGTGTTTTTTCCTTGATAGAAATCTTGATAAAAATAATCAGAGGATCACTGGCTGGCTTCAGGAGCAGTTTCCCCATGAAACACACATGCACGCGGGATTGCAGGTGTGAGGAACATGCATCGGTGCTGATGTGAAAGACAATTAATTCATCCTTTATCATCACAATGCTGCAGACTGTGCGACGAGGTTGCTTATGCTCCTGGTGCGTCAAGCCAAAGAGGATTTGGGAGGGTCATGCCAAGTTCACTCGGAAAGGCTGCATGAGGTTTTCAAAAAAAAAAAAAAGGGGGGGGGGGGGGTTCCTGCGCACATCTTCAGTCAGGAACGGTTAAAAAGTGGTGCGATGTAGCTCAAGCTGAAAAACTGTCAGAGCCAGAATTCACACGCCACTCCAACACTGCCGCATTTATACCGCTGAGTATATACTCTACAGCGGGTGGGAGTAGGACACCGAGAGAGGCAGACAGAAGCAGAAAGCGAAACCGCTAGATAAACAGAAGAGCGATAAACAAAAAGAGAAAATGAGATAACAAAAGGAGGGAAAGAGAGAGACCAACAGATAAGGTGCATGGCTATTAACCCAGAGATGGTAAATTTGGATCTGACTTGATGCCACAGGCATCCGTGACCAGGAGTCCATGGGAGCTAATTGGCTGCACTCTCACAGGAGGGAAGGAAGGCATATGCTCACTTTCCTGTCACTCACAGCAGGGGCAGGCCAATCTCGGCCGTCTGTGAGCTCATTCGTACGAGCGGGCGGATCGTGCTTTCGCACCAAGTGTGTTCGACCACAACCAGATACGCATGAGCAGCAGTTTGAAAACAACTTTAGAACATTTTAGAAAAATAATGGCTAGAGCTGCAGGTCACGGAGGGGGCGTGTGCATGCTTTGGCCTGGTTGGTAGTCATGTGATGGGGAAGGCGATAGCTGAGGGGTGAGAACTGGACATGACTAAATTAGGGAGAAAATAGGGGGAATTCAGAGATGAAAAGAAGAGAGGCAGCGAGAGAAAGAGAGAGAGAGAGAGAGAGAGAGAGAGAGAGAGAGAGAGAAGAAAGAAAGAAGCGACAGAAATGAGGAGAGAGGGAGACAGACGTTGTTTGTGTCTGTTGCTCAGCGTGAAATGCTGATGAAATGAAATGAAGAGGCAGAGAGATGAAGATCTGCGATCATTGCGAGTGCTGAAATGCTACATGAAGAGAACTGAAGCTGAAGTCGAAGTGCGGCCTCATCAAGACTTCAATCCAGATTGTTTAAACACCTTTCAGAGAGTGTGGGTGTATTTCAGCGCAATCATCATCATCATTAACGTCATTACCCGCTGCACGAAAGCCGACCATGATCAGAGACAAAAGCTGGACAGATTTTCATCAGGTTTGTTTAAAGCACGAATCATTCTTCTATTCTCCAGCCTGATGTTTATCTCAGTAATAGTCACATCAATTTTAATTAAAGAAAATGAAAAAATTATATTATATATATATATATATATATATATATATATATATATATATATATATATATATATAAAAACAAATAAATAAAAACTTCAAGCAATTACCTACCAGTTAATGACATGTCAGGATTATCTTCATTTTATGAATATCAAAGCAGGAAGTCTGACAGAACAGCAGGAATTGAACTCTGTAATCAGGTCATCAATTTACATGAATAATTGGTTTTTATGGAGGCAGAAAATGAAAAGGTGGTGTGTGTGTGTGTGTGTGTGTGTGTGTGTGTGTGTGTGTGTGTGTACTAAGACTAAACAAGTGGAAGTGCCGTACAGATCGACAGTCAGAATCAATCAGAGTTGAATTCAACGTCAACATATATAAGTGGAAGCGTTTATTATTGAACCGAGTGTACAGCATTTGAAAATGATTTCAGACTCCCACTCAAGGGGAGGGGCTTAGAGAGTGTTCTCACAAAGACAAAAGAGCAGTATCAAACAGTCGACGCTATTTCTGTATTAGCCTTTCCAGGAATTTTTTTAAACAGGATGCAAATGGTAATTTATTTATTTATACAGACGCTCTCCGACTTACGTTCATCCGGGTTTTTTTCAAAAGTCAAATTTTGAGTTTAGACGTACCTACGTAGTACGCTGACGTAATGACGCTGTGTCCATTGTTTACAAACGACAGACTGAATGTGCCCCTCCTTCTTCCCAGTTCAGTTTTATATATATATATATATATATAGTTTTTATAATCTCAGTTCTATAGCGTGTTATCCTTGTGTTAATACGTCGTCTCTGTGATCTTTGTGTTTATACGGTTTGCAGACTTTTGTAACCCTAAGCAAATATGGTTGGACAGAAGCATAAGCCTACTCTGCAAGTCTCGTATACAGAGATAAATTAACTATCTGCTCGGATCGACGCAATCTACCATGCATACTCACTTCAGCAGAGAGTTGTAAAATGAATGAAAACCCGAATCCAGGAACGAGAACTCTCCGCTCCGTGATTCACATCAGTGCAGGCTGTGTTCTAAACGAGTTCAACGGCACCCTTGCGCACTTGAAAGACCAGAAGTCCGTAGAACCCACAGCAAGTACACTACTTTCCCAAGTACACTACTTTCGGTTTTGAGCACCTCACATATTGTAAGCGTTGATTGGCTGTTTAAAGCTTCATGTAAAGTAACTCGGCATAAATAAATCACTTATTTGAAATTAATGTTGATATTATTTTACAATGTTATGTTTATAATAATTGATTTAGGGGTGTTTTATGAGATACAGTAATGGTATTTATGGATGTATAGTACAGTATGAGCGTCATACGTCACATGTGACTGTAACAACTTACATTCGGCTGTCCGGAACCAATTAAAAACGTAAGTCTGCAGCGTCTGTGTGTGTGTGTGTGTGTGTGTGTGTGTGTGTGTGTGTATATATATATATATATATATATATATATATATATATATACACACACACACAACGAATTTTTCAAAGTTTGCACAACCTATTTTTTGTTCATGGGTAAATGGTTCTGGTAACCTATAGTTCGTTCACCTATAATAATTTGCGTAACCCATCGGTTATGCAAAATGGTTGCCTGAAATTTCAAGTTCTAAAAGAATTGAACATTTGGATTTTTCACAGAGAAAGACCACTATTACATGCAACTGGAAATGAGGAACAAAATAGTGATAAGTTAGCAACTATGAAAAATCTTTAATGAAGTTAAAAATTACAAATTCAATGTCATACATAAAATAAAACAATTTTACAGAATTTGACTTATTTAAAGAACTTTAAATTTAAAAATATTGAAAGCAAAAAACGCAAATATTAAAACAATCCAAGTCAGTCTATTCCTGATAGCATTCTGCATATCGACTACTCACTAGATATAAAATGTAATACTGCTAATACAAAATATAAAATCGCAATGTCTAATTCAACTTGCTATTGCAAACAGTGCAGATCTGAGAAAAATCTCAAGTACAACAAAAATAGAAATAGCATCTTAATCTAATACAATAAAAACACAAACATTTTAACAACTATAGCACCAATCTGTGATGACTGTGTAACCAATTTAAAATTTAGGTATTTTTGGACACTGTCATAATGGAGTATTATAAAAATACTACTATTGAGAGAGATTAAAAGTAACTAAACTATAATGACTATCTGTTTTGCTTGTATGAACATTCAAGAGTCCTCCATGGTGACATCACCAGCAGTTGAATCAGACTCAGAATCTGAACGGATATCGAGTATTTCGAAACCATCTTTAAAAGGATATTTTTAAAATGTTTTTTCATGAACCACTCCTGCCAATTCAGATATTTAACGTTACTAAGCAAACTTGCTTGGTTAGTAGAGTCGGAAACGATTTATGGCAATCCGGCCATTTGCGGCATTACCAGTTTACAACATGCTAGGACTGTAAACCCACTGTTTGCTGTTAATACGGCTTCTATAACTGCTCTAACACGTGAAGACTCACACACACAACTTCAGTTTCAAGACTACTCGCTTTTATTAATACTTCCGATTCCGTACATAAATGAACTCCGGCTTCTGCCGAAACTAAACGTTCCGTTCATGATGACACGACAAGGATCGTATGCTTTATATGTGTAAACTATTGAAGTTTTATTATAGTTTTTATCTTTCCTGGAGAAGTCTACAATTTGTGCTGACTGCGAACGTCCACACGTTTTTTTTTTTTCTATTTTACTCGAAAATGAGTGTTCCGAGTTGTCGAAGTTTGTTTGTTGTGAGCTCTGATATTAACTTCCTACGCGACCGTATTGTCGTTCAGGTGTTTCAATAAAGTGCCGACCGAACGATCGGTCGCCTGAATTTTCAAGGCTTGCATACACACACACACACACACACACACACACACACACACACACACACACGTAATGAATCACAGTATAGTCATATCATTTAATTACATCAAAAAGAGAAAAGCCCCGTCTTTGATTAATCCATTTTTAGAGAAAAAAAAAATCAGTTTTTCACAGTCGTCCATGGCCAGGAGTCCAAGGGAGCGAATTGACTGAGCTCCCACAGTAGGGAAAAACGGCATATGCTCAATTCCCTGTCACTCACAGCAATCGCCAGTCAATCATGGGTGTCTATGAGCTCACTCATATGAGGGGGTGGATAGCGCATTCCTTGTGAATTAAATGAATTAAATTATTAAATTAGTCAATGGGGAAAAGGCAGTTCTGCAATTCGTGGTCTCTCTCTTTGGATACAGGTCTTATTGTCCCATCCGCAGTGGTTAGATCGGTGGAATCTGACAACGTGTCAAATAAAAAAATAACAAGAGGGGCTTTTCTGTGTGTGTAAGAATTGTAAAAACAAAGCAATTGAATTCAATAAACCATATTTTCTTACACACATATATTCCTATCGGCTTCCAGAGAGAGAAAACAGCCAGAAGAGGCTAGGCTTTTATTTTTGAAAGAACAGAGTGGTGAGCGGCTTCTGTGGTGATTCTGAAACACGCCACTGCACATTGAATGAAATCACAAGTTTTGTAGACAGTGGCCACAATCAGTAGCAGAGGCTATGATGGAATTGGAACATGATGCAACCTCAGAGTAGAATCTAGGTATACAGATATAGACATACAGGGATCCCTCACTTTCCGCTGTTAATTGGAACCGAGATCCCCACGCGACCATCGAAATCCGTGAAGTAGGATACCCCCTCCCGACTGACGTATACGTACATGTATATGTGTATATAATATCAATAAATACATATTCAACGCTATAAATGCGTATAACAACAATTAAACATGAAAAATTTACATAAGATGTAATTAAAATATAAAAACACACAAATACAGATGGTATTGAATGAGAAGACACACATACATACTCGCGCACGCGCGCACACACACAGATGCAACAAAGTAAGTAGTTTTGATGAGAGATTTTAGATTTTTTTTTGTTGGTTGGGGGGGGGGTTTGCATATTTGACATGGTTTTTGTGGCATTTTCATTAACTTTTCCCCTATTCTTCCTTAATGTCCTTATTTTTTTAATGTGATGAATATTTATTTATTTTTTAAAAAACACGATGCACTGAAGCAGTATGAATTGAAGCGTGAAGTAGTGAGGGATCCCTGTATATACATTGTGTGTGTGTGTGTGTGTGTGTATATATATATATATATATATATATATATATATATATATAAAAAGTGATCCCTCACTACTTCCTGCTTCAGTTTCTGCAGCTTCAGTGCATCGCGGGTTTTTCAAAAATATTCATTGAAAATTAAAAAAAAAAAGGAAATCAAGGAAAATAGGGGGAAAAGTTAAGGAAAATGCTGCAAAACAAGGCCAATTATGCAAAAATAAATAAATAAATTAATTAAAAAAACAACCCAAAATCCCCCAACAAAACTACTTACATTTTTATGTGAGGTGCGCATCTGTATGTGTGTGTATTTATATTTTATTTTCATCTTATGCATTATTTTTGAATGTTTAATTGTTATTATAAATATTTATTGCATTGAATATGTATTTATTTATGTTATGTATGTATATACGTCAGTGAGGGGGGTCAATCTTACTTCGTGGAAATCGTCGGTCGCGAGTGGTCTGGGTCCCCATTCGCCATGGAAAGTAAGGGAGCCCTGTGTATGTATGTATACATGTATATACACAAAACATACACACACACACACACACACACACACACGTTTGCGACAATGTCAAATGTAAAAAGTGCCACACAGACAGAACTGAACCGAATTAACCAGAGCCTTCAATTTATCCACTAAACTAAGGTTCTCTGTCAATGTTTTATTTACTGTCGAAACGGTTGCAGACGGGTGGTGACCTGGCTGATGACATCAGAGGAAGAAGCAGAGAAACATCTGTTTATCATAACTTACAGTCCTGTACGTAGCACACACAAAATATCACTCCTAACATCTATAAAACACAAAAAACAGTTAAGAACATCAGGTTAAAGCTCTGCTGCAAGCAGTACTGACTTCACCTCCCTTCAGGAGGTCACACTCACCATGACTCTTAAATTTTACTCCATTCTGACAAGCGTGGCGTCTTATTCAATTGTGCCATGCCGTTTCTTCTGCTCACACCCTTCTTAGAGGGGAAGAAGTGCCAAATATTCATTTCTGTTCACTTCAGAAGTAATTCAGACTCAACTGCACAACCTCGACAGTGATGTGAGCTGTTCAGACAGCAGCTGGAATACGCAGATTTTCATGAAAGCGCATTTACAACTCATTAGCGCAACACGGACGTGTTTAAAAGGTTTGAACAGACACTAATCCACTCACCTGCCAGTGCAGCTCAGGTAAATCTTTGCTAAAATGCTCTGCAATGTTTATTATCTCCACGTTAGCCTTTCAGCTAAAACCACAGGGACGTTAATTCACTGTCTAATTAGCTTCACATCTAACTTGTATGGCATCCAGTTAAATAATTAGCGACAACCTGATGTCTCCATGTGCTTTGGGAGAATCTTCATGTGTGAAGTGCATGTGGTTAATTACAAGTAAGTGATGTTTTAAAGATTTATTTGCATGTCCTATTCGGCGAGGAACATTATACACAAAAGTGCGCGCACACCATCACACAGTGATTGTATGTCACGCTGGAGCTCTAAGGTGAGAGAATGTGTGACTGCACTACATTATTACATCATTTTCATTTTAACACTTTCAAAGGTCAAAGATCACATTTTTATATAGATTCGCCAACATTTCTTCTCCAACGCACACTTCGTCCACTGTAATATGGATGAATGGATGCTTTCTTCAGCCCAGAGGGAAATTCACAGTTTTCAGCAGTGCTCACAGTAAACACACTTTCCAGTTTTCAGCAGTATATGCAGTTATCCAATCAGCCCGTCATGTAGCAGCAACTGAAATGTCCAAATCAGCCAAACATCAGTTGGTGCTTCACACCACTCTGTCTCATCTCGGCATCCCCTCCTTTGAGCTTCGTGCAATAAAACAGCCTCATTATTGTTATTTCTCACAGTCCTGGACCCCAAGGACACTTTCTAGAAGAAAATGGAGACACTCCTCAGCACTTTCCCCACTGACAACACTCCTTTCACTCTTCGGGGAGACTTTAATCTCCCGTCTGATAAGCTCCAATCTTCTTGCCTTCTCGCTCTTTTTTATTCCTTTGATTTAACTTTTAACAACTGTTCTCCCAAACACAAAGGAGGGAATCTCCTGGATGTTGTTTTCAGTCGTCCCTCTCCAGTCACAGGCATAATGCCACTCCACACCTCTGACCACCACTTGGTTTGATTTAATAAACTTACTTGTTATATCCAACATTCACCCTCAGTTTAATTCCCCCCACTTGATAAAACCTGCATATTGTATCTCATTCATCTGTTGCTTACTGTACTTTATCTTATCTTCCTAACCTGATCTCCTTTACTTCCTTACCACTAGAATCTGCTGTTGGCACTTTCCTCTCTCTCCACTCCCTGCTTCTATGGATCTCCTCTCCCCATTATCGACAAAATCCAAGATGACTTCTTGCTCTGCTTCTTTGCTCACAGTGTTGCTATGACGCCATCGTACATCGTACACTATGCAGAACAGCTAAGAGAAAGTGGATGAAATCTCAATTTGAATCACATCTGGTTTACAACTATGCTCTCTTCTTCACATTTTCATTTGATCCAAATTCTGCGACAAGAAAAATGTGGACATTGCTGCACAAGACCCACTCAAACTCCACATCTTCTTTTCATCATTACTCAATCTATCTACTCCACCTGCTCTATCCTCCATGACCATTGAAGACTTTGGCATTTTTTTTGATGGGAAGATTACACAAATCAGTCAGACATTTACTCCCACCCCAACACCTACACTGCACAGCCGAGATTCCACTTCCCCTTCCCTTGCACAGTTTTCCGATCTCTCAAATGAAGACATCTAGCACATCATCATGCAATCCTACCACTTGCTCACTGGATACAATTGCTGCCACAATACTCGAGACTATCTCTTAAGACCTTCTGACCTTTGCATCTACTATCATCAATAACTCTATATCCTCTGGTCATGTACCAACAGTATCCAAAAGAGCCAGGGTTCAACCCATTTTAAAAGACACACTCTGAATCCATCAGATATCAGCAACTACTATCCAATTTCACTTTTTATTTCCTTTCTAAAATTCTTGAATGCACTATTCATAACCATGACTTTATATATTTTACAGATTAACCTCCTTGATCCTAATCAATCAGGCTTCAAAGCAGCGCATCAATCTGGCTGCAAAGACTGCAGTTTAAAATATATAAATAAATATAAAATGCTGTGAGGAGATTAATCAAGGAAAAAATATGTTCAGAACATCTTTAGATCTAATAACATTCAAAACCCCCTCAGCAAACGATCAGGTCCAATGGTTCAAACACAAGGGTCAAACTTCAGAGGTCATGGGGTCTCATGTGGATATAGTGTTTCCTGAGATGGTCTGTCTGCTGATTGGACTTTGGTCTAGATTTTGTGCCATTTAGAAGTCTGGACGATTCTTCGGGAGTTTGGAGTAGTCCATGTTCACGTAAGAAAGGGCATGATACAGGACACAAGAGTCTCAGGATTACAAAACCGAAATGATTTTACTTGGTCAGGGTGTATTCTGAATGTAAAAAAATTGAAAGATTAAAAAAAAACCTAATAACGGAGTATTGACGCGAGCTTCATTGTGTCTTCGACCTATTGTTACAGAGAATGCTGCAAGATCAGCCAAAATGCCATCAGTCCTCACCCTCTTCAAACTTTTAGCAGCATGTGACACAGTCAACCACAAGACTCTCTTGTCCATCCTCAAAAGTCTAGGAATTTGTGGTGCAGCATGGCAATGGTTTGCTTCCGACCTGAGAGGTCGTTCATGCACGGTTACATGGAGGGTATCCACATCCTCTCCACGCCGACTTTACACATCATCAGGGCTCATTTCTTGGTCCACTTCTGTTCTCTTTATACTAGGTTGTTCAGTGATGTCATATCATCACATGGGTTCTCATACCACTGCTATAAAGATGACATTCAACTTGTTCTCTTTTCCTGCCTTAGACACCGATTCCTCTGCCTGGATCTCTGCATGTCTGGCAAGTATCACCTCATGGATGGCAACTTACCAGCAGGACTGAATCAAAATCCCAGCTGAATCTTCCCCCAGACAAAGATCTTGCAATCTCCTTGGACAACACTGTGATTGCTCTTTCAGGCACTGCACGAAGCCTTTGGTGTAACCATGGACAATTGCTCTTCACATATCATTAATCTTTCTTGAGCATGTCGATTTCTCATCTTTAACATCCGAAGGATTCGTACATTTCTTTCGACTAAGGTCACTCAGATATTTGTTCAATCACTTGTCTTCTCAATATTAAACTACTACAACTCACTCCTGACATATCTACCTTTGGGTGCTATTTGGCCTCTGCAAATGATCCAAAATACAGTTGCACAGCTTGTTTTCACCCTTCCCAAATTTTCCCCACATCACACCACTGTTACGATCTCTTCACTGGCTTCCTGTATCTGTTCTCATTAGATTTAAAACATTAATGCTTGCCTACAAGGCCAAAAATGGACCTGTGTCTTCCTACCTCAAAGCACTTATTACGCCTCACACTGCACCGCCTTCTCTCAGATCCTCTAGCACTGCTCAACTTGTCCCTCAGTCTACCAAGGGACAAGGGAAAAATGCATCTAAACTCCACTCTATTCTGGCTTCAAAGTGGTAAAATGACCTTCCTCTGGATGTCTGGCCAGCTGAATCACTGGGTGTCTTTAAATGACGGCTGAAAACCTACCTTTTTCAGCAGTACTTAAATTAGCCCTATGCTGTATATACATACAGCGCACGCACACACACGCATACACACACACGCACACACACACACACACACACACACACACACACACACACACCTATCGAGTTTGACTTAGTCTGTGTTCTAACAAGCCAGTCTTTTCCTTTCGGCTGTTCACTTTTTCTCGATGGTTGCGAAAGCGAATCATCGCATGTTTGATTTGGCATAGGTTTTTACTTCGGATGCCCTTCCTGACACAACCCTTTTAGCAAGGGGCAGAAACTTGCTGACGGCTATGCAGCCTACTCTTTACGAAAGCCAGCAATTGTTCTTTTACATTCCTCTTCCCATAGACAGTGAGACACATGGCCGGCCTTTGATAACCCAGTTAAATGCACAGGGGTGTTCTCACAAGCCAGTATGAGAATATATTCATTGATAGTGCCTTTTAAAGAATACTCTGGATAAGAGCATCTGCTAAATGCTGTAAATGTAATGCGCATACAGCTTAAGAGCTTCAGTTAAACATTTGACTGGAGAGAAAAGTGTAATGTGTCATTTTAACCAGGACAAACTGGTTGTAACCAGATAAGCTGGTTTAAGTATTTGAGAGCCTGCTGATATCCTGGGATGGATAACAAAAAATGGTGCAGAAAACTAAAATCATCAATTGAGAAACAGTTCAGTGTACTTTCCCAAAAGAGTACAAAAGCATCGCTGCAAGCGCAACAGATCGATCCTTGAGCTGAAAGAATTACAAGGGCAAAAACAACCACTTCACGTTCCACTCATGCTAGACAGAATCTGAGGCCATTATGGAGCACACTCTACAAACTTGCTTTCTTCTTCTTTTCCTTTCGGCTGTTCCCTTCAGAGGTCACCATAGCAAATCATCTGCCTCCATCTCACCCTATCCTCTACATCTTCTTCTCTTACACCAACTACCTTCATGTCCTCCTTCACCACATTCATAAAAAAAACTTGCTCTTTCTGGGTGACTTTGAATCCATTATACCCTCAGACACTTGTTATCATAGTAGAAGCCCATCCACATCAATGCTGAATGTGTTGTGCATTCTGAGATGCTTTACTTTTACCACTTTTATAAGGAAAGATGATAGCAGTCATGGAGACCTTTGCTCACAAGATGTTTTTGTGTTTTGTGCCATTCTGAATAATCTCTATAGATTGATGCTTGGGTGGAAATTCTGAGGAGTTCTACAGTTTTTCAACTTAAGAAATCAGTACATCAGATACCAAGAACAGTACTGTGGTTGGGAGGGGCCTTAGCCATACCACAACAGGTAAATAAGCGAGTGCAGGTGTTGGTGTGTTCTGCCCTGCCCAGCCTCCCATATGATGGATACTTGTTGATGCAAGACACCAATTATTCCTCTATTTCTTACAATAAATTACACAAGGCTACACATGACAGCTCTACTACCAGACGCTAACACTCAGGATGTGATGCAATTCTGAACAAATGTGGGGAGAACGCCGATAAGGAGGAACACGATGCAAAGACAAAGAGCGAGACTCCTGCTGTGTACATCAACAAAAACACTAAGCATTACTGCAATTAGTAAGAGAGACAGAGGAAGAGAGCAAGACACACACACACACACAAATATACCAAGAGAGAGGGACAGAAAGAGAGACAGACAGAGAGAAAGACAGAGATACAGACAGACAAACACAGAGAGAGAGAGAGAGAGAGAGAGAGAGAGACGACTCCTGCTGCATGCATCCACAAAAACAATCAATGAGCATCATGCCAATCAAAGAACAAGAGAGAGACAACAGAGAAATGAAAAGATTCAAGGACACACACACACACACACGCAATGCATTCACAAACCACTCAGTCAACATTTATAAGCCAATGAGCAGTAATCAGTGACAAACAGAGAGCCCGAGCTAGAAGGGGGAAAAGAGGGAGAGATGAAGAAAAAAGGAAGCTGTCTGTATTGACTCACCGGTGAGGACGGCTTTGGCGGATGGCTCGGCCAGGTCCAGCGCGGATTTGCCGTCGGTGTTCCGAATGTTGGAGTCGGCGCCGTGCTGGAGCAGTACTGTGCAGGGGAAACACAGACAGTAGCGTAACTCAGGCAGGCACAGGCTCGAGCCCAGCGCTCCTTTCCTCGACATCACGCTCACACACACGCACACACACATTGCATGGCACTCGGGCAACAGACAAAGCCACACACCATGAGCTACGGTGAGGGCTAGAAGAAAAGCCCATGATACTGGAGCCCTGAGATACCAGAGCACGGGCGCAAGAAAGCGACAGAGACACAGAGAAGACAAAGTCAGCTTGTTCACAGCTCTCAGATTTTTAATCTCCCGCTACCGAGTGAATAGCTCAACACAGTCTCCAACTGCCTCGACATATGCATGCACGCGCGCACATGCACTCTCTTGCTCTCGCTTACTCGCACACTTGAAAAAACACACTCGCTCGCGCATTCGTTCACACACACACCTCCTGCCTCCTCACCATCACTGAGAGTTAAAGGAAATTTCAACGGTACACAATGTTCCTTTTCACCCAAATGTACTGTGTCAGCCAAGCCATGTTTGGTGTTTAAATGTTTGCTCTGCAATGCACATGGACCTTAAGAGACGGCAAATGTAAACATGCAAATCAAATCGGAAATGTTTTGTGCATATTATACTGTCGGGTGCTATTACTCTCACACCACCCCCTCGCTGAATGGCTAATTGTATATATCAAGCTATACAGAGCTGACTCACACTTCCCACAAGGCAACTCATTGTTTTTGTTTATCATTATTTTTGGGAGGTTTTTTCAACAAAAGCAAACTTTCATCACTATTGCATGTCTCTGTGACACATCTGAAAACAGTTCTGAAACCCAATGCATGATTTATCCTTCCTTTCACTGATCAGGTCATGACAAGGGCAATCACGAAAACAGAAACTATTTGAGGTCGAGCTCTCACGGGAGAAAAGGATGGGATACGCTCACTTCCCTGTCTCTCACAACAATCACATGTCTGTGAGCTCATTTGTACGAGGGGCGAGTGGCACTTTCTCTCCGAGTGGGTTAGGCCAGTCCCTACAGTTCAAAAAGAGGCGTGTGGTGTGGCTAGCGTTGCTCGTCACAGTCGCCCCTCCCTGGCTGGTGGTGATTGTGTGATTGGGAAGACAATACAGTATTTGGGAACTGGACACAACTAAATTAGTGAGAAAATAGGGGGAATGAAAAAAGTAAATCTCATGCATTCGCCAATAAATCTATACAGCCTACCAAGCCCACAGAGAAATACAAAGACGTAACTCAGCATGCTTTGATAGCTTGGTTTGACTGGTGAACACGAACACTGTTTTCTGAACTCAACTTCCCTGTCCCCGGGTTCTCCAGAACCCAGAGGTCTGGGATTTCGGCTGGCCTGAACACCGGTGCACAACATACTTGGTGTGAACACTATCCGATTGAAAAGCCTGAGGAAAAGTGCTATTGGTGAGCAAAAAGAGCAGCTATTTTGTAATCAATGGCAGAAATCTCCTCTTTCTTTGTTAGAAATGTGTGTGAATAAAGGTATTAAATCTAACATTGAGTCTTTCTCAGACGCATGCAGTCCAAGCCACATCCACTGTATATATTAGCTGATTATTATTATTATTATTATAGATGCTTGTATAGCGCATAATTCATACACACGTATGCTCAATGCGCTCGTCGCCACCTTGCAGTGCCAGTTATTGTGTTGTTCTATCCTTTTGATGCTGAGTGCCAAGCAGGAAGCAACAACTCCCAAATTTTAACGTCTTATGGTATGACGCGGCCGGATTCGAACTCCGACCTTCCGGAGGATAAAGCGGACGCTCTACCAACTGAGCTAAATCCCTGGATTATATCTGTATCCTTGTAGGTATTGGGATCAAAAGATTGTCATCATCCATCACAAGGATTCACCCGTGTGTGAATATGGATACTCTTGACAAACACTGAGGGCTGGCTGCGGTCACTGCGCTCTTACGAGTCGAACCTGGTTCCACTGTGTGGATGGATACTGAGACCAATAAACCATGCAAGTCATTATTTGGTAGGTGTTTGTTAATGGTGAATGATATTACTTCCATTGGAAGCAATAATTTATTTTTTGGCAGTCGTAATGATTGATCACCTTGAACAATTCACGGCTTATGAAGTATTTTTCCGACTTCAGCCTTGGGTTGCAAAGGATGGCTTTCCAGTTTTCCTCTCTTTCGGAAAGCTGCTGGACATCATTGACTGTGGTCACTGGTAAAGAAAAGCTTTGATGATGTATGACATGTCAATTGGCCAGGGGTTCACAACTAAAACTATCACAGGAACAGAGGCCAGCAGGAGAATGGGGGAGTAGATAAGCTCTCGAGGAATAATCTGTAAAATCTGAATAATGTCGAGCTTGGACCAGCAAACCAGACCAACTGTGAACGCCCTTAAATCACCTGGGCACAGAACACAGTGCTAGAGTTTCACCAATGACTCGATTACCTGCAGTACCATGGTTTTATTGTTTGGGGGGGGGGGGGATCGGTAACCGAAAACACAGGGCAGATTGAATTCGCTTCACGAGTGATCAAATTCCTTTCTCTCTGTAAAAGGACAGCCCAGTTATTTTAGTCTGCACCTGAGTCGCATGTCCTCATGAAAAAAATCTTCCATGTACTAAATACTTCCACCACCAGGTCTCTTTACAACAGTCACAACTGCCAAGAACATTCATAAAACACACACAAACTATTTCAGTGTCATTTTTGACTGAAAACAGCAGAAACTAGCTCCAAATGATTGTGCTGCTGCTGGCACTCTGGTAACTCCGAGGTTGTCTTTTACTTATTTAAAAAAAAAAAAAAAAAAAAACACAATACAATGAAATGCCAGCTCAGCAGCTCTGTGAAATATGACTCTTCAACAAAGTAGAATGCATGCCTTGTACAGAAAAAGAATATGAGCCGGAGTCTAAGTGGAAGACATGCCAAAGCACATCTATCCCTCTCGGTCAAACTTAGAGTGTCACGTGGTTTCTCTGCTAGCACATCTGCACAACTGTCCTGAAAGCACAGAGGTGATAAGCTGTGGTGTGGAATGAGCAGGATAACAGAGACGACTTGATTAAAATTCGCAGGCGAGCCTCCCACAGCTAAGCTATCTATCAGCAGCAGAGTTAGGCGAAAAAGCAGAAGTGCCACGGTAACCTCCACCCGCAAATCACACACTCGTGCATAACCACAAACACAGAGACACAAGGACTGGTGGCAGGAATACAGAAGTGGGTCACTCAGTGGAGCTGCTCAAGTGCCATTTGTAAAGTTGAATATGCACTGCTTTAATGGATAAACCACAAAGATACCGCACGCACTGAATACCAACTCTTGGGAACAAAAGTTTGAAAGGGTTTTCGGGTTCCCTGATGAATACTGAACATTTTTAATGGAAGCCTGCTGACGGAAAGTTATGGGCATGGGGTGGGGGGAGGGGGGTTGCAAAGGTCAAATAAGAGTCAACTTATTCAAAAAGTGCTCAGATTGTGTCAATATGCATCAACTCAAATTCATGTGGTCTTAAGGAGTCGGACATTAAATGAGGGCACAATGACCTAAAATATCACCCCCCCCCCCACACACACACACACACACATTTTTTTCTTCCTAATTTAGTCATATCCAATTCCCACCCATCAAGACACGAGCAACCCACCTCATTTCGAACTAATGCGCGTGCATATTTGGGGGCGGTCTAACACACTCTGAGGGAAACGCTCTCTGCCCCCTCATACAAATTAGCTCACAGGTGTCTATGATTGGCTATTGGTTGCGAATGACAGGGAAGTGAGTGTATGCTAGTCCTTCTCAATTATTTTTGGTGGCGCCCCCTCTAGGAAGAAAAAAAAACATTTCTCTCTCCCCCCCACACACCCACCGCACGCGAGCGACTATAAATACAGACGCTCCCCGACTTACATTCATCCGTTTTAGTCAAATTTTGTGTTTAGACGTACCTACGTAGTACGCTGACACAATGATGTAATGACGCTGCGTCCATTGTTTACAAACAACAGACTGAACGTGCCCCTCCTTCTTCCAAGTTCAGTTATTTATATATATATATATATATATATATATATATATATATATATATATATATATATATATATATATATATATATATATATATATATATCAGTTATATAGCGTGTTACCCTTGTGTTAAGACATCGTCTCTGTGATCTTTGTGTTTACACTGTTTTGCGGACTTTTGTAACCCTAAGCAAATATGGTTGGTCTAAGCCTACTAGCATGGGTGCAAGTCTCATACAGAGATGAATTAACTATCTGCTCAGATCGGCACAATCTACCATGCATACTTGGTTCAGCAAAGAGAGTTGTAAAATGAATGAAAACCCGAATTCAGGAAAGAGAACTCTCAGCTCCATGATTCACATTCGTGCAGACTGTGTTCTAAACGAGTTCAACAGCACCCTTGTGCACTTGAAAGACTAGAAGTCTGTATAATCCACAGCAAGTACACTACTGTTGCAAGTACACTACTTTCGGTATTGAGTGCTTCACATATTGTAAGCGCTGATTGACTGTTTTAAGCTTCATATAAAGTAACTCGGTATAAATAAGTGACTTATTTGAAATTAATGTTGATATTATTTGATATATTTTATATTATTTTACAATGTTATGTTTGTAATGATTGATTTAGGGGTGTTTTATGAGATACGGTAATGGTATTTATGGATGTATTGTACACTATGAGCGTCATACGTCACACATCACTGTAATAACTTACGTTCGGCCATCTGGAACCAATTAAAAACGTAAGTCAGAGAGCGTCTGTACTGTAGTCTATTAAATTATTATTAGTACACCTCTGCACAACACTGCATCTTTAACATTAAGAACGAAAAAGAAAGTTCAACTTACAATAAAGGAAAACTCCATTAACATTTTTAGTCTGTAACAGAAAAAGATTTAAAATGCGCCAATGTGCCTGAAATAAAAAAAAAATGCATCCTTATTTAAACTCATTCAACTTATTTCGCTCTTAATATCTCCATCTGTCTCCACCTTTCTCTTTGTTCCTGTTAGAAATTTTCCTGTGTTGATTCTTGAGGGGTTGTTTGCTGCACTTCATATCATTTGCTCATGCGAAAAACCGCTACACCATAGCATGACAATGAGAGCGCTACTGCCAACTACCGGAGTGGAGGTGCAATTACAATCCCCATGGTCATACACGCCCCCCCCCCCGGCATCATGCCGCGCGCCCCACTATTTGAGAAACGCTGGTGTATGCCGTCCCTCTTTCCTGTAAGAGCTCGGCCAATTAGCTCCCATAGACTCCCAGTCACGGATGGCTGTGTGCATTAAACCGGACTCAAACTTGCAACTTAATAATCACGCACCTTGTCGATGCGCCACTCAGGAGCCCCAAAATATTCAAACCTATGTTCTGTATCGATAGCCCAATTTTTGAATGTGCAAAAATGGAATAATTTATTTTGATTTTATATGAAAGACCATGTCTGTCTATGACATATGTCTACATTTTGTGTACAAATGGCATATTTTAGCAGTTTAACTGGAATAAAAAACAGGCTGTACCAGTCCTCAAGCAGCATATCAGTTGAGTGCTGCACATCACTCATCACTTCATGAGCAATATTTTGTTTTTTATTTAAATGGCCAGCGCACTCTCATTTGTCAGAAACAAAGAAACTGGTGATGGTATCTTTCGCCACATTTTTGTATAAAAATTATGCCCATCATGCAACAAGAAATAATTTAATTGCTCAAGGAAAGATTTCAGTCACAGACTGTATGAATAAATCTGAAATCAGTTTTAATGGAAGTTTGGTAAACATTAAATTTATCTGATGTGAAATGGCCTAGTTGATGTCCACACCAAGTCTACTTGCCTGTACATATCGACTCGGCAGAGACAGCAGGGCAAATCCGCCAAGCGTAGCATGTCAACATGGAGCACAAACACGAAAAGTAGTTCATGTTGCCTCACAAACATACACAACATTATATAAATTATATAATGTAGGATTATGTATTCTTTGCATTATCAGCTTTATGTTTGTGAAAAAAGCATATGACAGGGTGCCAAGAGAAGAACTGTGGTATTGCATGAGGAAGTCTGGAGTGGCAGAAGTATGTTAGAGTGGTGCAGGACATGTATGAGAGATGTAAGACAGTGGTGAGGTGTGCTGTCGGTGTGACAGAAGAGTTCAAGTTGGAGGTGGGACTGCATCAAGGGTCAGCCCTGAGCCCCTTCTTGTTTGCTGGACAGGCTGACAGAAGAGGTGAGACAAGAATCTCCATGGACTATGATGTTTGCAGATGACATTGTGATCTGTAGTGAGAGCAGAGAACAAGTGCAGGAAAATCTAGAGAGGTGGAGGTATGCCCTGGAAAGGAGAGGAATGAAGGTTAGCCTCAGAAAATCAGAATACATGTGTGTGAATGAGAAGGACCCAGGAGGAATGGTGATGTTACAGGGAGCAGAGATAACGAAGGTGGAGGATTTTATGTACTTATGCTCAACAATCCAGAGCAATGGAGAGTGTGGAAAAGAGGTGAAGAAACGTGTGCAGGCAGGCTGGAATGGTTGGAGAAAAGTGTCCGGTGTGATGTGCGATAGGAGAGTGTCAGCAAGAATGAAGGGAAAAGTGTACAAGACGGTGGTGAGGCCAGCGATGTTGTATGGCTTAGAAACAGTGGCGCTGAGGAAAGGACAGGGGGCAGAGCTGGAGGTAGCGGAGATGAAAATGCTGAGGTTCTCTCTGGGAGTAACGAGGATGGATAGGATCAGAAATGAGTATATCAGAGGGACAGCCCATGTAAGATGTTTTGGAGACAAAGTCAGAGAGGCTAGATTGAGATGGTTTGGACATGTACAGAGGAGGGATAGTGAGTATATTGGCAGTAGGATGCTGAGGTTGGAACTACCAGGCAGAAGGCCTCGAGGAAGACCAAAGAAGAGATTTATGGATGTGGTGAAGGAAGACATGAAGGTCGTTGGAGTCAGAAAAGAAGATGCAGAGGACAGGGTGAGATGGAGGCGGATGATTTGCTGTGGCGACCCCTGAAGGGAGCAGCCAAAAGTAAAAGAAGAAGAAGGGCATTTATTTAGAAGAAATATCAATTTTCTGCTCCAAGTGGAAGTCAAAATGTAAAAATATTGATGTGGGGTTGGCTGAAAAAATAATAATTAAATTTAAAAATTCATTAAATTCAACACATTGACCAATGCAGGTACAGCACTATTTCCATGTGAATAATCGTACGACTAACTGGAAATGTACTCGACTTGTTAAGGTTTTGTGCTTCATCCTCGTCCAATTCTCCGGCGCTCTGACAGGGAAACACATGCTTTGTTTACCCTAATTAGAGCATTGTAAAGTACCCAGATACTTAAATTTATCAACTGAACAGATACTCGTTAGAAGTTTATGACCACTCACTATGTTTTGTTGAAATCACAGACGCTCCCGGACTTACGTTCATCCGTTTTGCGTTTTTTCTCATAAAAAAAAAAAAAAAGTCAAATTTTAGACGTACCTACGTAGTACGCTGACGTAATGCCGCAATGCCGCTGCACACAAACTACAGACTGAGTGTGTACATACATATATGGGTGACGTGTGTGTGTGTGTGTGTATGTGTGTATATATATATATATATATATATATATATCTCAGTTATATAGCATGTGACCCTTGTGTTAAGACGTCATCTTTGTGTTTACTAATCCTTCTCATTGAAACCTGTGTACCCTGTTTAGCCTTTTTATCTTCTGCTTTATACCAAACATTGTGGAAACCAGAATCAATTAAGTGTTCAGAATAAAATAAGATTGCAGGAAGGGGCAAATACTATCACAGCAGTGTGTGTTACATGACCTTTGCAGAATTTTACTTACGAACACACCCATGATCTGCAAACCATATGTAATGCAATATTAGTGTCTCAGATATCAATAATCTGCGTTTTCCTCTCTGAGGACTCAAAGCCGATGAGCACAAACATTCAGCACTGGAAAAGCATCATCACCGACTGCATCATCTTCTGCATCACTGACTTCAGAGTCATGGCCGACCTGGCTGGATTCAATCATCACACAGGCAATAAAAAGTCCCAACACTTCCTTCTACAGAAACGCTAGCGCAGCCTTCATCCACCTCACTGGAAGACTGACATTAAACAACGTCAAATTTTTAAATTCTCTCCTGCAGCTGACTGGAGACAAGACTGGAGTTTCCCAGACTGCAGGTGACGCTAATGATTACAGAGCGGCAAGATCATTTATTCATTACAATCAAAGAGCCGAGGTGAGTGAAGCGCACAGTCTGACACCTACATGAGAATTTTAAGTCAAAGTTCTTTATGTGCCATAAACTGAAATTCTGAAAACTATTTCCTGGTTGATGCTGAATTCTCTTTATTCCTGTACAATTTTACTGCACCAACGCACCACAGGAAGACAGAGTTTAATGCGAGAAACCTTTCAGCCATTTCACACACAAGTGACAATAAGCAAGATTTTTTTTTTTTAATTTGAGGAGTAGGCACTTTTGTTCTCACTCAAGATTTACCAAAACCATTTATGGTACCACTTCAGATAGCATGGCAACTGCCTGTCAACACTCTAGAAACCCCAGCAACTGCGAACACCATCCTCGAA
This sequence comes from Plotosus lineatus, assembly GCA_024760905.1. Lineage (NCBI taxonomy): Eukaryota > Metazoa > Chordata > Actinopteri > Siluriformes > Plotosidae > Plotosus > Plotosus lineatus. The sequence continues at coordinate 21,431,941 of CM045735.1, read as the reverse complement.
GCCACTACAGATACCATAGCAACTGCCTATCAAGACCATAGAACTGCATACCAACAACCTCGCCATCACCAATGGTAACTACTACTTCTTTTCCTTTCGGCTGTTCCCTTTTTCAGGGGTCGCCACAGCGAATCGTCTGATTCGCACGATTGATTTGGCATAGGTTTTTACGTCAGATGCCCTTACTGACACAACCCTTTAGCAAGGGGCAGAAACACACTGACGGCTATGCAGCTACTCTTGTCGAAGGTCAGCAATGGTTCTTTTACATGCCTCACCATAGACAGTGAGAGACATGGACATGTTTAAAAAATAATAATTAAAAAAAAAAAAAGATACCAGAGGTCTCGTCTTGCAACATCCTTCTCACCATAGCAACCATCAATGATGACATCAAAAATGCCTATAAATTCCCTCATAACCAAGGATGACATGATAACAAGCACCAAGCAATGTTTAAGTTCACAACGAGGATACTCAACAACCATCTGTAATCCAACAGCAAACTTCCATGCAGTACCAGAACCGAGATATGAAGTAACATAACCTCTTGCACCACCAACTCAGGTGGCAGACAAATACTCGAAAGATCCGAGCAACAATAGGAGATTGTTTACCCTCCAAACCCCCCCACACACCCCCGGCTTTATGGTTAACATGTACAGGGGAGTTTCAATTTTATCATCCAGACAAAAACACAGATTTAACATGAATGAGTTCCTGTACTGACAGTGATCCATGAGACAGCTCCAAATCCCATTTTGGAGAGATTTATAAAAAAGTTATAATAAAATAAAAAAAATAAAAAAAAACAATGTCGAGCTGAAGTTTAAAAACAGAGTGTGTATCTGCAAAAAAAAAAAAAAAAAAAAAAATAGTGTATTCCTTCTGGTGCACAGATACAGCTTTGAAATGTCTTGTTTCATTACCTTCCCCTCTCCATTGCACTACAGGATGCACAGCAAGCGACGGAAAATTAATCTGTAAACCCATGAGCTGTGGAGTCCGACCGAGTAACTACAAAGCACTAATCTCTATTTCAGGGGACTCGGTTTATTATTCTAATATTGAAGTCATAATAAAGCTCCACATGAAAAAAAAAAACAATTATGAAAGAAATTAAATCACTAAGATTGAATTAGTCGATAATTATAATAAACCAGGGATGAGGCGTGAGAACTCACAGTCTCTCAGTAAATGAATGTGTCATTATGCGACACTGTGATTAGCGGCATTGGTTAATATTGGAAACAGAAATTAAAGTGTTTGTGTACTGAATCTCCGGTGGTCACCTTGAAAATCTGGATTGATCACAAACACACTAAATAATCTAGTGGATAATTACAAGCTCCAGACTGCTATGCGGGTCCACAGAGTGATGACTAATTGATTACATCTCTATCCTGTCCTGATAACAGCAGCAAGTAATTGGCTACGATTTCAGCGACAATCATTAGTTTTACTGAAGTTGAAAATATTATGAGACAGGGATGGATTTCGTAGCCAATATCTGCCGCAACACAATTATTACACCATTAAACATATACTACAGAGCCAAGTGTTTGGACATCTGGCCAGTACAACAAAATCTTCCTCAAACTAAAAATCACCCAGGAAACCGAGTGGGATGCTCTGATAAACAATTATGCACAGAAGGTGATGTAGATGTCATCAAACAGTCTGTGAGAGGATTTCTTCTCAGGTGTATTGGTGACAGTGGTGACTCCGTGGTCAAGTGCAACGGATTCAAAAGGTCAGTGGTTCAATTCCCAGTGCCACCACTATTGGGCCCTTGAATATGGCCCTTTGACCCCAATTGTTCCGTTGTATAAAATGATAATTGTAAGTCACTCTGGATAAGAGCATCTGTCAAATGCTGTAAAGGTAAATGACTGTTCAATTCGGCAAGATCCACCAAGCCTGAGAATCACAGCTTTTAGTACATAGTTTTAAGTGTATAAATACTATTCAGGAACAGAAACACAAAAAAGGTATATAAAAAAAAGTAAAATAAAAAAAAATGTACACCAAAACAAAGATCTTAGGTTTTTTGTTTGATTTTAAAATCATGACATATGCAGGTTAACTTGAGCACATGCGAGTAGGTGTCCTTTTAAAGAAAATTAAAGCAAAGCCTGAATGTTTTCATCAGATGGTTGTTAGTTTTACAAATTTAAAGTCTGATAAAATGTGTTCAATGGTCCGCATCAGCCTTTCTGAAAAGGCTGCCATTTGGAGTCCATTTCACCCTCATGATGATGAGAAATTACAAGAACAGGAAACACACATTTATATCTGATTTGTTAACATACAAATAACATTAACACATCAGATATAAACTAGTGACGTCCTGAAAAAAAATAAAACTAGGCACAGATTCATATATGATATGATGTCACATAACATGCAAAAAAAAAGCCACATTTCATGTTTCTTCTACATCTGTCACAACCCATATTTTTGTAGTACAACAGTGCCCCCCTGTGTGAGGTTTTATTACACATTATGATTTTAGTAATAATGGCTTTATTAAGCATTAGATGCTTTGACAGGGATAGACATGAGCTAAGCATATAAGCTTTTAAGTTTGGGTTTATTTCCCCTTTCATTCTAAGGCATTCTCTCAGCATCATAGAAACAATGAGAAGCAAATTCAAATTAAAACTAAAATCTTAATTGTCTAGAGTTACATATATGTACCAGGACACTGTGGCAGGTCTGGTGACCTCTGTGCTTCAAGCCAATAGCTCTGTGTAGCTAACGGCATCTGCTCTGATCTGCTCAGCATACACGGTTCCCACACCTTGAGGTCAAATGTCATTCAAGCACTTTTCAAGCACTTTTCAAGGAACAAATTTTCGTTTTCAAGTCCCGTTTAAAAGAATAAAATACAACAAGAAATACTATTGCTGACTTTCAAAGAGTGAAATACAATAATTTTAATATACTGTAAATTAATACATGTAAGAATACAAACAAATATTCTCAAAATGTCAACTACTAAATTTTCAATGTAATAATCAAATAAAAGTTATTAATATTTATCATTTTGCTGGAAAATATGCAATATATTAAACTGTAAACAAGAAGACCACATACTTTCTTAAATGCATATGTAAACATAAAAAGTATATGTCAACACTTTTTTCACCTTTCTCTTTGGGTCAACAACTGTACAGTCATCCCTTGAATTTCGTGGATAATATAGACTAGACCTGGCCGCGATAATCGAAAAACCACGAAGTAGGATCACCCCTCTCATTTCTACCATACGTATACATGTTTTCGCGTCTATACAATATCAAGAAGTGTACATTAAATGTTACAGTTATATGCATATGTAAATACTGTAATATATTAATATTTAAATTGAATTTATATATAAATACTTTAAATACTGTACTCACTTCTGACAATAGCTCTTCTCTGCTTGATCTTAATCTTAGTCTTTTTTGATGTAACGCAAGGTAGATTCATTTATGCCGTAATGGCGTGCTACATGGGCATATCTAGCAACTTCACTTTTTGGGTCACTGCCATCATATTTCACTTTTTCTTGGGCTCATTGGATGCCTTAGATGGTGCAGGATGTTCACAAACACTATATCATCACAAAATCACAAAAATTCCCAAGGGAATGTGCGAGGCTACAGCGTCACACGTCTAAGCCAATCAGCTTGCGAGATTAAGTTGAGTGGGCGGTCCCTGCCTGAACTGGGACTGAAGGAGGGGCACTTCAGTCTGTCGTTTGTAAACAATGGACGCAGCCTGCCTTGGGTCCCTGCCTTCCACTTGTGTATATGCGAGTTTCAGCACGAATTTTGAATTTTTTATGAATATTTTTTTATTTTGGATACTTATGGAAAATACTGCGATGCACCAAAGCCGCAAACTTCAAGTCGCGAAGTGGCAAGGGATGACTGTGCTGATTGCAAGTCCACTAGGTGTAGTCATGGTAACGCTAACGTTAGTGCTTGTGGCAGTTGTTCCGACTGCAGTTCCTTAGCAATTACCGTCATGCTCCTTGGTTTTTAAAAGTCGTTTCATATTTTTTGAGTGGGTGACATTTGATTCTGTGTAGGACTTTAATGCCTCTTCCAGGGCACCAACTGCAATGTTGTTTTCACATGCCTTGCAAAACGCATGACACCGGCTTTTGCTGACGTCGATCCAGTCACTGTAGTCTTTGTTCTCCTGCCATTCTGCTTTAAATATACACTGACCGCATGGCATTGTGGCTGTTGGTACAATACAGTCCTCTTAAGCCTTTTTTATAAATATTTATTCACTCCTGAGGAGCACAAAGGTTGCCTGCGACGCGATTACCAAACTTCTGAAAATGAATGTATGTATGTCGTAAAACAGATCTAGAAGCTTCTATAATTTTGTGCCAGAAATTAAATAATTTATGTCCTATATTTTAATATACTGTAGTATTAATGCTTGACACGGAGTTTGATAAAACAAAAATACTCGTACTCGTAAAGGGGAATCTGTCGTAAAATTAACTACCGTATACTCATACACCATGTTCATAAACATAGAAGGGAGAATCTACAACAGCGAAACTTCCAGGAAGATGTGTCAGCAGACGACGCTTGACAAGCATCGATTTTCTGTGACTTTATTGAAGAAAAGATACAAAAATCAGGTTTCTAATAAAAACATTTATAGAGTAGATAAACAAAAAGCTAAAAAAATCAAGTACTATTCATGGATGGAGTAAGAACTCCATTAGTTTTCATGGGGTGGCTTTAAAATTCCAGAGCCCTTGAAAATAATTTCTTTTTTCAAGTACTTTCCAAGACATTCAAGCACCCATAGAAACCATAAGCATACTCATTCAAAAACAAAATTAACAAAACAGAAGACTCTCCATAAAGGTGTGGAAACCAGAAAAACAAATTAAACTTTTTAAAGCATGATGACGGTACTGTCAGCGTCTGTCATTTAGATTCAAGCAGGAGTCACTGAAAATAATGATTCTTAATCCCAAAATAGTATAACAGTCACTTCACACCATTGCTGGATATGAAATATGAATAGAAGACCGGTTTAAAAAGCTAAATAAAAATGTTATATTAAAAAAATATAAAAACTAAGTAACTTGACAAACAGAAACAATGACTGTGATACGTTATTTAAAAAGGGAAACAAATCGTTTAAAAAAAACAAGTTACAGCAGCTGCACATCGATGTCCATTTTAAGCTTAAAAGCTGTGCACACGCACGGAGAAAAGAGGCATCGGATACTTCAAAAAGCAATATTTAACCGAGGATAAAAGCACTGAACACGGAGAGTACAGAACTGATTAATTTTCCGCAGAGCGTGTAACACTCAAGCTGATCAAGAAAAATGGCACATGGTTAACCCTTATTGAAAAATGCTTCTCAAGCAAAACGGTGAAAAATTAAAGCCATATATCTCCCATGTGGACAGACAGTTTCGGTAAGTACCGTATTATCTGGACTGTAAGCTCCATACCTTAAATTCCACTGACAGACAAAAGGAGGGTTCAATGTGTTTGTTGTACCACATTACACTATTCTCCAAACGTTTGCAATGTTTCTTCAGCAGTATACTTCCCATCACTCCAGGAGTAAGATATTGTAAAATACACGTATTCAGCATCATCTTCCTCCACTTAACTTGGGGTAGGGAAGCGGGGGCAGCAGCCTAAGCAGTGAGATCCAGTCCCTCTCCCCAAGCATATCCTCCAGCTCTTCCGCTGGGGACACCAAGGTGCTTCCAGACCAGTCAAGAGACATAGTCATTCCAGTATGTTCTGGGCCAACCCTGGGATCTCTTCCCAGTAGGACGTGCCAGAAACACCATGCCAGGGAGGTGTTCAGGAGGCATTCTAAAACAGATGCCCGAGCCACCTCAACTGGCTCATCTCAACATGGAGGAACACCAGTTCTACTCCAAGCTCCTTCCGGCTGGCTAAGCTTCTCACCTCATCTCTAAGGCTGAGCCCTGTCACCTGTCGAAGGAAGGTAATTTCAGCCACTTATGTTCGTGATCTTGTTCTTTCGGTCACTACTCAAAGCTCATGACCATAACTGAGAGTTGGAACGTAGATCAACTGGTAAATTGAGAACTTTGCCTTGCGGCTCAGCTCCCTCTTCACCAGAACAGGCCGGTACAAGGTCCGCTTTACAGCAGAAGCTGCAGGGATCCGCCTGTCGATCTCTCGCTCCATCCTTCCCTCTCTATTGAACAAGACCCCAAGATACTTGAACTCCTCATCTTGGGGCAGGACCTCATTCCAGACCCAAAGGGTGCATTCCACCCTTTTCCATCTGATAACCATGGCCTTGGACTTGGAGGTGCAGATTTTCATCCAGGCCACTTCACACTCAATGAGAGATGGAGGTTCTGGATTGATGAAGCTAAAAGATCAATGTCATCTGCAAAAAGCAGAGACGAGATCCTACGGCCACCAAACAAGAGCCCCTCAACACCAAGGCCACACCAAGAAATTCTGTCTTTAAAACTTATGATCAGAATCAGTGACAAAGAACTCCCACCTTCACCAGAAAAGAATGACTTGTTACCAGTACAGACCAAGCTCTGACTCTGGTGATACAGCTGACCTGTAGCAATGGATCCAGTACATTGTAATCCTGGAACACATCCCCACAGGATAGTCCGAGGTACACATGTGTAAAACATGTGGTCAAAACACATGTGGACAGATTAGGCAAACTCCCACATTAACATTTACAGCATTTGGCAGATGCTCCGATCCAGAGCAACTTACAAGAATTATTTTGTTTTTGTACAACTTGGACAATTGAGGGTTAAAGGCCTTGCTCAAGGGTCCAGGTGTGGTACCAGTGGGGATTGAACCGATGTCCTTCGGATGAGTAACCGATCGCATTACCCACTGAAGCCACCACTGCCCCCTCCAGAATATGGTAGGGCAGGGATGTCAAATTCATACCACAAAGGGCCATGTGGATGCAGGTTTTTGTTTCAACCAAGCAGCAGCACACCTGACTTAGCTCATTTAAATCAACTGATTTGAGTCTTCAGGCAGTTGATTGGTCAATCTGTGTACAACTGCCTGGAGACTCAGATCAGTTGATTAGATAAGCCAAGTGAAATGTGCTGATGCTTAGTGGAAACAAAAATCTGCAGCTACATAACCTTTTGTGGCACGAGTATGACACCGCTGCTGTAGAGTACATAAAGCTGGTCGAGAGTGCTGCGGCCAGGACAAAAACCACATTGTTCCTCCTGAATCTGGGGTTCAACCATAGGTCGAATCCTCCCTTCCAGTACTCCTACACCAACCTCCCCGAGTAGGCCGAGTGTGATTCCACAATAATTGGAATACACCCTCCAGTCCCCCATCCCCTAATGGTCCAGCCCGAAAAAGAGACATGGGTCCGCCCTCCCATGAACCCAACTCCTGTGGGAGGGCCATAGGGGTCAGGTGCACTGCGCTTTGCATGTCAGCCGAAGGCTTGGGTTCTGTTGGACTGATCCTCGGCTACTGACTCTGCTCTGGAACTACCCATCTCGAGAGGAGCTGGACATTATTCCATTTTGGAGTTGCTCGTGGAGAGAAGTGGCGAGCCGGTGTGGCCATCCTTGTGCCCCCCCCCCATCTCGGTGACCACATGTAGAGGCTCTCCTCACACACACACACACACACACACACACGTGTTACTCTGACAGTTTAAAAAAGAATCCTAATGCGAACTAGTTCTAATCGAACTAAATATATAAACAGTTTGTGCATTACCGCACCAGAAGCTACAAGCTTCTCTTACATCTTAGATGTACCACCTCATACTAAAACAGCATCACATCAAAAGCAAACCAAACATTATGGCTGATGCAGTACATTTGGGGTGTGCTGTACATCACATTTCTCCTTCAGGTAGTAATGGAACGTCTTACCTATACACACATCGATTTTGCCCTTGATGGCAGCTTCGTGGAGCGGTGTGTAGTTCCAGTTGTCTCTGGCATTGGGGTCGGCTCCCTGGCACAAGAGCAAGCTCACCACCTCGGCATGACCAAACGAGCAAGCATTGTGGAGGGGGATCAGACCACCATCATCACAGGCATGCACGTTCGCTCCTGTCTGCAGAAGATGCTCCACTACATCCTTCCTCCCAAAACCTGGAGGAAAAGACATGCATTTCAAATTGTATGAAAGATGATTTGATAACATTTACATTCAATAAAATAATTAGTAGTTTTATCATGATCATTTCTCAGGGCCTGTCCAGCACTGACAGTTAATTCCATTGTGCACCCACAGTGTCACTATTACATTTCTGCAATTAAACATTATTACTCGGTTGTTCATCAAAGCAGCAGTCTTAATTGAGTGCAAGGTGCAGTAATCTCAACACACAAAGACATCCACAAGCATAATTGAGAGGTGGGCTTCCAGAGGAACTAATGCAGGTGAGAGTGCTGCAGTTCTGTCAGTTCTTTGCTATGAAAGACCATTTCCAGTCTGTGTACTGATCTGATCCAATACCGCATGATAATATCATGATTTTACTCAAATGAAGCAGCTGTTTTCAATCGTGAAATTAAGTTTTTCTGTGCTGTAGTAAATGTACTGATCATGCCAGAGTCTGATTAAAGCACACAAGAAGAACCAGTTTCTGAGTCATGAGAGGCGAGTTACAGTTAGCATAATGTCCACAATCTTTAAATATTTTTCCTTGGAGGATCTCACTAGTAAAACCAGTGCAAGATGATCACAGCTGCAGGGAACGGCACCAGCAGTCTCAAGGCATTTCAAGAACAAACCAACAGTAAAATTGCAAATCTGCATGGTTCGGGGGTGGTGGTGAAGTACCCTATTGTTCCTCTACCTTCACACCTGAAGAATGTTTCAACAGGGTACCTAATCTGCAACTGCTCTCCAGGTGTACATTTTAATTTCGGATGGGTTAAAAGCAGAATCTCCCGTGCATGATTAATACATGACATAACAAGGAGATGCATGCTGATCAAATGTGATAATATAATGACAGCAATTATAGTTTAATTAGCAAAATGCTTTCACACTGTAAACATGCATTCATTCATTATCTTTACATCTTGTTCGTCAGACAGGGAACAATCCCACCTGTTTCTGGGTGAGAGGCGGACTTACACCTTGAACAAGTCGCCAGTCAGAATGCAACTAATGATTATTTTAATAATTGATGAAACGATTGATTATTGTTTTCAATAATCAGAAAAAGCACAAAAAATGTTTAACTTCCATTTCTAGATTCAAAAATAGACCATTTGTTTTCAAACTACCAGTGCATATGTGAATAACAGTGAATATCCAGTGATTTGTTAATTCTGTGATAGTTAATCATAGTTCAACATACTCATAAATAATATGCATATACATACATATATATATATATATATATATATATATATATATATATACATACACACACACACACACACACATATATACATATAAATATACACAAACATATACAGATATATACACATACACACACATATATATATACATACATACATACTAGTCCTTCTCAAAAAATTAGCATATTATAATAAAGTTCATTATTTTCTGTAATGACCTGATAAAAATTAAACTTTCACATATTTTAGATTCAATATTTCACCAACTGAAATATTTCAGGTCTTTTATTGTTTTAACACTGATCATTTTGGCATACAGCTCATGAAACCCCAACATTCCTATCTCAAAAAATTAGCATATTTCATCCGACCAATAAAAAAAGTGTTTTTAATACACAAAAAAGTCAACGTTCAAATAATTATGTTCAGTTTTGCACTCAATACTTGGTCGGGAATCCTTTTGCAGAAATGAGTGCAGAATGCGGCGTGGCATGGAGGCAATCAGCCTGTGGCACTGCTGAGGTGTTATGGAGGCCCAGGATGCTTCCATAGCGGCCTTAAGCTCATCCACAGTGTTGGGTCTGGTGTCTCTCAACTTTCTCTTCACAATATCCCACAGATTCTCTATGGGGTTCAGGTCAGGAGAGTTGGCAGGCCAATTGAGCACAGTAATACCATGGTCAGTAAACCATTTACCAGTGGTTTTGGCACTGTGAGCAGGTGCCAGGTCGTGCTGAAAAATGAAATCTTCATCTCCATAAAGCTTTTCAGCAGATGGAAGCATGAAGTGCTCCAACATCTCCTGATAGCTAGCTGCATTGACCCTGCCCCTGATAAAACACAGTGGACCAACACCAGCAGCTGACATGGCACCCCAGGCCATCACTGACTGTGGGTACTTGACACTGGACTTCAGGCATTTTGGCATTTCCTTCTCCCCAGTCTTCCTCCAGACTCTGGCACCTTGATTTCCGAATGACATGCAAAATTTGCTTTCATCCGAAAAAAGTACTTTGGACCACTGAGCAACAGTCCAGTTCTGCTTCTCTGTAGCCCAGGTCAGGTGCTTCTGCCGCTGTTTCTGGTTCAAAAGTGGCTTGACCTGGGGAATGCAGCACCTGTAGCCCAGTCCATTGCTTCCACAGGTCCCCCAAGGTCTGGAATCGGCCCTTCTCCACAATCTTCCTCAGGGTCCGGTCACCTCTTCTTGCTGTGCAGCGTTTTCTGCCACACTTTTTCCTTCCCACAGACGTCCCACTGAGGTGGCTTGATACAGCACTCTGGGAACAGCCTATTCGCTCAGAGATTTCTTTCTGTGTCTTACCCTCTTGCTTGAGGGTGTCAATGATGGCCTTCTGGACAGCAGTCAGGTCGGCAGGCTTACCCATGATTGTGGTTTTGAGTAATGAATCAGGCTGGGAGTTTTTAACAGCCTCAGGAGTCTTTTGCAGGTGTTTAGAGTTAATTGGTTGATTCAGATGATTAGCTTAATAGCTCGTTTAGACTACCTTTTCATGATATGATAATTTTTTGAGATAGGAACACACACACACACACACACACACACAGACACATACACACATACATACATACATACACTCAGGGAGCCCTCGCTACTTCGCACTTCAATTCATGCAGCTTCAGTGCATCGCGTTTTTTTTTTTTTTTAATATTCACCAAATTAAAAAATAAAGGAAGAATAGGAGAAAAGGTTAAGGAAAATGCTGCAAAAACAAGGCCAATTATGCAAAAAAATCCTGAACAAACAAAACTAAAAACAACCCAAAACCGCTTATCAAAACTAGTTACATTGTTGTGAGGTGCGTGTCTGTATGTGTGTATTTATATTATTTTTAAATTTTTAATTGTTATTATAAGCATTCATAGCATTGAATATGATTTATTGATATTATATACACATACAGTCGGCCCCCTACTTACGAAACCCCCGGGTACGAAAATTCCGGGTTACAAAAAATATTTTCCTTTGTTTTTGTCCCCTGTTTACGAAAACATCCTCCTCTTACGAAAAGCGCTAAACGCGCCATTCAAAATTCAAACACGCCAATCAAAACTTCACACGATGCGCGAGTTGCTCTCTCCATTGGCTGTCTCCCAACATCCCGCCCCGCTGGCAACCCATTGGCCAGGATTGAGCTGAATCGCCATAGTACTGTACCTATAAAGCTCGTTTGTCATACGCATGAGGAGAGTTGAACAGGACTGTTGCTTGTTTTGAGATTATTGCAGCGTTATATTTCGTTATTGCTGAAACCTCTCAACAATCAGGATGATATTGAAGCAGAAGGAAACTTTAAAGCGGAAATACATTGATGGAGGCGATTATTTCAACACGATATTGAAGCATGAGCAGAGTGCTCCGTGAAACAAGACCTCCGATCAGGCAAGGAAGCAAGTTAATATTAAATCAGAACCTCTGATCTTTCAAAGAGGTACTGTAATTCTGCTTTAAATACAGCATCCCATCCATTTAAACATTTAAATGGAATTGTTTCGTCAGCTGCGCGTTGCATGTGGAAGGAGTCCGCATTCGGCAAAACACACCATAGAGACAGAGTTTTGTGTGTGTGTGTGTGTGTGTGTGTGTGTGTGTGTGTGAGCGAGAGAGACTGCCTACAGAGTCAGTCAGAGATGAAATGAGGCTCATCTGGACCTACGATCCCTCAAGAATCAAGTGAAAGTTGAGTTTGGACCTCCGATCTGTCGAGAAGGGAATGCGCTTTGAATTCCCCCCCATCTTAAAATGCTCCAGCAACCTGCTTATGGGCAGAGCCCGCATTCAGCGGAGCGAGCCATGTGTATTCTGTGTGTGTGTGAGAGAGAGAGAAACAGAGAGAGAAAAATCGAGAGAGACAATGTTGTGTGTGTGTGTGTGTGTGTGTGTGTGTGTGTGTGTGTGTGTTTTGTGTGTGTGTGTGTGTGTGCGCGTTAATAAAAATGTTTAATAATGGTTGAAATAATAAATATGTTAATAAAATGGTTTAATATGTTAATAAAATGTTTAAATGGTTTAATAAATAATTTTAACACATATTTCATACAAAATTGATGTACTTTTATCATTTTTAAAGGGTTTATGGGGTAGTCTTAGGAGCCTTAGAACGAATCAGGCGATTTACATGTAAAATGCGCCTCTACTTACGAAACTTCTGCGTTACGAAAAAGGTGCTGGAACGGATTAATTTCGTAAGTAGGGGGCCGACTGTACATGCACGTATACGTCAGTCAAGGGGGGGGGGGTTGGTGGGGTGATCCTGCTTCGTGGAATTGGATGGTCGCGTGTGGCTCTCGGTCCCAATTAACCGTGGAAAGTGAGGGATCCCTGTACATACATACATACATACACACACACACACACACACCGTACTTTCCGGACTATAAGTCACACTTTTTTTCATACTTTGGCTGAAGGTGCAACATACTCTAGAGCAGTGCTTCTCAATAATTTTTAGTTGCGCCTCCCCAGGAAGAAGAAAACATCCCCTCCATATAAATAATGTTATTTGTCTAAAAATTGTTCCAAGTAATCCTCTGCATAACACTGTATCCTTATTAACATAAATCCTTATTATCGTTGTCTGTCTTCCTTTCGGCTTTTTCCCTTTTACTCGGGAGTCGCCACAGCGAATCATCTGATTTGCGCGTTTTGATTTGGCAGAGGTTTTTACGTCGGATGCCCTTCCTGTCACAACCCTTTTAGCAAGGGACAGAAACACGCTGACGACTTTGCAGCCTACTCTTTACGAATGTCAGCAATGGTTCTTTTACATGCCTCACACCATAGACAGTGAGACATGGCACGCCTTTGATAACCCAGTTAGCCGCACTGGGGGGGGGGGGGTCAGTGACAACCTTGTGGAGAGTGGGACTCGAACCCCCAACCTTTGGATCAGCGATCCAGCGCCCTATACCACTAGACCACCACTGCCCCCTTATTATCGTTATGGAATACAAAAAAAATGAAGAAATATAGATAAACTTCCAAAAAAGTATAACTTTATGAACAATTTTTATTCTTTAAACAAAAAGATTTAAAGTACATCTATTTGCCCGAAATAAAAAAGTATACTTGTTTAAACTGTAAACTTTTTTGACCCACAATTTGAACCATTGGATATTGAAAAATAAAATAAAATTAAATCAATAAATAATAATAAAATCAAATTGATCAGCAATGCAGCCGTGGGGGGGGGGGGGCGCACAAACAAGTGCCCGCCCTCACGCCGGTCCCAAGCCCAGATAAATGCAGAGGGTTGCGACAGGAAGGGTATCCAGCGTAAAATTTTCGCCAGAATATAAAATGCAAACCATAAAGACAAATTTCATACCGGATCGGTCGAGGCCCGGATTAACAACGCCCGCCATCAGTGCTGTTAACCAACAGGGTGCTGGTGGAAATTAGACTACTGTTGGATGAATAAGGAGAGGTTGAAGAAGGAGGGGGGGGGGGTCTAGTGGTATAGGGCGCTGGATCGCTGATCCAAAGGTTGGAGGTTCAAGTCCCACTCTCCACAAGGTTGTCACTGTTCCACCCCAGTGCAGCTAACTGGGTTATCAAAGGCAGGCCATGTCTCTCACTGTCTATGGTGAGAGGCATGTAAAAGAACCATTGCTGACTTTCGTAAAGAGTAGGCTGCAAAGTCGTCAACGTGTTTCTGTCCATTGCTAAAAAGGGTTGTGACAGGAAGGGCATCCGACGTAAAAAACCTCTGCCAAATCAAAACATGCGAATCAGATGATTCGCTGTGGTGACTCCCAAGTAAAAGGGAAAAAGCCGAAAGGAAGACAGACAGACAGAAGGGGGGGGGGTGTCCGTAACCCGCCATCGCACTGCTATTTAAGAACCACTGCTCGAGAGTGACTTATATGTGAAATTGTTACATATAATTCTGTTCGTCATAATAATAATAATAATAATTTCACATGTTTGTTATTTTTACACTTACAACCACAACAGGGCACTCTACGCTTGGGTACCTGTTCATCCACCACTGAAGAAATAGAAAGAGGCCCAAAAGAGAAAATCCTATTCTGTGAATTACAAGCGTCAAATAGTGAAATATGCAGCAGAAAATGGTAATCGAGCAGCAGAAAAAAAGTTTGTAGTGAACAAGAAACTTTTCAAGGACTGGCGAAAAGCAGAGATTACTATTACTGCAATGAAGAAAACAAACCAAAAAACGCTAATCGCGGGCTAAAGGCTAGATAGCCACAGTTAGAGGAACGAGCTTGCACATGGGTGCTTGAGCAACCTGCTGCAGAAAGGGGCTTGTCAACAGTGCAGTTGCATCTCTACGTCCACTTAGTGAAATTATTACAGTGGAGCCTCAGTATTCGAACACTTTAAAGTTCGGACAAATCGGAATCCAAACAAAAAAAAAAAAAAATCAGGAATTTTTTTTGTCCCGGAAATCAACCAAAATCGAAGAAGTCGAACTCGAAAAATGCACGAGAAAAAACTGAGACCGAGAGGGAGGAAAAGTGCGTGACTTCCAGAAGTCCGGAAGTTGTTGATGCTATGTATCACCCTGATAAAGCTAGCGCTGTTCTGGGGAAGTCCGGAAGTTGTTGATACTATGTATCACTTCTTCTTCTTCTTTTCCTTTCAGCTGTTCCCTTCAGGGGTCGCCACAACAAATGATTTGCCTCCATCTCTCCCTATCCTCTGCATCTTCTACTCTTACTCCAACGACCTTCGGCTGTTCCCCTCAGGGGTCACCACAGCGAATCAGCTGCCTCCATCTCACCCTGTCCTCTGCATCTTCTACTCTTAGTCCAACTACCTTCATGTCCTCCTTCACCACATCCATAAATCTTCTCTTTGGTCTTCCTCTAGGCCTTCTGCCTGGCAGTTCCAACCACAGCATTCTACTACCAATATAATCACTATCCCTCCTCTGTACATGTCCAAACCATCTCAATCTAGCCTCTCTGACTTTGTCTCCAAAACGTCTTACATGTGCTGTCCCTCTGATGTACTCATTCCTGATCCTATCCATCCTCGTTACTCCCAAAAAGAACCTCAACATTTTCATACACTTTTCCTTTCGTTGTACACTTTATCACCCTGATAAAGCTAAAGCTAGCGCTAAAGCACTAAAGCTAAGCCAAAGCTAAACTAAGGCGCTAGCAGCACTGTGAACATCTTTAACGACGTGGGCATAAGCCACTTCCCTAAGGTTTTGAAAAAAAGGCAGAAACAAGCTACGTTATAAATGTTCTTCAAGAAAAGAAAGGACCATCCTGAAGAAGAGTCATCCATGCAAAGCGGTAGCAAGAGGAAAAAACACCTTTAGCTGATTTACCTGAAGCTGTTATGGAAGGGAATCCTCCTCTTCTCTCCCTCTCGAACATTTACATATGCCAACTGCTCATCACCACAAAGGTAAAAATTCTTATCTTTATTGTTCTTATGCTTTAACTGCACTGTGGTTTTTATTTTAGTGTGTTATGGTCTCTTTTGTGAGACTCTGGTTTTGGTGGCTCTAACTCTCTCTTACTGTCTGAGCATTGGAGGGGGCATGGCTGCTACACGCAGGTGGAGTGCTAAACACACACACCTGATTCCACTTAGCAATTACAGGGCTTCTCTAAAAGTAACGACGATGTCCCCGTGCTCTAGTGCCTTCCCTGTGAATAATAAAGCTCATCCATTTTCATCATACCCTGTGTCCTGCATTTTTGGGTCTGGCTGAATGTTCCTGGCATCATCGAAGGGCTGATTCTGTGATGCCAGGAACATTCAACCAGACCCAAAAAGCAGGAGACAGTGTGATGAAAACAGATGAGCTTTATTATTCACAGGGAAGGCACTAGACCACGGGGACATCGTAGTCACTTTAATGAACCTTTGCAATCGTATAACATTTCGGCCCGCACATTCCGGTAAAGATTAAACAACTTCACTAAGAACATGACAGCTGCCATCTTGACTTGCCGGACAGACTTTTGATCACATGACAAGTAAACACGCTAGTGTATTACTACTCTTAGCTCATTAGCTGCCCAGGTCGGGTGCCGAGGTTAGTTCTCAATGTACAGAAATGGCGGAGTGAGCCGATTCATTGCATTGTGAGCTTTCATAAAAACTATCACACACACACACACACACACACACACACACACACGCACACACCATCCGAGTTACGACGTACATGAGTTACGACCACCCGTACTTACGACTACGTCTAGCAGATGCCTATTATGAGTTTACTGTATATGTCTGACAGTGCAGCGCGTAAGATAGTTGTGGCAGCACAGCATCCCAGCATCTCACACGCACAGCATTCTACCACTACACTCGGTGACGAGATACCATCGCAGTAACATCTCTTTTACAGTACAATTTTACATTCATTTTCTGTACACTGTCACCATGGCTCCCAAGAAGAAGTCCAATTCATCAGATAGCAATTCTACGAAGAAAGCAAAAAAGGCACTTTCATTGGAGACGAAGATGAAAGTGAAATCTCCATCTCTCCCGCTCCACTACAATTTTGTCTACAATTTTGAAGCACAAGGACCGCATTAAGGAAGCAGTGAAAACAGCAGTCCCAATTAAGTCAACTATCATCACAAATCCGGTTCGAAGGACGGATTGCAGAGAAGGAAAAGTTACGATACACGTGGCTGGAAGATAATAGGGACAGAAATGTGAAAGTGATGTTGCGATCACAGTGCAAAGTAAGGCAACAAGTTTATTTCACATGTTGGAAGAACGTACACGTACAGAATACGCTTCACATGATTTCATAGTGAGTGCTGGGTGATTACGGTTCATTGTGTTAAATATCCGACTTACGACTGGTTGGTCGGAATCGATCTAGGTCGTAACTCGAATAATGACTGTGTGTGTGTGTGTGTGTGTGTGTGTGTGTATATATATATATATATATATATATATATATATATATACACATACATATATACACACACACACTAGTCCTTCTCAAAAAATTAGCATATTGTGATAAAGTTCATTATTTTCTATAATGTACTGATAAAAATTAAAGTTTCCTATATTTTAGATTCATTGCACATCAACTGAAATATTTCTGGTCTTGTACTGTTTTAATACTGATGATTTTGGCATACAGCTCATGAAAACCCAAAATTCCTATCTCAAAAAATTAGCATATTTCATCCGACCAAAAAAAAAAAAAAAAGAGTTTTTAATACAAAAAAAAGTCAGCCTTCAAATAATTATGTTCAGTTATGCACTCAATACTTGGTCGGGAATCCTTTTGCAGAAATGACTGCAGAATGCGGTATGGCATAGAGGCAATCAGCCTGTGGCACTGCTGAGGTGTTATGGAGGCCCAGGATGCTTCGATAGCGGCCTTAAGCTCATCCACAGTGTTGGATCTGGTGTCTCTCAACTTTCTCTTCACAATATCCCACAGATTCTCTATGGGCTTCAGGTCAGGAGAGTTGGCAGGCCAATTGAGCACAGTATTACCATGGTCAGTAAACCATTTACCAGTGGTTTTGGCACTGTGAGCAGGTGCCAGGTCGTGCTGAAAAATGAAATCTTCATCTCCATAAAGCTTTTCAGCAGATGGAAGCATGAAGTGCTCTAAAATCTCCTGATAGCTAGCTGCATTGACCCTGCCCTTGATAAAACACAGTGGAAAAACACCAGCAGCTGACATGGCAGTCCAGACCATCACTGACTGTGGCTACTTGACACTGGACTTCAGGCATTTCCTTCTCCCCAGTCTTCCTCCAGACTCTGGCACCTTGATTTCCGAATGACATGCAAAATTTGCTTTCATCCGAAAAAAGTACTTTGGACCACTGAGCAACAGTCCAGTGCTTCTCTGTAGCCCAGGTCAGGTGCTTCTGCCGCTGTTTCTGGTTCAAAAGTGGCTTGACCTGGGTAATGCGGCACCTGTAGCCCAGTCCACTGCTTCCACAGGTCCCCCAAGGTCTGGAATCGGCCCTTCTCCACAATCTTCCTCAGGGTCCGGTCACCTCTTCTGGTTGTGCAGCGTTTTCTGCCACACTTTTTCTTCCCACAGACGTCCTACTGAGGTGCCTTGATACAGCACTCTGGGAACAGCCTATTCGCTCAGAGATTTCTTTCTCTGTCTTACCCTTTTGCTTGAGGGTGTCAATGATGGCCTTCTGGACAGCAGTCAGGTCGGCAGTCTTACCCATGATTGCGGTTTTGAGTGATGAACCAGGCTGGGAGTTTTTAAAAGCCTCAGGAATCTTTTGCAGGTGTTTAGAGTTAATTGGTTGATTCAGATGATTAGGTTAATAGCTCGTTTAGACTACCTTTTCATGATATGCTCATTTTTTGAGATAGGTATTTTGGGTTTTCATGAGCTGTATGCCAAAATCATCAGCATTAAAACAATAAAAGACCTGAAATATTTCAGTTGGTGTGCAATGAATCTAAAATATATGAAAGTTTAATTTTTATCAGTACACTACAGAAAATAATGAACTTTATCACAATATGCTAATTTTTTTAGAAGGACTAGTATACACACACACACACACACACACACACACACACACACACACACACACACACACACACACACACACACACACACACGGGTCCCTCACTACTTTGCACTTCAATTCATGCGGCTTCAGTGCTTAAAAAAAAATTATTGAATTAAAAAATAAGGAAATTAAGGAAGAATAGGGGAAAAGTTAAGGAAAATGCTGTAATATAAGACCAATTATACAAAAAAAACCTAAACAAACAAAAACAATCCAACCCAAACCCCCCCCCCATCAAAACTGCTGACATTTTTAAGTGAGGAGCGCATCGGAGTGCGTACACAGGCATCTGCGTGTGTGCACATCTGTATGTGTGTATTTATATTTTATTTACATCTTATGCATTAATTTTTAATGGTTAATTGTTATTATAAGCATTTATAGCATTGAATATGTATTTATTTATATTGCATACACATATACATGTACATCAGTCAGGGGGTCGATCCTACTTCAGGGAAATCGGCGATGGTGAGGGGGGGGGGGGTCTCAGTCCCCATTAACCGCCAAAAGTGAGGGGTCCCTCTGTGTGTGTACCCCTATCAATCCTATCATACAGACTACATATTAGAGTGGGCTGAAAAATTCATAGGCTGCCCATGACAGTTTTATAATACGGGTTTTATTTTTCAGCATGGTGTCCCATACAGTCTCCTGTCCTCTACACGCTTCTTCCAGTTCTGATTAAATCCATGCACAACCCGGCAGCAGTAGAAAAACAGTCTGATGATGAAATCACTTGTTTTACATTCATTCATTTTCTGAAAAGCTTGATTCTAATTAGGGTCGCAGAGAGGCTGGCGCCCATCTCATCACTGGGTGAGGGTAGAGTACACCCTGGACAGCTGACCAGACCAACACAGGGCAGACAAACACTGATGGCTATGCAGTATACTCTTGACGAAAGTCAACAAAGGTTCTTTTACAACCTCTCATCACAGACAGTGAGAGACATGGCCAGCCTTTGATAACCCAGTTAGCTGCACGGGGGAAGGGGGGGGGGGGGGGCAGCAGTGACAATCCAGTGATAGTGGAGCTTGAACCCCTGAGCTTGGGATAAGTGATCCAGCACCCTCCCACCAGGTCATCACGGTGTTTCTCCCCACCACAAACAGACTTAATTAAACTGACAACTGAGTAGAGCCCTACTGAAAAGATTTTTAAATCTTTTCTTGAAAAAAAAAAAGCACGGAAAGATATACGTTGTAAACCGGGCGTTTGACCGGATATGGCAAAAAGTCGGCACTTGTAAAGCCTATGCATTTGTGCTCACAGGCTTTATGTGCATTGTTGGAGTAATCCTGTTTGAGGCTGGTGTGTCGTGGTGAGGGTGCTGGGCACATGGTCTAGAGGTCAGGGGGTTGAATCCCTGTTAGACCCCCAAAATGCTAAGACCTCTGGGCAAAGTCTTAACCAGAAGTGTGCCTCTGTCCACCCAGCAAAATAAATGGGTCCCAGTAAAAATAAATAAATACTGGGAAGACAATCTGCAATGGACTATTAGACTCCCATCCAGGAGGAACGCCTAGCTGTTTCACAGTAACATCCCTTTTAGACCTACGCAACTTTCACGTGGATACCTGTGGTACTTTGAGGAGGGACACCCTGAAGTGTAGAGATTAGCTGAAGAAAACAGCTTTGTCCCCTTGTCCTGGTTGAGGTAAAGATTCACAGTCTTTTATATTGCAGGGGATCAATTGTATGGTACCACTGGCACTTATCAATGTTGACATGCTCTTCATATGATGCTGGTGGTGGGGTCACATGGAAATTGAACATTTTTAGTCTTTCCACAAACAAGTTGCATTGTTAAAAAAAAGTCGTACAGACACTCCCCGCTTTACGTTCATTCATTTTACATTAAAAAAAAAAAGTCATTTTGAGTTTAGCGTGCTCTCTGTAGTATGAGACATACCTACATAGTACGCTGACGTAATATGCTGTTGCGCATGACGCTGCGTCCATTGTTTACAAACGACAGACTGAACGTGCACTCCTTCTTCCCAGTTCACTTCATGTTACCCTTGTGTTAAGACGTCGTCTCTGTGATCTTTGTGTTTACACTGTTTTGAGGACTTTTGTAACCCTCAGCAAATATGGTTGGTCAGAAGCGTAAGCCTACTAGTGATAGTGGTAATCAGAAAAAGCGATGAAGATGGAATGAAGATGGCTATTATCAAGAAAATTGATGCTGGTGAAAAACATGCAACTGTTGCACGTTTCTTCCAAATGGCTCCGTCGACCATCGGAATCATTTACAAGCAGAAAGATCACATCACAGAGAATGTTAAAGGTTATATTTGATACTGTATTTGATATTTGATGAGTGAATTTGATTAAAAGTTATCTATTTGAAAAAATTTTGCTTTAATTTAATTCATTTGAAATTAATGTTGAAATTAATGTTGATATTATTTGATATTATTTTACAATGTTATGTTTATAATTATTAATTTAGGGGTGTTTTATGAGATACAGTAATGGTATTTATAGATGTATAGTACAGTATGAACGTCATACGTCACTGGAACATACAGTAACAACTTACGTTTTTTTTCACCTTACGTTCGGCCGTAAAACGTAAGTCAGCGAGCGCCTGTATAAGGAGACCAGGGATACGCCAGTATGCTCAGGTGTGAAAAGCCCAGCAGACTCGACCATAGTCATACTAATGCTGCAGCTTACAACAGCGAAACAGAACCCTAATTATAACTTAGTTAAGTTTATTTAAAGTTATCTACAACTCATGCCTCTGCAAGCCACTCCTCCCCCCAAAAAAAATAAGCCAAGTTATTATTTACAATTTAGAACACCTTCAAAGTCAAATTTCTCCACTTCAATCTTAGTCATCATCATTCATGATTTTCTTACAGCGCTTTCTAATTATCATCAAAATAACTGTAATTTTATGTACTTAGGGAAGTGAGTCTACAAAAGGATAAACAGGATTACAGTGATCTCTCACTACTTCGTGTCTCAGTGTCTGCAGCTTCAGTGCATCGTGGATTTTTCAAAAAATATTCATCGAAAATTTTCAAAAAAATAAGGAAATTAAGAAGAAAAAAAAAATCACGAAACAGTTCAGGAAAATACCACAAAACAAGGCCAATTATGCAACAAAAGAAAACCCAAACAAACAAAAACAAAAAACACCACAAATAAACTACTTACATTTTTGTGAGGTGGCACACGCATCTGTGTGCATGCGGGTTTGTATGTGTGCATATTTATATTTTATTTACATCTTCTGCATTATTTTAGAATTTTGTGATTAGTTTGTTATTATAAGCATTTGGGCAGTGGTGATCTAGTGGAATAGGGTGCTGGATCGCTGATCCAAAGGTTGGGGGTTCGAGTCCCACTCTCCACAAGGTTGTCACTGCCCCCCCCAGTGCAGCTAACTGGGTTATCAAAGGCGGGCCATGTCTGTCACTGTCTATGGTGAGAGGCATGTAAAAGAACCACTGCTGACTTTCGTAAAGAGTAGGCTGCAAAGTCGTCAGCGTGTTTCTGTCCCTTGCTAAAAAAGGGTTGTGACAGGAAGGGCATCCGACGTAAAAACCTCTGCCAAATCAAAAAAAACGTGCGAATCACATGATTCGCTGTGGCGATTCCCCAGGAAAAAGGGAAAAAGCCGAAAGGAAGACAGAAGACAGACATTTGTTATTATAAGCATTTATAGTGTTGAATATGTATTTATTGATATTATATATACATGTACGTATACGCCAGTCAGAGGGGTCGATCCTCCTTTGCGGAAATCGATAATCACGTGAGGTCTCGGTCCCCATCACCCACGGAAAGTGAGGGACCCCTGTAATTCTTTCTTGACATCACAGCTGTTCTCAACACTGTAATGTTTGGGTGAAGCTCCTAAATCTTCCCTGCTATGATTCAAAGCAGCATGAGCAGGAAATTACTCATAAAAATGTTGTAAACTGCTCAGAAGTAATGAATGTTAGTTTTGGGGTGGCAAGATTTATTCCAAGGGTGGCAGACACCACCTGTAGCCACGCCCCTTGGACTGCAATTATAATATTTTTGAGGTCCATCACTAGTATTTATAATGTGTGTAATAGAACAGTAATCTACCGGTTCATTTTTGTGTAGTAAATAAACAAATGAGAGGGAGAAAGAACCCAGTTGATACACAAACACGTGAAGTGGGCTATTTAAATAAATCTCAGCAGTTTGGTGGCTCGTCAGGCGGCGGCTCAAGCTAAGCTAACGCAATGAGTTCCGAGTAAAGAAGAACCAGTGCCGTTACTTACCTGCAGCAAAGTGCAGTGGAGTGGACTTGCGTCCGGCCATGTCCTTAGAGTTAACATTAACCGAGTCCACCAGACGCTTCACCCGAGAAACGTCTCCATTTCGGCAGGCCTCGAACAACTCCCGAAAAGCGCCGCTACTCGCGCAGCCGCTCGCCGGGCTCGTGCTTGCTGAATCCGGGCTCGAGCCTCCTGTGGTGCTCGGGGAGCTAGCACTGCTAGTACTGGTGCTGGTGCTGCTGCTAGTGCTGCTCGCGCTGCGGATCGGAGTAGGGGAAGAGGCCGCGCTGGGGTCTGCATCTCCGGTTCCGTCCTGTTCGCCTCCAGCCGGAGGTGATAGGTTCTGGATGCCGGCGCCTGGAGGAGATCCAGGCGGAGTGAGAGAACTCGAGGTGATGCGCGGAGGCGAAGATGGGTTCTGGTGTTGCTGCTGGGAAACGCGACGAGACGTCGCCATTTTTACCACAAAACCCCTCCGCTAGCAACAAAAACAACAAGCTTCGAGTGGAAACTTCCGGGAAATGTCGGGGCTAACTTCCGGTTTGAAATCGCTTCAGACGCTTTGTAGAGAAAACAGTGGGGGGAGGGGGCGGTTCATGTCATCGAGTTCGGTGTCTCTTCAGGGGCTGCGATATAAACTGAACTCTTTTCAGGGGCAAATAGCTACCAGTACATGCTCAAAGGTTAACTCTCAAGATGACGTCATATTCATTTTTATATACAGTATACTGTATTTATATTATATATAAATAATAATACAATTGATTATATATATTTATATATTTATGTATTTTATATATATATATATATATATAGCCGAAAGGAAGAAATATATATATTTTTATATATATATATATATATATATATATATATATATATATATATATATATATATATATATATATATATATATATATAAAATTAAGTCTGAATATTTAAGAAGAGGTATTGGCCCAGTGGTAAGTTACTGGTACTGATCTCAAGGTCAGGCGTTCAAGCCCCAGGATCAAACGTTGTCACTCCTGTCCCCCCAGTGCACCTGACTGGGTTATCAAAGGCCGGCCATGTCTCTCCCTGTCTATGGTGTGAGGTGTAAATAACCATTGCTGACTTTCGTCAAGGGTAGCTGCATAGCCATCAGTATGTTTCCGCACTGTGATGGCCTGGTGAGCAGTCCAGGGTGTCCTGCCCTCTCTCTGCCCTCTGCCAAAGTCGGCTGAGATGGGCGCCAGCCTCCCCATGACCCTAATTAGGATTAACCAGTTCAGAAACTGACTTAATATTTAAGAAACCATAATAATGTTGTAGAGATTATCTGTACACGTCATTAAAAATGTAGGTCTTCTGCTTTGTTTTGCTTTTATTCAAACAGAATACAGATAGATGGTGCAGATTTACAAGCAGCTGAGCCATACTGCTGGTCTGTTATATATTTATATCATTGTACTATTGATATTTACAGAAAATACACACTAAAGATACTTAATATAATGACATGATTCTATTACAGGGGCTAATCTCAACCTT
>CM045735.1:21397248-21404748 GCA_024760905.1 Plotosus lineatus | reverse complement strand
TTATCCACCACTGAACAATATCTGGTGAACAGTGATGCTGTGATCATACTCTCTGAGAAACACTGAGCTTTCCTCTCTTAATACACACAAAGTGGCCAACCAGGTTGGCACATTCAGTAAAGTGTAATACATGTACACATTGGTAAAGACTCCAACAACAACAACAACAACAACAACAACAGTAACAATGGTTAAATAACATCGCTTGGTGATTTCAAAATAGTGACATTATCACTGTACATCACATCAGATGGTCAGTAAATGCAGAGCAAAAATGTCCCAGTACGGTCAATGATGCTCCTCACCGTTTTATAGTTTCTTTCTCATTGTGGCTTCAATAGATTTAGGCAGAGAGAGAGAGAGGGGGGGGACAGAGAGAGAGAGAGAGAGAGAGAGAGAGAGAGAGAGAGAGAGAGAGAGAGAGAGAGAGAGAGAGAGAGAGAGATTTTGGTCCACAGTGACCCCTATTGGCCAAAAAGGTACAAAAGTAACCTGAGCTTCTGGATTTATCTACAGTGCAGCTAACTGGGTTATCAGGGGCAGTGGTGGTCTAGTGGTATAGGGCGCTGGATCGCTGATCCAAAGGTTGGGGGTTCGAGTCCCACTCTCCACAAGGTTGTCACTGTCCCCCCCCCCCCCAGTGCAGCTAACTGGGTTATCAAAGGCGGGCCATGTCTGTCACTGTCTATGGTGAGAGGCATGTAAAAGAACCATTGCTGACTTTCGTAAAGAGTAGCTGCAAAGTCGTCAGCGTGTTTCTGTCCCTTGCTAAAAGGGTTGTGACAGGAAGGGCATCTGACGTAAAAACCTCTGCCAAAATCAAATGTGCGAATCAGATGATTCGCTGTGGCGACTCCCGAGTAAAAGGGAAAAAGCCGAAAGGAAGACAGACAGACAGCTAACTGGGTTATCAAAGGCAGGCCATGTCTCTCACTGTCTATGGTAAGAGGTTCATGTAAAAGAGTGGGTCGGTGGTGTAGTGATTAAAAGTGCTGGGCTCATGATCAGGAGGTTGTGAGTTCAGATCCCACTGATATCCTCACTATGCTAAGACCCCTGGGCAAGGTCTCAACCACAAGTGTGCCTCTGTTCACCCAGCAGTATAAATGGGTACCAGTAAAAATATACTGGGAAGGTAACCTGCGATGGACTAGCGTCCCATCCAAGAGGAGATGAACTCCTGGTCGATTCACTAGCGCTACAGAAACCGGAGATAAGCACCGGCCTGATGAGCCACTATGGCTCGGGTGTAAAAACCCAACAGACTTACCTTACCTGATGTAAAAGAACCATTGCTGACTTTCGTAAAGAGTAGCTGCAAAGCCGTCAGCGTGTTTCTGTCCATTGCTCAAGGGGTGTGTCAGGAAGGGCATCCGACGTAAAAACCTATAACTAATCAAATGTGCGAATGTGATGATTCGCTGTGGCGACCCCTGAATAAGAGAAAAAGCCGAAAGGAGAAGAAGAAGCAGCATGAGGTTTTATACAAATAAATAATATTTCGGTGATATCTGGGCTATGGGTTACTGCAGGGGTGGCGAACACACGGCTCTCGAGCCGCATGCGGCTCTTGATCAATAAGAATGTGGCTCTTTGCCTCCTATCATATTTCTATATACTGTGGCTCTTTGCCTCTTTTCATGTTTGTTTTTTAATCTTAAAAGACATTTAAATCCTTCAGAGGTTATTAAAAACAAATGATAAATAATATTTTAAAATAATTTTGACAGGTTGGGTGTTTTTTATGCCGCGTCTGACACATAAGTGACCGCCAATCATCTGCGCGGATGACGTCTAATGCTGGGAAATTAAGTAAACATTTTCTTTGCATGCAGGCTGACCCTCTTTGGAAAAATGGCAAAATGCAAAGCTAAACGAAAATATGAAGATGAACACAGGACATTTCTGGGAGAATGGGAAGATGTGTGTCTGTCTTGGCAGGTCATCACGTGGTGTGGCGCTTTAACTCTCACAGTTAAAAAGTTTGGCCCTTTGTGTCTTGCTTGTTCGCCACCCCTGGGTTACTGTAAAATGTTGTGCGTTGAAATCCCAGTTCTGTTAAACAACCACGTTTCTATGGTATACCATCTGTCCACCACAATCAAGGTCTTTATCAAGGATAAACACTTATTAAAGATTAATGAATGAATTAATGAAAGTGTCTCAATCTCAAATGATCATCTCAATCACTTTCTCACTTTTATGACTGCTTTATAATAACTTGGGAGCAGCACCAATAAATATGTGATATGGAGTTTGAGATTTATTATGCCTTCGTTTCCCGCTACAGCACCGGCGCACTGGAATTCTTACATGCATCATACTTAAAGGTATTATCGTAGATTATACAGTACGGTATATAGTTTAGGCAGAAAAACAAAGTAAAAGTTTTACTAGTGGTGCAGTAGCGGCCCGATAGTAAGGTGCTGGATTACCGATCCTAAGGTTGGGTGTGAGTTTACATGTTCTTCCGGTGCTTGATTGGGTTTCCTCCGGGTACTCCGGTTTCCTCTCACAGTCCAAAAACATGCACAGTAGGTTATTTGGCTGTTCCAAACTGCCCCTAGGTGTGAATGTGAGCATGAATGTTGGTGTGAGTGTCACCGCTGCAATGGCCTGGCGAGCTGTCCAGGGTGTACCCTGCCCTCGCCTGAAGTCGGCTGAGATGGGCGCCAGCATCCTCGCGACAATAATTAGGATTAAGTGGTTCATAAAATGAATGAAAGAAACGGTTGGGGGTTCAAGCCCTACTGTTAGCGACTGTCACTGCTGCCCCGCCCCCATGTGCAGTTAACTGGGTTATCAAAGGCTGGCCATGTCTCTCACTGTCTCACTTTCGTCAAGAGTAACTGCATAGCCGTCAACGTGTTTCTGCACTGCGATGGCCTGGTGAGCAGTCCAGGGTATACCCAGAGTCAGCTGAGATGGGTGCCAGCCTCCCAATGACCCTAATTATGATTAAGCGGTTCAAAAACGAACGAATGAAGCCGTACTGCTGCTTATTCATGCAGCTATCCAATCACCCATCAATTCCCAACAAGAATTAGAACACGGGAATCATGATTGCAGGGACTTTGACCATGGCATGGTTGTTGGTGTCACGTTGATGAACATGTGTCTTTGCTCCACCAATCAGTTTTTATATTTTTTCAATCACGGCAGATGCATAAGCTCCATGCACACAAGTAAGCAGGTGCTTATGAGCTGTGTAATGTGATTACATTCACCATGGCAGCATGATGACCTCATGGTTATCACATCCTCCTCGTAGCATCAGGGTCCTTGGTTTGAGTCCCAAGCTTGTCATTTTGGTTCAGGCAATTAAGTATTTAATGAATTAATTTGGAATACTGTCATTTGTTTTAATCCCAAGATTGAAGATCATAGATTGAGATGGTTTGGACATGTTCAGAGGAGGGATAGTGAGTATATTGGTAGTAGGATGCTGAGGATGGAACTACCAGGCAAAAGGTCTAGAGGAAGACCAAAGAGGAGGTTTATGGATGTGGTGAAGGAGGACATGAAGGTCGTTGGTGTAAGAGAAGAAGATGTAGAGGATAGGGTGAGATGGAGGCAGATGATTCGCTGTGGTGACCCCTGAAGGGAAAAGCCGAAAGGAAAAGAAGAAGAAGAGGACCAATCAGATTGTGCCATTCCTGTGGTGTATATAACAAACAAACAACAAACAATTCTTTATTGTCAAAGTACTTTTACATACATTGAAATTTGGTTTTGTGCTCTGGGCACCTGTCGCCACTGTGCAGCGCCAGTTATTGCGTTGTTCTATCCTTTTGATGCTGAGCACCAAGCAGGAAGCAACAACTGCCAAATTTTAACGTCTTATGGTATGACGCAGCCAGATTCGAACTCCGACCTTCCGGAGGATAAAGCGGACGCTCTACCAACTGAGCTAAATCCCCGGTGTTATATATATATATATATATATAATAATATATTTATAGTTTTGGATTGTATAGTAATCTTAGAACATATGTCACTAAAGAATTTGAAATAAAATCCTCACTGCCAGCAGCACAGTGGTATATTGGTGAGCACCTTCCAAGAAGGTCCTGGGTTTGAGCCCTTCAGCCCTATACTCGGTGAGGGTGTTTCTGGGTGGAGTGTGCATGTTCTCCTCGTAATACTCTGGTTTCCCTGCACAGTCCAAAGATGCGCACATTTAGCTAATTGGATATTCTCGATCACCCATAGGAGTGAATGGCTGTGGTGTTGGCCCTGCAATGATCTGACGAGCTGTTCAGGATGTACCCAGACTTGACCCTGAGTCGGCTGCGATGGGCTTGACTCCAGCTTTCCCATGACCCTAATAAAGAATAACGTGATTCAGGAAATGATATGAAACTAAAAGAATTCACACGACATTTGTTTACTGTCTGATCAAGTGTTGTTATTGGGTAAATAGTCATCCAAGTTCATCTGACAGCCCTTTGTCACATGGACTTTCTATTAATAGGATCATATGCAAAGGCAGAGTTCAAAGTCTCTGGTTGTTTCTGGCGAGCAGCTGTTTGTAAGCCAACATCACCCGTCTCCTTGAACTTCATAAAGCAAACTGTCCCTTACTAGCCAAATGTTGACCAATGCATGAACGTGTTGTCAGATAGCAATGTTTTCTTTTTGTTAATGAAATATTAAGTAATATGTGGATCTCGAAAGAAGACACAAAATAAACTTTGGAGCCGTGATGGCCTGGTGATAAAGGGCGCTGGATCACTGATCCCAAGGTTGGGGATTCAAGCCTCATTCTCTACAGGTTGTCACTGTCTCCCCAGTGCAGCTCACTGGGTTGTCAAAGGCCGGCCATGTCTCTCACTGTCTATGGTGAGAGGTTCATGTAAAAGAACCATTGCTGACTTTCCTCAAGAGTAGACTGCATAGCTGTCAGCATGTTTCTGCACTGCGATGGTCTGGCAAGTTGTCCAGGGTGTACTCTGCCTTCGCCCAGAGTCTGCTGGGATGGGCGCCAGCCTCCCCACGACCCTAATCAGGATTAAGCGGTTGGAAAAATGAATGAATGAAAATAAGCTTTGTACATTTTTTGCTAGGGGCAGTGGTGGCCTAGTGGTATAGGGTACTGGCTCACTGGTCATAAGGTTGGGGGTTCGAGTCCCACTCTCCACAAGGTTGTCACTGTCCCCCCAGTGCAGCTAACTTGGTTATCAGAGGCCGGCCATGTCTCTCACTGTCTATGGTGTGAGGCATGCAAAAGAACCATTGCTGACTTTCGTCAAGAGGTCACAGCAAAGCCGTCAGCATGTTTCTGCCCTGCGATGGCCTGGCAAGCTGTCCAGGGTGTACTCTGCCCTCGCCTAGAGTCGGGTGGGATGGGCGCCAGCCTCTCCGCGACCCTAATTAGGATTAAGAGGTTACAGAAAATGAACTGATGAACTGAACATTTTTTGCTCATCTGTCCAGATGTAAGTGAGAGTGAGTGGGTGTGTCATCACTTTCCTAATTTGCTTACTTGAGTACATTCAGTATGAAAACAAGAAAAGACCTTAAATATTTCAGTTGGTGTGCAATGAATCTAAAATATATGAAAGTTTAATTTTTATCAGTACATTACAGGAAATAATGAACTTCATCACAATATGCTAATTTTTTTCAGGACTATACTATCAATAAAAATGCTATAAATGTTTATAATAACAATTAAACATTCAAAAATAATACATAAGTGGTAAATAAAATATAAATACACACACATACAGACACGTGCATGCACAGAGATGCAGTGAACACACTCAGATGTGCACCTCACATAAAAATGTAAGTAGTTTTGATGTGGGGTTTTGGGTTATTTTTTGTTTTTGTTTGTTTTGGGGTTGTTGTTTTTTGCATAATTGACCTTGTTTTGCAGCATTTTCCTTAACTTTTTCCCATATTCTTTCTTAATTTCCTTTTTTTTAATTTGACGAATATTTAAAGAAATAAATTAAAAAATGTAATGTAAATGAAATATATATTAAAAAAAAAAAAACGCGATGCACTGAAGCTGCATGAATCGAAGCGCGAAGTAGCGAGGGATCCCTGTATACACACATTATCCATTAAAACCAGCAGTCTATTATTGCGTGGATCTAACCTGCCATCAGAACAGCTTGACTACATCAAACCATGGACTCCACAAGACCTCTGAGGATGCTCTGAAGTCCACGATTTATTCAAAGTGGGGGCTCCATGGTTTGGACTTGTTTGTCCAGCACATCGCACAGATAAAGAATTTGGAGACTAATTTACCTTAAACTATTCTTCAAAAGTTTTTTTGCAGTATGGCAGGACGCATGACCCTAATGAAAGAGTCGACTGTGTCAGGGGACATCATTGCCTTAAAAGAGTACACTTGGTGTGCAAGAATGCTTAGGTACATCTCTGAGTAACATCCTAATAAATTCTATGACTTCTAGGTTAGCCAGCAGAACATTATCACTCCGTTCATCCTGGACTCACCTCTTCCCCAAAGTGCCATTACATATACACCCAGCTGTCTGCATGATATAGAGGAAAATATGATTCATCAGACCAGTTCGTCTTCTTCCATTGCTTCATGGTCCAGGCTTGTACCTACTGTAGGAACTTTCAGTGGTGGTCGATGTCAAGCATGTGCTCTCTGACTGGTCTGCAGCTATGTATTATCTTTTCACAATGTCTAACCAGTAAATAGTTGAATGATACACAGTACGCAAACATATCTGTTATTCATGTTATACATGTTGCATGAAATCTTGCATTACATTGAGTTTTATCTAATTTCTTGAACTTCAAATTCAATTTGATTTGGAAATTGCTGTGAGTAAATAATTTCTCACACAAAGGAGAATTTCCAGCTCACGCTGTGATGTTTGCAGATGACATCGCGATCTGTAGTGAGAGCAGAGAACAAGTGTAGGAAAATCTAGAGAGGTGGAGGTATGCCCTGGAAAGGAGGGGAATGAAGGTTAGCCTCAGTAAAACAGAATACATGTGTATGAATGATAAGGACCCAAGAGGAACGGTGAGATTACAGGGAGAAGAGATAAGGAAGGTGGAGGATTTTAAGTACTTAGGGCCAACAATCCAGAGCAATGTGGAAAAGAGGTGAAGAAGCGTGTGCAGGCAGGTTGGAATGGTTGGAGAAAAGTGTCCGGAGTGATGTGTGATAGGAAGGTATCGGCAAGAATGAAAGGAAAAGTGTACAAGACGGTGATGAGGCCAGCGATGTTGTATGATTTAGAAACAGTGGCTGGGGAAAAGACAGGAGGCAGAGCTGGAGGTATCAGAGATGAAAATGTTGAGGTTCTCTTTGGGAGTAACGAGGATGGATAGGATCAGGAATGAGAACATCAGAGGGACAGCACATGTTAGTTGTTTTGGAGACAAAGTCAGAGAGGCTAGATTGAGATGGTTTGGACATGTACAGAGGAGGGATAGTGAGTATATTGGTCGTAGGATGCTGAGGTTGGAACTACCAGGCAAAAGGCCTAGAGGAAGACCAAAGAG
>CM045735.1:21379748-21392248 GCA_024760905.1 Plotosus lineatus | reverse complement strand
AAATTAGAGTTGCGGGTGATGCTGCAGTGTCTGACTGCAAAGATGAGGCCATGAACAGCTTCCCAGTCCATTA
Source organism: Plotosus lineatus (assembly GCA_024760905.1). NCBI lineage: Eukaryota > Metazoa > Chordata > Actinopteri > Siluriformes > Plotosidae > Plotosus > Plotosus lineatus. Next base: position 21,392,175 of record CM045735.1, on the reverse strand, counting down.
ATAGGCCAACACACAACCATGCACACACACGGGAGCAGTTTGGAACAGCCAGTTGGCCCAATGTGCATGTCACTGGAATGTGGGGGAAACCGGAGGAAGCCCATACAAGCACAGGGAGAACATGCAAACTCCATACATAAACCACCCTCGCTGGCCATGGGGCTTGAACCCAGGACTTCCTGTTGTGAGGCGGGCATGCTAAGTTTCAAGTACCTGGGTGTTCACCTTAACAATAAACTGGACTGGTCCCACAACACCAACGCCCTGTACAAGAAGGGCCAGAGTCGCCTCCACCTTCTGAGGAGACTCAGGTCCTTCGGCATATGCAGACCTCTGCTCAGGACATTTTATGACTCTGTGGTAGCCTCTGCAATCCTCTACGCTGCCATCTGCTGGGCCCCGGGCAGCACAGAGCGGGACAGAAAGAGACTGAACAAGCTGGTCAGGAGGGCCAGCTCTGTCCTCGGCTGCCCACTGGACTCTGTGGAGGAGGTGAGTGAGAGGAGGATGGTAGCAAAGCTCACATCCATCCTGTCCAACAGCTCTCACCCACTGCACCAGACTGTCGAGGAGCTAAGCAGCTCCTTCAGTGGACGACTGAGGCATCCTCAGTGCAGGAAGGAGCGCTATCGCAGGTCGTTCATTCCCACCGCTATCAGACTGTACAACGCCACTTTGTAACTGTCTGTGAAAATACCGGTTATGTGCAATAAAAACCCCGTGCACTTTAATCAACCACATCTGCCCCACTGTGAACCATATCAACCCATCTACTCTGCACTCAGATACATTACACTTTAATATAGGCCAGTCTATAAAGTTGCTCCATTCTTTTCTTTTATTGTTTATTAATTTATACTATTTATGTATCTATTTATTTATTTACTTATATAATATATATGTATGTGTGTATGTTCGTACTTGTATCTATTTTTGCACCCCCTACTGATGGTACCTCAAGAGCCTGTAACAGTGAATTTCTCCATTGTGAGATTAATAAAGCTGTATCTTATCTTATCTTATCTTATCTTATCTTAAGCAGTACACCACTATGTTGTTCATTGACATTTTAAAAAAATAATTATTTCAATTACGTATTTTATCTTTATTCTGCTTCATGCAGAATCCCTCAGATGAAGGAAGTTGGAGGTTGGATTTATTGTATGTCAAATTTTTTTCCTGCATTCATTTTCGCAACAAAGTGAGAGGGACACCATTAGATCTATATTTGTCTGTTTGGACTCACAAGGTTGCCATTATCTGTGGCGAGCTACATATACTGTATCTTTGCCCGCAAATAATAAACTGTTTTCCGTTTAAATTTTTGAACAAACAAATATGATAATTTATCAAAAGCAAATACTCGCTGATACCACCCAACTAATTTAAAGATATGGCGTGCTTGTTTGTGTACTGATCATACTTATCTAAAATCACTGTACTGTACTGCGCTTTGAGCCGAGAGACGGTTTTCACCTCAGGTTTGTTCAATGTGGATTAAGGCAAGTTCTGGCTATGTCATAGGGCAGAAACCTACAGAGAGGAACTATCTCACTCTGTGGGTGGGACAGACGGTTATTCTCTGTCTACTGTCAATCAGAGAGCAAGCAACTATTTAGAAGAAAAGATGAGTTAGCATTTAGTCTACACTCTCTTCTGATAACATGATCAGCTTGTCTGTATAGCTGGTAAGGCATCTATAGTTGGGGATTTGGCAAAAAGAATATACACATAATAACCAACACCACTACCCCAACCCCCAATCCCATCCCCCAATCTATATGTGACTGTCTGTCTGTCTGTCTTCTTTTCAGCTTTTTCCCTTTTACTCGGGAGTCGCCACAGCGAATCATCTGATTCGCAGTTTGATTTGGCAGAGGTTTTTATGTCGGATGCCCTTCCTGTCACAACCCTTTTTAGCAAGGGACAGAAACACGCTGACGACTTTGCAGCTACTCTTTACGAAAGTCAGCAATGGTTCAGTGAGAGACATGGCCCGCCTTTGATAACCCAGTTAGCCACACTGGGGGGGACAGTGACAACCTTGTGGAAAGTGGGACTCGAACCCCTAACCTTTGGATCAGTGATCCAGCGCCCTATACCACTAGACCACCACTGCCCCTGGTAGCAGTGGAAGCGTGCTGGGCCCATAACCCGATGTGACTGATGAGGGGTAAATGTGGGGAGGGATGTTTATGGGACAGCATTAGGCTGCTTCATTAATTGTACCAAAGTTATCATCATCATCATCATCATCATCATCATCATCATATACCGCATTAATACCACAAGAGAAATTTAGCTTTCAAAGTGAGCACACATATAAACACACACATAAACAGCGCTAATTTGTAGAGGTATTTTAGCATTTAAATCTTCACACATATTCAATGCAACGTTATTCAGGGGTCTAAACAGTGTTGTCTCTGGCCGTGTATGATATATGTATGTCTGTCTGTCTTCCTTTCAGCTTTTCCTCTTTTACCCGGGAGTCGCCACAGCGAATCATTTGAATCGCACGTTTGATTTGGCAGAGGTTTTTACGTCGGATGCCCTTCCTGTCACAACCCTTTTAGCAAGGGACAGAAACACGCTGACGGCATATATACATATATATATATGTATATATATATATATAGTGTGTGTCTGTCTTTTACAGGTGTTGATGGGGGTTTGTTGTCTTGCAATACGTTTCAAAGGTTCTTGCAATATTTTGGGACAACATTGCAGCACAGCAACAGGGCAGTGGTGGCCTGGCGGTAAAGAGCGCTGGATCACTGATTCCAGGGTTGGGGGTTCGAGTCGCACTAAAACACAAGGTTGTCATCCCTTCCCCCCCCCCCCCCCCCCCCCCCCCATGTGCAGCTAACTGGGTTATCAAAGGCCGGCCATGTCTGTCACTGTCTATGGTGAGAGGTTCGTGTAAAAGAACCATTGCTGACTTTTGTAAACAGAGCAGCTGCAAAGCCATCAGAGTGTTTCTGTCTCTTGCTAAAGGGCATTCAACGTAAAAACCTATGCCAAATCAAACGAGCAAATCAGATGATTCGCTGTGGTGACCCCTGAAAAAAAGGGGAAAAGCCAAAAAGAAATGAAGAAAGAAGAAGATATAGTGTGTGTGTGTACTGTGCAAAGGTTTTGAGCACATGCAAAGGAATGGTATAGAACATACAGGGATCCCTCACTTTCCGCAGTTAATTGGGACCGAGATCCCCCCGCAACTGTCAAATTCTGTGAATTAGGATCGACCCCCCCCGACTGATATACATACATGAACATGTGTATACAGTATCTTCTTCTTTTCTTTCGGCTTTTCCCTTTTCTCACTGGGCACCACAGCGAATCATTTGATTCGCACATTTGATTTGGCAGAGGTTTTTACGTCAGATACCCTTCCTGATACAACCCTTTAGCAAGGGACAGAAACACGCTGACGGCTTTGCAGCTACTCTTTACGAAAGTCAGCAATATCAACAAATACATATTCAATGCTATAAATGCTTATAATAACAATTAAACATTCAAAAATAATACATAAGGTGCAAATAAAATATAAATACACACACAGATACACATACATTTTTATGGTTTATGGTATTGAGGTGCGCATCTTACAACAAGTTGTTTTGTTGGGGGGGGGGGGTTGATTTTTGTTTGTTTTTTTGTTAACTTTTTCCCCTATTCTCCCTTAATTTCATTATTTTTTAAATCAATGAATATTTAAAAAAAAAAAACACGATGCACTGAAGCCGGATGAATTGAAGCGCGTAGCAGTGAGGGATCCCTGTAATTGTTTTAGTATATAAAACACAGGAACATACGCATATATATATATATATATATATATATATATATATAATGGCAGAAAATTGATATTTCTTATCATAAATAAATGCCCTTCTTCTTCTTTTCCTTTTGGCTGTTCCCTTCAGGGGTCGCCACAGCAAATGATCTGCCTCCATCTCTCCCTATCCTTTGCATCTTCTACTCTTACTCCAATGACCTTCATGTCCGCCTTCACCGCATCCATAAATCTTCTCTTTGGTCTTCCTCTGGGCCTTTTGCCTGGTAGTTCCAACCTCAGCATCCTACGACCAATATACTCACTATCCCCCCTCTGTACATGTCCAAACCATCTCAAGCTAGCCTCTCTGACTTTGTCTCCAAAACATCTAACATGTGCTGTCCCTCTGATGTACTCATTTCTGATCCTATCCATCCTCGTTACTCCCAAAGAGAACCTCAACATTTTCATCTCTGCCCCTTCCAACTCTGACTCCTGTCTTTTCCCCAGGGCCACTGTTTCTAAGCCATACAACATCGCTGGCCTAGTAAATTCACACGCCAACATGATAAAATGCATCTTTGAAGGTCAGAGTGCAACTGTGGTTCTATAGCCGTGTTAATGCTCAATAGTGTGGCGGGACAGTTGGACGTCCGATACCTCGTATTTTAGTTTGTCGTTTTCAGGAGAAAAGATTTCAACAACGTCACTGAGGGATTTTATAACAAACTCTCCTTCATTGGATCTTCCTCATCAGCTCTTCAAAGTACTCTTTCCATCTTCCCAGCACACTTCTGTCATCAGTCAATACATTTCCCTCTTTGTCCTTTATCACTCTAACTTGCTGCACATCTTTCCCATCTCTATTTCTCTGCTGTGCTAACCTGTATAGATCATTTTCTCCCTCCTTACTGTTCAACCTATCATACAAGTCATCATCCGCCCTCTGATTGGCCTTTGACACTGCTACCTTCGCCTTACGCTGTGTCTCCCTGTACTCCTGTTTACTCTCTTCGGTCCTCTCAATGTCCCACTTCTTCTTGGCTAACCTCTTCTTTTGTACACACTCATGCACTTCCTCATTCCACCACCAAGTTTCCTTATCTACTTTCCTTCCGGAGGACACACCAAGTACTCTCCTACCGGTCTCCCTGATCACATTGGCTGTGGTTGTCCAGTCCTCTGGAAGCGCTTCCTGACTACCCAAAGCCTGTTTCAACTTCTCCTTGAAGACAACACGACACTCTTCCTTTTTCAGCTTCCACCACTTTGTCTTCTGCTCTGCCTTTGCCTTTTTCACCTTTCTCACCATCAGTGTCATCCTGCACACCACCATCCTATGCTGTTTGGCAACACTCTCACCCACTACTACTTTGCAGTCACTGACTTCCTTCAAATTACATCGCCTGCACAAGATGTAGTCTACCTGTGTGCTCTTACCTCCACTTTTATAAGTCACCCTATACTTCTGTTTCTTCTTGAAGAAAGTATTCACCACAGCCATTTCCATCCTTTTTGCAAAATCGATCAACATCTGTCCTTCTGTGTTCCTGTCCTGGATACCAAACCTGCCCATCACTTCCTCGTCCCCTCTGTTGCCTGCACCAACATGTCCATTGAAGTCTGCTCCAATGACCACTTTTTCACCTCTCGGGGTACTCTGCATCACTTCATCTAACTCACTCCAGAATCTCTCCTTCTCTTCTAGCTCACATCCTGCCTGTGGGGCATAAGCACTAACAACATTGAGCATTACACCTTCAATTTCTAACTTGAGACTCATCACTCTGTCTGACACTCTTTTTACTTCTAGAACCTTCCTGACAAACCCCTCCGTCAAGATAACTCCTACTCAATTTCTCTTCCCATCCACACCATTATAAAACAGTTTAAACCCTGCTCCTAAGCGTCTAGCCTTGCTACCTTTCCACCTTGTCTCCTGAACACACAGTATGTCCACCTTCCTCCTCTGCATCATGTCAGCCAGCTCCCTATCTTTTCCTTGCATAGTTCCAACATTCAAAGTCCCTACTCTCAGTCCTAGGCTCACGCATTTCCTCTTCTCTCTCTGCCTACGGACACGCCTCCCGCCTCTCCTTCTTCGACGTCTTCGACCAACAGTAGTCCAATTTCCATCAGCACCCTGTTGGTTGACAGCACTGATGGCGGTTGTTGTTAACCCGAGCCTCGACCGATCCGGTATGAATTCTGTATTGATCATTTGCATTTTTAAATGTGACAGAAGTTTTACGCCGGATGCCCTTCCTGTCGCAACCCTCTGCATTTATCCAGGCTTGGGACCGGCATAAGGGGGAGAGACACTGCCCCCCCGCCTCATGGCTGCATATATATATATATAGGGTGTATATATGGTATAAATTAGATAGTAAAATCCCCTATGTACCCAGACTTTATGGACACCCTGTACACACACACACACACACACACACGTACAGTACTGTATATGAAAAAACAGCTAAAGGCAGAATCTAGCATTCCTGGCCTCTTGAGGCCTGCTGGTGGGCCTATAGAGACAACAAAAGGTATAGATTTTTTTTACCTCCCTCAAGACCCAGGGATGAAGATATGCAGTGGTTCATGGTTTTTTGGGTGTGTCCATGAGGTGCCCAATTTCAAAACTGGCCTGTCCTTCTTAAAAACCTTTTTGTAATGTGTACGGTAACTATTTTCAGAAGTCACACCAAATTTTTGAAATCTGATTTTCTTGTGTATGTTGAAAGATTCTAATCACCAGAAAAAAAAAAGAAAAGTACTCGCAGTATCGTACGTATAGTTGGTATCTCAACAAAAACGTGATTAAAACAGACAGACAGACAGACAGACACACACACACACACACACACACACACACACACACACACACACACACACACGCACATCTTGAGGTTAACTTAATATTAAATGAGTACCTTTTGAACACAGAGTGTTCCGTAATATAAATAATAAATTGATGAACTTAAAAAACTATGATGAAATAAGTTTCACAATAGTTCAGCCTCTGAATAGTTTCAAGCACTCTCTCTCTCTCTCTCTCTCTAGCTCTCTCACTCACTCACTCACTCACTCACACGCACACACACACTCACTCACACACACACACACACACACACACACACACGCTCAGTCTCACACACACACAACTCACATTCATACACTCTCACACACACACACACACACACTCTTAGTCAGTCACGCACACACAGACACACACGCACATACTCACATTCATACACTCACACACACACACACACACACACTCTCTCAGTCAGTCACACACGCACGCGTGCGCACACACATACACACACATACACACACATTCATACATTTACACACACACACCACTCTCGGTGAGTCACACACACACACACACACACACACACACACAGCAAAAACATACACACAAGCTTGCACGCTCACACACACACACACATTCATACACTGACACACACACTCAGTCTCACACACACACACTCACATTCATACACTCTCACACACACAGACACACACACACTCTTCGTCAGTCACGCGCACACACGCACACACGCACATACTCACATTCATACACTCATACACTCACTCACACACACACTCACTCACTCACTCTCAGTCAGTCACACACACGCACGCGTGCGCACACACGTACACACACATTCATACACTTACACACACTCCACTCTAGGTCGGTCGGTCAGACGGTCAGACACACACACACACACACACACACACACTGTATGGGGGAGTCGTTATGTTAATACAAGCTTTATTTATTTTTAAGTAAACAATTAATTCATCATTTTATGTTATTGCTATAAATTATGTGTTGTTTGTGTAATTGTAATGAATTGAAATTAATTGAGAAATCCGGGTGTAAATGTCACGTTTGTTTGTAAAAAAAATTCGCTGAAAGCAATTTCGGACGGAACCAAAGTTGATTGTGGGTGATACCAATGTCACATGACCACACACCCCTCCTCCCTCGCTTTCCCCCCCCCCCCTCCGACCCGTCTGTGCTGCAATCTGATTGGTTAATGTGGCGTGTCCACGTGAACCGAGAGTGACGGTCTTTCTTTTCAGAAGGAAAAGCCGACTGCAGAGCAAGATTCGTTTCGGGTTCTTTCAGCTTCTGCACGCGACACAATCGTAGACTCCTTCAAAATAAGAGACTCCTATGACTTTCATTTAAGTTTGTCCTGTGTGGGCGTGGCAGTGTGCTGAGGGGTTGAAACGTCCTCTTTGAGGTAAGGACCACTTACTCACTTTTCATTCAAGGAATCATGACGTGATGGTGGATGATATGAGGAGGAGTGAGAATCATTTATAATATTCACCAATACAATTCCAGACTTTTATTCTATTAAATTAATTGCATGGTCTAAAATTTGGCTCCAAAGAAACTCTCAGAGAGAATGAACTCTGAACAGAAACAAGAGGGGAAGGTTTTTAATCCCGAAAACGATTACAGACAGGATCCAGTACAACCTGGTTTTGTCCAGATGTTTGACTCCACAGTGTGGAAGTGAAGTCATGTCCGAAACATTCCTGTGAGTTTCTTCCATTCGATCAGTTTATTGCACAGAATCTGGTTGTGGTTCTCTTCATACTAATAACAAACACAAGAAGAAATCTGTTTATAGTTTATTATGACCTTCAGGATCTGACCTCAATGTGGTCTTCAGTTCCCAAGGACACAGGATGGACACAGTCTCTGTCCTGTTTGCTGTCCTTGCAGGAGGTAAATGGAAAAACTCCTCATTTGTTCCTTGATTTATTCTCCACCCACACTAAAATTCACAACTTTTTAATTTTATTTATTTATTTATTTATTTTTCAGAAGTTGATAAACAGGCAAGGCAGTCATAGCCAATCGGATAGAAAAGCCGGTTTGGGACCAGATGGTGATTGGGTCAATTCCTGAATCAGCAGGAAAAAATTATAGTGGCAGGGGGTGGGAGCAGCACCTTCCTCTTCCTCCACCTTCAAAGCTGCTGTGTCCTTAAGCAGGCCCCGCCCCCCTGCCTTCCTCACTGGTCACTGAGGGCTATATTGTGACTACTAGTGCAAGGGTGGCCAACCAGTCAGAGACAAAGAGCCACGTTTTTTATTGTGTTATCCCAGAAAGCCACATCCTACACATGAGCACACATGAACATCACCCATCCCTTACACACACACACACACACACACACACACACACACACACACACCTGCTCAGCCAGATTTATTGTAAATTCACACACTTCTTCTTCTTCTTTTACTTTCGGCTGCTCCCTTCAGGGGTCGCCACAGCAAATCATCCGCCTCCATCTCACCCTGTCCTCCGCATCTTCTTTTCTGACTCCAACGACCTTCATGTCTTCCTTCACCACATCCATAAATCTCTTCTTCGGTCTTCCTCGAGGCCTTCTGCCTGGTAGTTCCAACCTCAGCATCCTACTGCCAATATACTCACTATCCCTCCTCTGTACATGTCCAAACCATCTCAATCTAGCCTCTCTGACTTTGTCTCCAAAACATCTTACGTGGGCTGTCCCACTGATGTACTCATTCCTGATCCTATCCATCCTCGTTACTCCCAAAGAGAACCTCAACATTTTCATCTCTGCTACCTCCAACTCTGACTCCTGTCTTTTCCCCAGGGCCACTGTCTCTAAACCATACAACATCGCTGACCTCACCACCGTCTTGTACACTTTTCCCTTCATTCTTGCCGATACCCTCCTATCACACATCACACCGGACACTTTTCTCCATCCATTCCAACCTGCCTGCACGCGCTTCTTCACCTCTTTTCCACACTCTCCATTGCTCTGGATTGTTGAGCCTAAGTACTTACAATCCTCCACCTTCCTTATCTCTGCCCCCTGTAACCTCACCGTCCCTCTTGGGTCCTTGTCGTTCACACACATGTATTCTGTCTTACTGAGACTAACCTTCATTCCCCTCCTTTCCAGTGCATACCTCCACCTCTCTAGATTTTCCTCCACTTGTTCTCTGCTCTCACTACAGATCACTATGTCTGTCTTCTTTTCGGCTTTTTCCCTTTTTTACTCGGGAGTCGCCACAGCGAATCATCTGATTCGCTTGTTTGATTTGGCAGAGGTTTTTACGTCGGATGCCCTTCCTGTCACAACCCTTTTAGCAAGGGACAGAAACACGCTGACGACTTTGCAGCCTACTCTTTATGAAAGTCAGCAATGGTTCTTTTACATGCCTCTCACCATGGACAGTGATAGGCACCATAGCCTTTGATAGCTGCACTGGGGGGGACAGTGACAACCTTGTGGAGAGTGGGACTTGAACCCCCAACCTTTTGGATCAGCAATCCAACGCCCTATACCACTAGACCACCACTGCCCCTTCACTACAGATCACTATGTCATCTGCAAACATCATATTCCATGGAGATTCTTGTCTAACCTCGTCTGTCAGCCTGTCCATCACCATAGCAAACAAGAAGGGGCTGAGAGCTGACCCTTGATGCAGTCCCACCTCCACCTTGAACTCTTCTGTCACACCGACAGCACACCTCACCACTGTCTTACATCTCTCATACATGAGATCTCATACATGGTGATTATTGTGTATAAAAAAAATCTCACCGTCTCAACTTCCGCTGTGATTTCCGTTCCTGGATTACAAACCCTGGCGGCATAAAAAAATCTCTCGCTCACCGTGCTGCTGATGTTGACAGCACTTTTTGCCATGAACACAAGAATTTGGAAATCCACCCACACAGCAGATCAAAAGCACTGAGACTCTCAATGTAGCTGATTAATATAACGACATGTCCACAACAACACGCACACAAAATCACCCCGCCCACACCAAATAAATATCCACCCACACCCATGATTGTTAATTTTCATCTATGTAATTTTCAACCGTAAAAGAGCATTTTTGAAAGGGTACCCACTGGGTACCCGACCGTTTCAGGACTCTGCCTTGGGCAGATTCTCCCATCATTCAGGTGAAAGCTGGTTTAACTCTCTGGAAGCCCGAAGCGCTTCCGATGTGAGTAAATAAGCGGCATTTTAGTGGTGCACCCGTTGACCACCGTAAAGTACATTATTTTGAAAAGCCACAGCGCTGTCCCAGAGACGTGAAAGAGCCACATGTGGCTCCGGAGCCACGGGTTGCTGACCCCTGGGTTAGCTGTTAACCTGCTTTTGATGCAAATGTAAATGCCTGTATGGAGGACCAAGGATATAATGCTCAATATTTTGTACATCAAGTAAAGGTTAAAAGCCCCGCCCCTTCCATACATAACTAAGATCATGACTAGTGATGGTGGAAAAATATTTTGCATTGCACACTCAAAACAGCTTTGAGAAGTATGAAGTGTGTGAACTGAAACACAGCGCTCGTTCAGGACAAGTGAGTGCTGCCCTGGAAGACCCGCCTCCTGAAGAAAAATACTGTGGCGAAATTCAAAATCAAAACACTGTGTTCTAAAGCAGAAATGATGTACCACGTGGAAGTGCATGTGAGTTCTGACAGATTGGAACAGAATTTTGCAGCCACCTGATTTTTACAGATAAGATTTGACCCTTCTGATCTTATTGTTATCTTTTGGCCTCATTTCTGTATTGCGTTTATTTGTGTTTCCACACTGTGTCTTCATGCTGCTCTAATCAGAACCACTCGTCCGGTTTAATGGTTGATTTAATATCTGCATTTGATTGAAATCAGGCCACAGTACATCATCTATTTGGAAGATGTTCAAGCTTCATCATGATTTACCCTCATAGCTTCAGTGAGAAGGAACATGGACCACAATTTCAGAATTTCTCTATAAAATGAAAGACGTTCACAGAAAGTTGTACTGAGAATATTCAAGACATAATTTTGCTGTGAAATTCACTAAATATCTTTTTAAACGAAAATAAAGTATTTTTGTGAGCTATAAAATCAATTGTGTTGAGAAATATTAAAATACGGTCATATATTTGTGAAGCTGCAAAATGAATGCACAGTATGTGAGAGACATTCACAGTAGACTGTGTGTGTTTGATTTTGTAAATTCTAATTATTATAAATTTCTTCTCTTTAAACAGATGATCGTTCCATCATGACAGTTGAACTGGTGATGCCACTGTATCTGTCGAGTGATGACTTCCTGAGCAGGATGTCTGGAAAGTATAAGACTCCTCTGCGTCCGTGTCTGCACACACGAACCGTTACTCAGTTAAACTTCCGCTCTTCTCTGGAGCCGTCTGGATCTCGGGATCATGGACACAGCAAGGCCAAAAAGCAGGTGTCTTTTGCCGACCATAAGGGTCTGGCCCTCACCATGGTGAAGATTTTCTCAGAGTTTGACGAACGCTTTGATATCCCGCTCAGCATTCAGCAGCTTTTCTCTTCAGCGCTCGACGTCTCTGAGGAGGAAGATAAGATGATGCTGGAGTTCGAGCAGCCAAGCACAGATTACCTCAAGTTTCGGCGGCGGCTGGAGCAAGACTCAGTCTGCCTTGAGCGTTGTCTTTTGAAGGACAGGGCTGTTGCGGGGATGATCAAAGTCAAAAATCTCTCCTACGAAAAGTCAGTGAAGGTGCGCATCACATTTGACGGGTGGAAGAGCCACACTGACGTCGACTGCCAGTACGTAAAAGACACATACCTGGG
>CM045735.1:21274748-21374748 GCA_024760905.1 Plotosus lineatus | reverse complement strand
AGGATCAACGATCCAGCACCCTATACCACTAGGCCACTACTGCTGGTATTGTTCAATATCATCCTTATTTTGGACAACATTCACTTCCCCGACTCGACCGTCAAAGAGTCCAGTTCCATCCCCACACCGTTACCGGCCTCGCAGTGCAGATTGTTCAGCCTGTTTGCATCTGTAGCTCTCAACCTTCTGCTCCTGCATTCAAAATACTGCATCATCATCATCATCAGCCTGTCATTCCACTGCTGGCAGATGACCTCCACAACCTTCATAGTTGTGGGTCCAGTTAGCTGCACTGGGGGGACAGTGACAACCTTGTGGGGACTCGAACCCCCAACCTTAGGATTGGCGATCTTGCGCCTTAACCAATAGACAACCACTGCCCAAAATACTGTACTGTACACTACTAATAATACTGTATATAAAGATCTGTGCTTATAAAGTTACTGAATGGAAATGACAAGAACCACCCTCCCGTCATATCTCTCTAATTATTATTTTTATTATTATTATTATTATTATTAGTAGTAGTAGTACGGTAGTAGTAGTAGTGGTATACTATATTTTTGGTTGTTATTTGGGACTTGTATTTTGAAAAATTATTATTTCCGGTCTCCTCTCTCACTATTTGAACTACAGTATTTTATGATTTTGTTTCTGATTGTTTGTTTTTGTTTAATATAAATTCATGTACGTACCTAATTAATGTCCACTTCTACTTACGGTGTGTTCTAAATGGTTATAAAGAGTGTGTTTGTACTCGTGTGTTTGTTTTTGTGTTTATTGTTCGGATAAGGCGAGAAACAGAGGTCTTTGCGCGCGCGAAGAACTGAAACTGTGATGGAGGATAAGAGTGGAGAAGTCCTGGGGACTGAACTGACAGAGAGTGGGACTGAGCACGGGGACAACTGCCGGTCTACAGTGAGTGTCTGCTTTATCATTCAGTAAACATGATGAATGTTCTGGAAAAAAATAATAATCATGATAACAGGATGCCTGTGCTTTTATCTTGTGCTCATCCGGATATTCCACTTTGTTTACTTTATCAGTTCAGAGACAGGTGCTGAGGTTCTCGGGTCCCAAATCACTGCTCGTGGTTTTCTTCAAAATCCATTTAAATCACTGATTGTATATTTTAGGATTATCTTTAAATGCTGGAGAAGACTTTATTTAATTAAGTATTTGATAAGGAGTGTTTGCAGCAAGGGTTAGTTGGATAGTACTTGAGCAGAGTCTCCTTTGATGGTTGTCCCGTGTCCATGTCTCCACAGGAAATCTGGAGAAGCAGCCATGTCTCCAATACAAAAAGAAAAACAGCAATAGATGTGTTATATTCAAGGACACCCAAACCTCAAAACAATAGAGTAGCACATACCTCAGGGGTCGCCCCAGTGGATCATCCTTCTCTGTCTCCCTCTCACACAAATCAGCCTGCATGTCCTCCATCACCACCACCTCCATAAATCTTTTTGGTCTTTCTTTCCCCCTACCAGGCAGTTTGATCATCAACATTTTTCTGCAACTATACTCTTCAGTCCTCCTCCACACAAGCCCGGACCTTCTCAGCTTGTCCTCTCTCACTTTGTCCCCAAACACTCCACATTGTGCTGTCACTCGAAAATATTGATTTGTAATTTTGGCCCTTCTTTCAACTTCCACAGAAAATGACATCATCTACACTTCAGTCAGCTCTGCCTCCTGTCTTTTTGTTAGCTATACTAACTACAAACCATCCCTAGAGCATAACTGGCTATTCCACCCTGCCTCCACGCTCTCCTGCACTTCTCTAAATTAATTTAAATTAAGAATTATAAATATTTAAATTAATATTTAAATCACATTTTTCCATAGAGACTCTTGTTCGACCTTGTTGGTCCACCCATTCCTCCTTTTCTTCTACATTCTTCATTTCTTTTTCATCATTACTCCTCTGCCCTGTGATGGCCTGCTGTTGTCCAGAGTGTACTCTGCCCTCGCCCAGAGTTGGCTGGGATGGGTGCCAGCCTCCCTGTGACCCTAATTAGGATTAAGCGGTTACAGAAAATGAACCGAACATCCTCTTCGTCACTGTTTTTCATCAACATCTGTGCTCTTCATTAGTTCTTTCACTCGGATACTGGGATCACTACTTGCAACTAGATGTTATTTCTAATAATAATAATAATAATAATAATAATTCTATACATGCTCACTGAATATGAGCAGATGTACATTCTGATCGACTTCTTCTTTACTATCAGAATATCCTATCCCATCATCCCATTAGTAGATACATTAAGGGGAAAAAAAGGAAGAACAGTAAATTAAAATAGAAGCCAGTTCATTCCAGACAATCACTAATTAATTGCTAATACCAGTTCATTGCAGACCTATTCCACAAAAAAGCAGCAAAGGCTTTTTTTAATGGAGCTTCGACCAGCCATGTGATGGTCTGGAGAACTGTCCAGGGTGTACCCTGCCCTCACACAGGTTGAGGTGGGCACCAGCCTCCTTGTGATCCTAATTAAGATTAAGCGGTTCAGAAAATGAATGAAATGTCCATCAGAGGAGTCGCTTTGGAAAAGGAAAGCTCTGTTCAATTTTTGAAATTGAAACTTTTTAAAGATTCTTTAACATGGCGTGAGAGGAGACTGTTTGACATTTCGATGCATATGGAGATTGCTGGGCTTGGTTGAAGTTTGTGCTCTCTGAGTGCTGTTGTTGTTGAATGTCACTTAGCTTGAGATGAGCCTGCTGCCTGTTATATGAGAATGTATCTGCTGGTATTTTTACATAGCTGACAGTAAAGCTTCTTTCACTTCCATTTAATCCATACAGAAAAATGGCTTGTGTAAAGAAACATCAGGTGCAGATTTCAGTGCTCCAGTGTATAAAAAGCTGTCTCTGACTAACGGCACAATTAACGTCATGAACAGAGAAGAACTACGTGTTAAATGTGCTGAACTCAAGTTGGATACCAGGTAAGATTAGTCTTTTAAATATTAAAAATATTTTTGGATCAGCAATGTGTTTTAACTTCAGGAAAAACAAGAATTGATCGATGGATCGGGATCCCTCACATTCCATGGTTAATTGGGACCGAGACCCCACCCCACCACAAGCACTGAATTCTGTTTGTTTAGGTTGTGTTTTTTTTTTTTTGTTTTGTTTTTTTTTTTTGCAGAATTGGCCTTGTTTTTGTGGCATTTTCCTTAACTTTGTCCCTTATTCTTCCTTAATTTCTTTATTTTTTAATTCAATGAATATTTAAAAAAAAAAACACGATGCACTGAAGCCGCATGAATTGAAACGCAAAGTAACAAGGGATTCCTGTATGTATGTGTGCGTGTGCATATACTAGTACTTCTCAAAAAATTAGCATATTGTGATGAAGTTCATTATTTTCTGTAATGTACTGATAAAAATTAAACTTTCGTATAGTTTAGATTCATTGCACACCAACTGAAATATTTCAGGTCTTTTATTGTTTTAATGCTGATGATTTTGGCATACAGCTCATGAAAACCCAAAATTCCTATCTCAAAAAATTAGCATATCATGTTCAGGTAGTCTAAACGAGCTATTAACCTAATCATCTGAATCAACCAATTAACTCTAAACACCTGCAAAAGATTCCTGAGGCTTTTAAAAACTCCCAGCCTGGTTCATTACTCAAAACCGCAATCATGGGTAAGACTGCCGACCTGACTGCTGTCCAGAAGGCCATCATTGACACCCTCAAGCAAGAGGGTAAGACACAGAAAGAAATCTCTGAGCGAATAGGCTGTTCCCAGAGTGCTGTATCAAGCCACCTCAGTGGGACGCCTGTGGGAAGGAAAAAGTGTGGCAGAAAACGCTGCACAACCAGAAGAGGTGACCGGACCCTGAGGAAGATTGTGGAGAAGGGCCGATTCCAGACCTTGGGGGACCTGTGGAAGCAGTGGACTGGGCTACAGGTGCCGCATTCCCCAGGTCAAGCCACTTTTGAACCAGAAACAGCGGCAGAAGCGCCTGACCTGGGCTACAGAGAAGCAGCACTGGACTGTTGCTCAGTGGTCCAAAGTACTTTTTTCGGATGAAAGCAAACTTTGCATGTCATTCGGAAATCAAGATGCCAGAGTCTGGAGGAAGACTGGGGAGAAGGAAATGCCAAAATGCCTGAAGTCCAGTGTCAAGTACCCACAGTCAGTGATGGTCTGGGGTGCCATGTCAGCTGCTGGTGTTGGTCCACTGTGTTTTATCAAGCGCAGGGTCAATGCAGCTAGATATCAGGAGATTTTGGAGCACTTCATGCTTCCATCTGCTGAAAAGCTTTATGGAGATGAAGATTTCATTTTTCAGCACGACCTGGCACCTGCTCACAGTGCCAGAACCACTGCTAAATGGTTTACTGGCCATGCTATTACTGTGCTCAATTGGCCTGCCAACTCACTGTATGCCAAAATCATCAGTATTAAAACAATAAAAGACCTGAAATATTTCAGTTGGTGTGCAATGAATCTAAAATATATGAAAGTTTAATTTTTATCAGCACATTACAGAAAATAATGAACTTTATCACAATATGCTAATTTTTTGAGAAGGACTAGTGTGTGTATATATATATATATATATATATATATAGTCATTCATTCTCTGAACTGTTTATCATTCATTCTCTGAACTGCTTAATCCTAATTAGGGTCGCTGGGTGGTTGGTATCCATCTCAGCCGACCCCGGGCGAGGGCGGGGTACACCCTGGACAGCTCAACAGGCCATCGCAGGGCCAACACACACAACCATGCATATTCAGTCTCACACCTAGGGGAGATTTGGAACAGCCCACCTCCTGCATGTTTTTGGATCGTGGGAGGAAACCTGAGTACCCGGAGGAAACCCACACAAGCACGGGGAGAACATGCAAACTCCACACAGAAACACCCAGGCAGGGGCTCGAAACCAGGCCTTCTTGCTGTGAGGTGGACGTACCAATCACTGCATCAACGTGCCGCCATATACAGTAGGCTCTAGTTTTTTGCGTTGGTTCGGTTCCAGCCCTTCCCGCGGATCATGAAAATCCGCGAGTTATTGATGCGGTTTTAAAACCCTATGTATGCTATTACATGCGCTAACATCTGCTTCTTAAACACATTCTATAGACAGTCTTACTCATTAATACAATAATAATGCAGTAAAATGTGGTAATGATTAAGTAAAAACATTTTAATTTTGTACTGTGATATTTATTAATAAATAAAGCGATTATGCTCCTTACCAGAAGTTAGAGAAGATGCAGGGTGTTTGAGGGGCATCATAGGGCTTAAATAATCATTAAAAACACACTAAAAAATTTACTTCACAATTAAAGCAATTTGGGTGCGAAGGAGAAAAAAGGGGAGTACATAACATCATCTGCAACCAATCAGCAGGAGGGAGAAACAAAAGCTCTCAGCCATTGGCAAAATTTGAATCATGTGTCAGTTACTTCCGGGTTTGTCACCAATCCGTGAGTATGTGGGGGCGCAAGCGCTGAACCACGAATGGTCAAGGGCTTACTGTATGTGTATACGGAATATATGACTTGGAACTATTGCAAGTGCTGTGGGATGTGTTTCCGGCTTGGGTGATGTTGGAAAGCTGGCCCTTTGTAAGCTTTTCATGAAGTTTGGGTTTAAATGTTCTGGTGACTTCAAACATAGGTTATAAGCACGAAAGAAGTTTGCAGCACAGAAGTTAAATTGAGTATTGTTTGAAATAAAAAAGGGAAATTAAACCCAAACATAATAAAAACTTACAGATGTTGTGTATGCATTATTTATATATTATTTATATTATATTTGCTCATTAAATCGTGCTATCATTATTATAGCCTTCTTTGTGAAGGAAAAAAAATAATGACTCCTAACACAGGGGTGATATTGTACTGCAGAAAGTAGCGAAAATTCACATAAGTTACGATATGATTTCAAATATGGGACTAATTTGGATATGAGTGAATAGAGGAAAATATTATTTAATTAACAGAATCCCTTATTGATCCCATAGGAAATTGTGAGCGCGTTACTCCATACAAAATACTGTGTATGTATGTGTGTGTGTATATATATATATATATATATATATATATATATATATATATATATATACGTGTGTGTGTGTGTGTGGGTAAGTTTGAAATTAGACGTTACTAAACAGATACAGAATGAATGGTGAATGGTGTCAGTGAATGTTATGTACAGTGTTGTCAATATGATTAAACAGTAGAATGTAAATGTAAACAGTGGATGTTTTTCGATATGGAGTTGCTGTACAGTTTAATGTTCACAGGTAGGAATGATTTTCTGTGTCATTCAGTTGTGCATTTAGATGGTATCAGTCTCTCACTGAACTTTCTATCCTGACTGATGAACAGGTTGTGAAGTTATGAGAGGTATTGTTCAATATTGCATGCATTTTGGACAACATTCGCCTCTTCGACACAACCATCAGAGAGTCCAGATCCACCCCCACAACTTTATGGGTCTTGTGGATCAGTTTGTTCAGTCTGTTTGCATCTGCAACCCTATATATATTTCGTAGTATGTTGAAGCTAACTCTGATTAAATATGTGAAAGGAATCACCTTTGATTGGTACAGTAGCCCCTTACTTACCCATACTTGCTCACATGCGCCACATTTATTATACATTTACTGAATTAAACAATTTAAAAAACTAAACTAAAGAGTTAAGCCTCCTTCTGTCTCTCTCACACAGACACACACACACACACACACACACACACACAAAACTCGGGCCACGCCCACACGCAACACGCAGCTGACGGACCAATTATATTTAAATGTTTAAATGGACGGGATGTTTTATTTAAAGCAGAATTACAGTACCTGTTTGAAAGATCAGGGGTCCTCATTCAATATTAATTTGCTTCCTTGCGAGAACGGAGGTCTTCTCCCATGGAGCACTCTGTTTTAATATCATGCCGAAATAATCGCCTCCATCACTGCATTTCCACTTTAAGTTCTCCTTTTGGTTCAGTCGTCCCGATTGTAGAGGGGCTTCGGCGATAACGAAATATAACGCTGCATGATCAATCTCAAAACAAGCCAACAGTCAACTCTCCTTCACGCGTGTGACAAACAGGGAGTATTGGTAACGTCCTACCCAATGGGAGGCCAGCGGGGCAGGATGTTGAGAGACAGCCACTGAGAAAGTAACTCGCGCATCGTGTGAAATTTTGATTGGCGCGTTTGAATTTTGAATGGCGCATTTGGCGCTTTTTGTAAGAGGAGGTTTTTGTATCCCGGGGTACGAAAACTTCGGAAAAAGTTTTTTGTAACTCGGAATTTTCGTACCCAGGGGGTTTCGTAGGTAGAGGGCCGACTGTATATGTACCAGCTCTAATTTCTTCAGAAGTTTACTAGTTTGTATCTGATTTGCGAGTCTAATATCTGTATACTGGTATTATTGCCATTAACTTGCCTTACATGAACTGATGAATTCATATCCTATTCTTATGATTTCAAACACTCATGGGTGTGTGTGTTTGTGTGTGAAACAAGTATTTTTAAACTGTACTACTTTTTGCTTTTCTTTCGGCTTGTTAATTTCAGTGGTCGCCACAGCGAGTCATCTGCCTCCATCTTCATGGAAGTCCTATCAATGATTCGCATATTTGATTTCGCATAGGTTTTTATGCCGGATGCCTTTGCTGACACAATCATTAGCAAGGGGCAGAAACACGCTGACGACATGACGAAAGTCAGCAATGGTTCTTTAACATGAACCTCTCACCACAGACAGTGAGAGACATGGCCGACCTTTGATAACCCAGTTAGCTGCACTGGGGGGACAGTGATAACCTTGTAGAGAGTGGGACTTGACCCCCCAACCGTAGGATCAGCGATCCAGCACCTTTTACCACCAGGACACCACTGCCCTTTAAACTGTTTACTGCAAACCATGAAATTGGTTTTCGCAGATTTAATTGTAATTAAAACTGCCTGATAATGAAAACATACACGTTTTCATGTGTACCAAGAGAGTTTGGATGTCTTGCCTTTTATTTCACTTATAATATTTACATAGTTGTTGAAAAAAAAACAATTATTGTAATAAGAATGTTTTGTTTCTGATGTGTGTTTTTATGATTTTTGATGAACTTTTAGAACAGCACTAAAACTACCATAAGGTGTCCCTGAAATGCACCAGAGGACATTCAAATAATAAAAAAGTCCCTTTCTGGGAGGGTATGTCCCAGATCCCCCTACAGAGCTTCGTGCCTTAAGTAAAATTCATGGCCCTGAAAATTTGGCTTTCAGTTTGTCAAAGTTGGCAGCCCTGTGGTGATCTATGTCTTTTTTTAAATAATTCTTTGAAATTATGTATTTTCTTATTTTCTTGTCCCACAAGGGAATTTAGCTCAACTTTTAAACTCACTCATCCAAAGTGAGCACACACAAGTAAACTGCATGCACACACATACTCAGGGATTAGGTGCTTTGACCACACTCATACATGTTTTCCCTGTTGGTCAGGGAATCTAATGAATAACCTTTCAGTCCCAGACCGACTTCTCTAACTGCTAGGCCATCGCTACCCCAATCATAAATAGAAATTTGTAATAATTGGTAAATTACTGTTGTACTGGAGGAATAAAACACTTCAGGAAATGTTGTGTTACCATTTAGATAATTTATTCTTTAATTCATTTTCCGAAAACTGAAACTCTTTTGTGTATGGTTTTGTTTAGAGGTGTGAACGATGTTCTGAGGAAACGTCTCAAGAACTACTATAAGAGGCAGATGCTGAAGCAAGCGGCGATGGTTGGCTCTGACCACTCATATTTTGACTTCATCTGTGTGGTGGACTTTGAGGCTACGTGTGAAGAGTATAATCCACGAGACTTTCTTCACGAAATCATTGAGTTCCCCATGGTCCTGATCGATGCACACAGTTTGGAAATTGTGAGTTGGTGAGGGGAGATGCTTGCATTCCTGTGAGATATTAAAATTGAAAATTTTCTAAGAGGCATAAGATATTTGACAAGTTTTAATCTGTTAATGCTGAAAAATCTGGTGGTAAAAGAAAAAGTTGATTTTTGACAGTTTTCAGTACATGTATGTTACATACACAACGATTCTACAGCTCTAACACAGTAAAGGAAGGGGTGGAGCCTGAAGACGTTCCATTAATTTATCATTATTTATTTTCATTTTTCCCCATTTCTCCCTAATTTAGTTGTATCCAATTCCCACCCATCAAGTATTGCCTTTCCTATCACACGGCCACCACCGACCAGGGAGGGGCGAAAGCATGCATACGCCCCTTTTGTAACATGCAATGCTAGCCACCCACCTCTTTTCAACCTGCTGTGCATGTGTGTTTGGTTGTGGTCTAACATTCGGAGGGAAAGCACTATCCGCCCCCTCATATGAATGAGCTTTTAGACACCAATGATTGGCTGGCGATCACTGTGACTGACATGGAATTGAGTGTATGCCATCCTTTCCTCCCTCCCATTAGAGCTCTACCAATTATCTCTCATGGACTTCCGGTCATGAATTGCTATGGTATTAACCTGGATTTGAAGTTTTGATCTCCGGGTTAATAGTCATGCACCTTGTCATTGTGCCACTAATAAGGGTTAGTAAGGGAGTCCATCAGAAACTTACTGTTTTTTTTGTTTTGTGTTTGTTTAGGGTTTTTTTTTTTTTTTTTGCATAATTGGTCTTGTTTTTGTGGCATTTCCCTTAACTTTTCCTACTGTTCTTCCTTAATTTCCTTATTTTTTAATTCAATGAATGAGATGAGATTTCTTTTCGACTTTTCCCTTTTTCAGGGGTCGCTACAGCGAATGATTCACACGTTTGATTTGGCATAGGTTTTTACGTCAGATGCCCTTCCTGACACAAACCCTTTTAGCAAGGGACAGAAACACGCTGACAGCTTTGCAGCTACTCTTTACGAAAGTCAGCAATGGTTCTTTTACATGAACCTCTTACCATAGACAGTGAGAGACATGGCCTGCCTTTGATAACCCAGTTAGCTGCACTGTGTGGGCAGTGACAACCTTGTGGGGACTCGAACCCCCAATCTTGGGATCAGCAATCCAGCGCCCTATCCACTAGACCACCACCCACTGCCCCAATTTTTTAATTTGATGAATATTTTATCTATATATATATATATATATATATACACACACAGTAAAACCTCCGCTGACGAACGCTTAAGCTCACGAACTTTTCGCCTCAAGCGAAATTTAAATTTGCGAGCATATTGTCTCTGCTGACGAACTAGTTTTCGGCGGACGAATCAAACCACGCGGTCGAACAGCGCCACGGTGGCGGCCACGAGAAGCTGACGCACGCTCACGGCGTCACAGTTCG
Source organism: Plotosus lineatus (assembly GCA_024760905.1). Taxonomy (NCBI): domain Eukaryota; kingdom Metazoa; phylum Chordata; class Actinopteri; order Siluriformes; family Plotosidae; genus Plotosus; species Plotosus lineatus. Next base: position 21,364,403 of record CM045735.1, on the reverse strand, counting down.
TCACACCCCTTTCTTTGAGTGCGGAAGTGGTTTGTGTTTGATAGACATTTTGGACCATATTGAGTGTACTTTTGCTATTATGGAACCGAAAAAGACCCCACCACAGGCGGAGATCATTGAAAAACACGAACGAGGTGTGCGTTTGTGTGACTCAGCGTCCCAGTACCAGTACGCTAAGTCTACCACCATCCTTAAGAACAAGGAAGCTATTAAGGGTGCGTGTGTGGCTAAGGGTGTTTCCAAACAGTAGGCGTTTCCAAACTCTCCTTCCAAACAGTAAGTCCCTCCCTCCCTCCTCCTCCCACTCCATTCCATCAAGCCATCAACTACCATCACAAAGGTAAATAAAACGACTTTGTTATACAGTACAGTTTATTTCTTTAATTACAATACAATAGCACATTTATTATACATAAAATAAGGTATATTTTTGTGTAGTTTTAAGGCTTATTTAGTAGAAAATTATGTTTTATGGGGACCTGGGAACGGATTATTCTCATTTTAATGGTTTCTTATGGGAAATAAATGTTCGGAAGACGAACTTTTCGCCTCACACACACTTTCTGGGAACCAATTATGTTCGTGAGCAGAGGTATCACTGTATATATATATATATATATATATATATATATATATATATATATATATATATATATATATATATATATATAAATAACGTGATGCACTGAAGCCGTATGAATTGAAGCACGAAGTAGTGAGTGATCCCTGTAATTGTTTTAGTATATAAAACACAGAAACATAAGCAAAACAGCCACTAAAACAAAAGCTTTCAGGTTTGTTTTTAATTTTTCTAAATTATGACAGCTGCAGGTGAACCCTATGTACATGTGTAAGAGTGCAGCGCAAGGAACTGTGTAACGGCTTATCTGTAACATTCCTGTTTTAGTGTGTATATACTACACAGTAACATAAAGAAAAGCAAAAAAACCCCAGTTCTATTACAAAATACATTTTATGGAGATTTTCAGGTGCCTGTTCATTCAGAGGTTAGTATGTATTACATGGACACATAAAAATATGTTTTTACACTTATTATTTATTAGTTTCAGTGTATACAGTATGTGGAGACAAAAAAAAAACTAAAATTATACTTGAGTTTTAATTTTTTTTCTTTTATTGTAAATCAGGACAATGATCATTCAGTTGAGTGTGATAAACTGTGAGTGCCAAATTTTGGATTCAGGTGTAATCCACATGCGAGAATATACAATTATTGAATGAGGCAAAGTACAATATGAAGAACTATTCTGATTGAGAAATTATTTATCCTCTGGAATTATGAATAATTCTACATGTCATACAAAAGCTGAATTCTAGAATTGTTTTATTATTCATTCAGGATCTTTTGATAATCATTCAACTCAGCCAGTGTCGGTGCTGGAAATGTCGGTTTATAAATGAATACCAAGAATTGTTTGATGGCTTTCCACCAATCTAAGAAAGCATTTTAATTGTATAAATAATTAACATTTAATCCCCCTGATAGCTGACAAACACATTAAAATGCTTCTGAATTGGATGGATGGAGTTTAACCCCAAGGCTGAACAGATTTTTTTCTTCATCTCGTAACTAGGAAATGCAAACAGTTGTACTTAAGTTACTGGTATATTGTTTATGTTTATATGTTTGTTTGCAGGTCGATTCGTTTCAAGAATATGTGCAACCCCAGTTAAACCCACAGCTCTCAGATTTCTGTGTAAAGTTAACAGGAATAACACAGGTATTTAGGTGGTGAAATCCAGCATTTACTCTACACTACGAAACCCGGGACTTAAATCCCGATCCATGAGTATTTATTTCTGTTCCAGAAAATGGTGGACGAGGCTGATCCATTCCCTCGTGTTCTTCGTCGAGCTGTGGCCTGGCTACAGGAGAAAGAGCTGGGCACCAAGTACAAGTACACTCTGCTAACAGATGGGTAAGCATACCACTATGTATCAGATATGTTTAATATTAGAATTAATTTCATCGTGAGCGAATGAGCAGGGGAGCCAGTGGTGGCCCGGTGGTAGATTATGCTGCTTTGCAGTTAGCTGCTCAACCTTCCTGCGAACTTAATTAGGATTAAGCGGTTCAGAAAATGATGAATGAGAATAAGCAACAACAGTCATTACAACAGTCCTTTCTGCATTCTATATTACAATATAATTTTTCTTTGACTATTTAATTAAGCTATCCGGCTATTATTCGTTCATTCATTTTCTATAACCACTTAATCCTAATTAAGGTCGAGGGGAGGCTGGCGCCCATCCCAGCCGACTCCGGGCAAAGGCGAGTACACCATGGACAGCTCGCCAGGCCATCACAGGGCACAAATGTGCTGACGGCTATGCAGCTACTCTTTTGTCGAAAGTCAGCAATGGTTCATTTACATGAACCTCTCACCAGAGACATTGGGAGACATGGCTGGCCTTTGATAACCCAGTTAGCTGCACTGGGGGGGGGACAGTGACAACCCGTTGATGGCGGGGCTTGAGCCTCCAACCTTAAGATCAGTGATCTAGCACCTTACCACCAGGCCACCACTGCCGTCCACCTATTATTTATTCTGCTTATTCAATTCAATTCTGGTATATTTGTAATCTGGCACTTTTTACAGTTGAGAGTGCAAACAGCATCTGTACATAGGAAACAAATTTGGTTAAGATTTTACACCTATTATTTTCAACATTTCTCCGTGAATCCTATACATATTTAATGAGCGGACATGTGACATTGGTGGCTAGGAAAAACTCCTTGAGATGACACGAAGAAACTTGGAGAGGAACCAGACTCAAAAGGGAAACCCAATGACATCTTATAACAGAAGAAACTCTGAATGGAAATTCAGTTTTTGCTCTTTTTGCACTATGAGTTTTTACACAGAGTTTATTGTATAACTGTAATGGTAGTAACTGCAGGCCTAAATTTCCTAGTTTATATCAGCAGTACTCTAGGGGCAGTCGCCATCTTTAGTTTCTGTGTATATTAACGCTCAGATGTTGCCATCACCAGCAGTGAAGGGTTTCGAAAATGATAACCGGAAGTAGGACATCAGGATGAATACTGAATGATACCATCCCACCCCTTCATGCTAGGTTTGCTTGCAAAAATTGTATATGAAGTCCACACACAGTTTTCAGAGCTCTATTATGACTTCCAGCAGATCAGTGACTACAACCTGCTTTGAGCAACATCCTCCTGCCATATTTGGAGGTTCCAGAGCACATTACAATGAATCCACAATAACGTTTCTTATAGTGACCTCTGACTGATGGAGGAAGATGTCATTAACTTTCTCAGAAGGTGTCTTACTCAGAAGAGTAGTGCAGTCGGCCCCCAACTTACGAAGACCCCTGTGTACGAAATCCCCGGGTTACCAAAAACATTTTCTTGAGTTTCCGTCCGCGAGATACGAAACAACCCCCTCTACGAAAAGAAATTCAAAATTCAACCGCGCCAATCGACGCGTGAGTTGCTCTCTCATTGGCTGTGGCCTCCCAGATAAAGACAGAAGGAAGCTTCACTCTTTAGTTTTTAATTTAGTTTTTTAAGTTGTTTTAATTCAGTAAATGTTTAATAAATGTGGGTGCATTTGAGCACATCTGGAATTCTGATCCCTCAAGGAATCAAATTAAAATTGAGCTTGTCAAGCAGGGAATGCGCTTTGAATTCACGTCTTGTGGGCATGGCCCTCAGCGCGCGCGAGGGAGAGAGAGCGACAGAGAGAGAGAGAGAGAGAGAGAGGGAGAGAAGGACTAACGCTTTACTTTTTAGTTTAGTTATGTTGTTTTAATTTGGTAAATGGTCAAGCAGGGAATGCGCTTTGAATTCAAGTGGCAAGAGAGAGAGAGAGAGAGAGAGAGAGGGGTGTGCGTTAATAAAAAATGTTTAATAATGGTTTAATTAATAAATATGTTAATAAAATGGTTTAATTTGCTAATAAAATGTTTAAATGGTTTAATAAATAATTTTCTTTTACTTTTAACACATATTTCATACAAAATTGGTGTACTTTTATCATTTTTAAAGGGTTTATGGGGTTTATCCAGTCCAAAGACTGGAGCCTTTGAACGAATTAGGTGTTTAACATGTAAAATGTGACCCTTATTTACGAAATCCCCGCAATACGAAAAGGGCTCTGGAACGGATTCATTTCGTAAGTTGGGGGCCGACTGTATACCTTTTAAGGCCTCCTTCTGCTTCCATATCGTACTGATGTTAAACGGGTTTCGGCCATATTCCTTTGCGATTTCACTCAACCTTATGCCACGAGCTCGCTTCTTCTTTTCACTCGCACTGGGAATCACTTTCACCGGGAATCACACGTGTGTGTGTGTGTGTGTGTGTGTGTGTGTGTGTGTGCGTGCGTGTGTGCGTGCGTGCGTGTGTGCGTGTGTGCGCGCGTGCGTGCCTGTGTGTGTTCGCGTGTGTGTTGACCATGTCTTCTTAGCAGAGTTGTAATCTTACAAATGTTTATGCAAGGTTAAAAGCCTGAGCTTAAAAATAAAGTTGCAATGTGCACACTTGAAAAACTCACGAAACAACAGTGACTCTGTCCTCTACACGTGTTAGAACTCTGTGACGAACAATGGGTTGAAGGCACACGAAAAGCATCATGGGTATTATGGAGATGCAGCTCCATAATAGCCAGTGGGAGGCCAGCGGGGTGGGGTGTTGGGAGATAGCCAATGGGAGAGCAACTTGTGTATTGTTTGAAGTTTTGAGATGGCGCGTTTCGTAACGTGAATTTTTTTCATATCCAGAGACGGAAATTTTAGGTAAATGCGTTTCGTAACTTGGATTTTTCGTTTGTTGGGTCTTTCGTAAGGTGAGGTACCACTGTAGTGTCTCCGTGGACAAGCCTCAGTGCTAGCGTCGGCTGTACAAGTACGTATGTGGCGTACTTCACGACACCCTGCCACTAGGAAATGTCTATAATCTTCATCAGTGACTACACATTTGATTGTTCCACAGGGCTTTAAAAAACAGGAAAATATTTTGCAGTTATCTTGGTAAATGTCCAACAACCGATGAACCATTATAAATTGCTACAGCAAAACTATGGGATGCTCTGAATAAATTGAGTGATGAGCCAGATATGGATCTATCAGAAAGTGATGACGAGTATTTTATACCTGATTCTCCTGCTCACTGTCTGTCTGTCTTCCTTTCGGCTTTTTCCCTTTTACTCGGGAGTCGTCACAGCGAATCATCTGATTCGCACGTTTGATTTGGCAGAGGTTTTTACGTCGGATACCCTTTCTTTCCTTCCTTTCACAACCCTTTTTAGCAAGGGACAGAAACAGGCTGATGACTTTGCAGCTACTCTTTATGAAAGTCAGCAATGGTTCTTTTACATGCCTCTCACCATAGACAGTGAGAGACATGGCCCGCCTTTGATAACCCAGTTAGCTGCACTGGGGGGGGACAGTGACAACCTTGTGGAGAGTGGGACTCGAACCCCCAACCTTTGCATCAGCGATCCAGCGCCCTATACCACTAGACCACCCTTGCCCCCTCTCCTGCTCACTAACTTCATGAATTTAAAGATGTTCCTGGCCATGTGCTTGTTTGTGTTGATTGGTTCAACGTGCATTCTGCTAAAGTTGACATTCATGTTGATTGGTTCGATTTTACATCTGGGGGGAAAATGTTTGAAGGACCAGCACTGTTAGTGAAAATTAAAGGCTCTTTTATTTTTTGTTTAATTATGCTGGGGTTTTTTTTGTTTATTTTCAGTTTTCATATAAGTAGTTTGGTTGATACCTCAAAATGATTAACCCAAATACCAGTAAAACTCTTTTATTGTTCTGTTGTTAATCATGTTTTCCACCTCGATGGTAATAAGCACTTACCGTTCAATTTTGCTGGTAACATTTTAATAAGTGCCCACCCACTCCAATTTCTAAGCGCCCTGGGTGCTTATCACATTGAATACGGTAGTTTTGGGTTGTTTTTTTTTTTTTTTTTTTTTGATTTTTTTTTTTCTCGCATACATTAGCTTGTTTTTGTGGCATTTTCCTTAACTTTCCCCTATTTTTCCTTAATTTACCTATTTATTTTTTTTTTGATGAATATTTTTGAAAAACCCACGATGCACTAAAGCTGCAGAAACTGAAGCATGAAGTAACGAGGGATCACTGTAATCCCATTTTGTGATTTTGCTGTTCGAAATAAAGTAACGCAAACAAACAATGAACTTGTTCAAGGTATGTCTTGAACGGTTCGCTGGTCCATTGCCAACACAGACAACAGCCATTCACATTTGGTGGCCATCCAGAATAGCCAATTAATGTGCATGTTTTTTAGTCTATGGGAGGAAACCCATGCAAGTGTGAGGAGAATGGCTTGAATTCAGAATGTTTTTACATTGAGGCAAAAGTACTTACTCTCATTTCATTGGAACAGCAATCATGGCCGACTGTATAAACGAATTTTAGTTCGAGGCTAATTGAGTATGTTTTCAGTGGTGGTCGAATTTGAGGTAGATGGTGCATATTTTCTGTCTTGGAAAAAGTTTTAGTCCGACTTAAAATTTGGTGCGAATTCAGAGTGGCTTGAATACGAGAAGCAGTTTGGGTTTTATTGCGCTTTTTTGTACAGCTCAAGCTGCACATGCCACACAAATCCGCCCCTTTAAGTTGAGACGGTCGGCAGGAGTCCAGTGTGCCTACACTTTCGTTTTCAACAAAAAAAAGATCCGCATGTTTCCTACACAATGCGCCTATTGCCATCACACACACTTATTATAAAAATATAATATTTCTAAATATAAATGGTTGTTCCAGTGTCAGTGTATTTACCACTCAAGCTGCGTTTCACAACAGACAGAGGAACATGCAACTCAGATCTGTTCTGTTTGTGCCAAGATCTCATTCTTTGGGAAGTATTATTGGGAACATACGGAAAATATATATTAGCCATGCAGTAATCTATTGCTGTATTTTATTAGTTGCTTTCTCTTAAATAACTGGTTCAACTTGGATTTCCCACATAATCGCTCCTCTGATATAAAATTGGATTTTCCTTATCAGCGTGAGGCGGAAAGTTAATCTATTCCAAACTAAATAAGAAATCCCCAGGTTTAATTAATTAAAAAATCTTTCACAGGTAATTATACTTCAATCTGACATGGAATGAATGAATCACGGAGGAAGGCGAAGGTTTTACACGCAGCTCTATACTTCGTTCTCTCTCACTCACTCTCTCTCTCTCTCTCTCTCTCTCTCTCTCTCTGACATCCAAATTGTGCAGGCTGAAATGGTGGCTGTCCCATAAACCAAAACAGAGCAGCTTGTATCGAACTACACAGCTAACTGAACCGGACTCATCAGACTTGAGACAATCAAATGGAGGTTACATGTAAAATATACAAAGAGAAAAAAGTGCAAACAATCATTAAAGAAAGCAGTTGGGTTGGCTCTCTTTACATTTTAAATGCAGGCTCAATACAATACATGACACACAGCCAGTGCGGGCTCACATGCTTGAAGGTTTTTGAAGAGATCGTGCATTTATTCAGCCAGAGGGACTCGAAAGCCGTCGAAAAGAAAGTTGCATTATTTTGGCCTATTTTGCGAATATATATAATTTAGCCTTAATTTACACCAAATTGGACAATTTTATTTATAAATTTTATAAAATATAAATATAAATATCTTTTTTTTTTTTGGATGGTCCCTTTGCTATTTAAATTTTTCTAATACACACACACACACACACACACACATTTTATATATATATACATATATATATATATATATATATATATATATATATATATATATATATACATACATACATATGTATGTATGTATGTATGTATGTATGTATGTATATATATCTTCTTCTTCTCTTTCGGCTTTTTCCCTTTCTCGGGAGTCGCCACAGCGAGTCATCTGATTCGCACATTTGATTTGGCAGAGGTTTTTACGTCGGATGCCCTTCCTATCACAACCCTTTATAGCAAGGGACAGAAACACGCCAATGGCTTTGCAGCCTACTCTTTACGAAGGTCAGCAACAATTCTTTTAAATGCCTCTCACCATAGACAGTGAGGGACATGGCTCGCCTTTGATAACCCAGTTAGCTGCACTGGGGGGGACAGTGACAACCCTGTGGGGACTCGAACCCCCAACCTCAGGATCAGCGATCCTGTGCCCTATCCACTAGACCACCACTGCCCCATATCCATATATATATATATATATATCATGCCAGTGGCATTGTCTTGGCTTTTACTTTGTCAAAACCAGGGGTCACCAACATGGTGCCTGCAGGCACAAAGTGTCGCCCACAAAGACCACATGAGTGGCCTCTGGCTGGTTTTAAAAATACATCACCATAGGGTCACTTACCAGTGAGCTGCATCTAATTTTTTTGTTGCTATTGTTTCTTAAGATACACTTGCATTTGGTGTGAAATTGAAAATGACAATATTAAAAAATACATTTTTAATTCATATTATATTAGAGCTAGTTGGTCTTCATGGCAACTGGTTGCTTTTTGGGAGTTTTTCACCAGTTTTATGAAAAAAGCCTGCTGTTTTTACTCATGGACTTTTTTCACTCATAGTGTGCTGCTCAATGACTAGTTAGCATGGTAGCTTGCGTGACATGCTAGTGGGTGCAGTGAAGGTGAGGAGGTGATTCCGAAAACATGGCAGAAAACAGAAAGGAAACAATAATTTTCATAGTGGGTGGAAGGAAGAGTTCTTTTTTCCCACTGTGAAAGATCACTGTGTGTGTCACGTTTGCGGGTGGGGGGCATGGCGATGGCAAAGCGACATAATGTTGAGAGACATTTCAAAACGTGTTATGCAAGCTACCATGCTAACTACCAGTTCTAACTTTCAGTGTCTTCATATAGATGAATATCATTAATTATTAACAATAATATATAATTAAAGGTAAATAGAGTAAATTTTCTTCTGAAGTCTTTATAATCTGGTAGCGCTCCACATTAATTGGTACCCAAGAAGTACCGTAGCTCTTAGTTTCAGAAGGGTTTCTGACCCCTGGTCTAAACCAATCCTCAACTTTCTACGAGATGATCAACCTATAGTTGCAGAACTAATTCTTGGTGTTACTTCATGTGTGCCGGCAGCAGTTTCGAGGCTCTATCACTTTCAAGTCTTGTGTTTTTGCTACACTAAGGCATGGGAGTTGTGTGAAAAAGTCAAATTTCTATGTGTCACTGGAGTTTAGTTTGTAATGCTACTAATACCGGAGTAAAGCTAAAGCTATATGAACGTTTTTGTGATGTATCAACTTCATTATGATTGTTTCTGTGCACAGGTCTTGGGATATGAGCAAATTTCTCTATAAACAATGCCAACTGAGTCGACTTCGTTATCCTAAGTTTGCCAGAAGTTGGATCAACATCAGAAAGTCTTATGGAAATTACTATAAGGTAATGTATTCTATCCAAGCAATTATGCCCTGAAAGCAAGGTGGTTGTCTCTGAATAGTTGATTCAATACTATTTTATTCCACTGAGCCTGAAAGTCATGGTTGTTTTCGTATATTACATGAGAACATAAGCCAAAAAAACACAATAAAACAAGATTTAGTATGAGTTCCTGTGTGTTTAGTTTACTTATTTATTTGTTTTTTCATATTTGCCCCCTAATTTAATTGTGTTAAATCTCTATCTGTCGAATTGTGCTTCACAGCCACAAATGGCTACGGTATCAACATAGATCTTGACGTTGATAGTCATACACCTTGTTGGTGCATCATGGTAGCAATTTTACATTTTTATAATAATAATATATAATAATATAATTGTGACCCCCCCCCAGTGCAGCTAACTGGGTTAACAAAGGCCAGCCATGTCTCTCACTGTCTATGGTGTCAGGTTCATGTAAAAGAACCATTGCTGACTTTTGTAAAGAGTAGCTACATAGCCGTCAGCGTGTCCCTTGCTAAAGGGTTGTGTCAGGAAGGGCATCCGATGTAAAAACCTATGCCAAATCAAACATGATTCGCTTTGGCGACACCTGAAAAAGGGAAAAAGCCAAAATAATAAGAAGAATGTAATTGTGACATTTTTTAAATCCATATTTTAACCATTACCGTGGCAAGTTATGTGAGCTCTGCACGCTACGAGTGTAGCGGAGTGCTATGTACTTAATGGCATTTGTTTATCCTCCTCATCTCGAATTTAGAGCAATTATATTCTTTATATATTATTTTTTTACACTTAAAAGTGTGATAATGATGCCGGCTGCTCCAAGTGATTGTGACAAACTGAGCTTCTATTGTTTTGATCCAATCATTATCTACAAATTAATTTTTTAAGTCCAAGATAGAGGACCAGACAGATTGAGACGTATCTGTGTAATATACACTAAATATTTAATGAATTGCACACTTGAGCTGCTTGAAATGACTTTATGTAATTGAACTATAAGAACTTTTTAAATCCATAAAAATAAACTGTGTTGTCAGCAGCCCCACATTATAATGGTGAATGTTTCAAATTGTGTCCTTAGATGGCTCAAAATCAGACCAGGCTGAACTGCATGTTGGAAAATCTTGGCATGAAGTATGAAGGCCGACCGCACTGTGGCCTCGATGACTCGCGCAACATTGCCCGTATCGCCATTCACATGCTGAAGGACGGCTGTCGGCTGCGGGTGAATGAGTGTCTCTGTGAAGGCAGGCTAGAGAATGTATCTAGTACAGCAGTGTTAGAAGTAGCTCCGCCTCCTCAATACCCAAAAATCAGACATTGATTTTAATTCTGAACTCCTAATTGATTCCCTTTCTTTATACATCAGCAAGAGGAAGTGAGTGTCAGAGTTGCCTTGTACTGGTTTTCAGGATCTTTTTCTAATTGCTTCAATCTTTTACACAGGTGAAATATTTTTTACACACCAATAAACTACCATTACAGTTTTAAGCTTTTTTTCAGTTTTGAAAGTTTCAGTTATTATTAGTATTATTATTGTTAGTAGTAGAAGTAGTAGTAGTATTTTTCTATTATTGGTATTAGTAGTAGTGTTAATAATGATGGCGGTAGTACTGTGAAATGCATACAATTTCTCTTTCTACCCGAAACATAGTTAAGAATTGGTGTCTGAATATTGCATTAAATGTTTTGCACTAAAGCTATAAGCTTACAGGTCAAGGAAGTTTATAACATTTAACACTGTGCAAACTACATTCTGCGACAGACTTGCTGATATGGTTTCTGACTCTGTATGACACATGACTAGCAAAATACAGTCATAGAGATCAAGAGTATTAGCTATATTGTTCTTCCCCAATATGGAAACGTCTCGTAAGTCAGGCCACTCATTTTTTATTTTCTGGTTGATGAATATTTCAGCACAAACTTGGTGATGTCGGAGGAAATAAGCAAAAACTAAGGCCAATAGATTTAAAATACAGTGGTACCTCATATTACAAAATTATTCCGTTCCAGAAGTGGTTTTGTAACCTGATTTTTTTCGTAAGTTGAGCCGCATTTTACATGTAAAAGGCCTGATTCGTTCCAAGGCCCCCGATTCTACCCCCTAAACCCTTTAAAAATTATAAAAGTATACCCTTTAAGGCCTCCTTCTGCTTCAATATCGAACCGATGGTAGAGGGGTTTCGGCCATATTTCTTTGCGATATCACTCAACCGCGTGCCAGGAGCCCGCTTCTTCTTTTCACTCACACCGGGAATCACTTTTACCGGGAATGGCGTGCGTGCGTGCGTGTGTGCGTGTGTGTGTGCGTGTGCGCGCATGCGTGCGTTGCCATGTCTTCTTAGCAGAGTTAAAATCTTACAAATGTTTTTGCAAGGTTAAAAGCCTGAGCCAAAAAATAAAGTTGCAATGAGCACACTCGAAAAACTCACGAAACAACTGCAACTCTGTCCTTTATGCGTGTTAGAACTCCGTGATGAACAATGGGTCGAAGGCACACGAAAAGCATCATGGGTATTATGGAGATGCAGCTCCATAATAGCCAATGGGAGGCCAGTGGGGCGGGGTGTTGGGAGATAGCCAATAGGAGAGCAACGTGCGCATTGTTTGAATTTTTGAGATGGTGCGTTTCGTAACGTGAATTTTTTTTGTATCCAGAGACGGAAATTTTAGGTAAATGCATTTCGTAACTTGGATTTTTCATTTTTTAGGTCTTTCGTAAGGTGAGATACCACTGTATTATTATTTACAATTTTGGAAAAAAGTGTCGGAAGGAGAATTATACATTTTTTTTTTTTGTTGTTGTTGAAGGTTTCGTCACTTCGAATTCGTTAAATTCGATTTGTAAATGCTGCCATTAGAGTTGCTCGCTAAGCATGCTGGGAGTCTCGACTCACGATACCAGATGAGAGAATTCATTTGGATATAAAGATGTAAGAGCGATCTCGAAGGCGAACAAACAAAATTATACGTTATACATTTGTCTGATTAAGATTTGATATTTTTTTCACATTGGCATAATACAGAGATTGGCGGGAGAAAAACTAATAAATTGAAAAAGTTAAAAAATATTTTTATCTGGACTGTTACCAGTGCTTTGGAAGATTCGTCAACCAGGAAAAAAATGAGTTGCCTCATAATTGAGACAGTTAAATCATGACTCAGATTCTAATTCATAATTATGACTCACATCTTGTAATTAGGACTATCGGGCATTTCTAATTGTGACTGACAAAAGAACTTTATTTCTCTCTAGTAGTGCTGATGTACTTCCTTACCTTAGCACACAGTTTTAAGTAACAACATATTCGAATGGCGTATGGCCTGAACTTTGAAGACTGAGCTTTAAACTAATAGAATGTAGTATACTGTATACGCTGTTGGGAAAGGAGCATTCTTATTGGTCTGCTATCTTGAGATTAAAATATTGATCTGGGTGGATGCTTGAATCAAAATAAAGGGCATTCAAAGTTTTACATGGTCTTTTAGAGCAGACAGATGCCATGAAAATCTTGTCTACAGAGATCCCAGCTCTCCACTATTTCGTGGAATTCCGCTATTTTTACTCACCTATTTAGCGGAATTCCGCTATTGTTACTCGCCTATTTAGCGGAATTCCGCTATTTTTTTACTCACCTATTTAGTGGAAATCTGCTATTTCTACTCGCCAAAGTGATAATTATTTATAATATATTCCCCCTTGACCCCCAGGTGAAATATTTAATTTCCTCTATTTCTGAACTCGTTTCCTCTATTTTTTCTAAACCGCGCTGGGATCCCTGTGTTTAATGTTTTTTTTCTTTTCTTTGTTTTTTTTTCATTTTCTTTTTGCAATACAGTGTATGGTAAAGCACCTTGAGGGACTATGGTTCACTTTCAGTTTTGAATTGGAGACTGTCAATATGGACATGTGATCAGGCACTGCCCCATGCTGGTGGCTACACAATCAGTTTACTAAGCTGAAGGGAGTAACAGATTACAGCTAACTGGGTTATCAAAGGCTGGCCATGTCTCTCACAGTCTATGGTTTGAGGCATGTAAAAAAAAAAAAAACATTTGCTGACTTTCATCGGCGTGTTTCTGCCCTGTGATTGCCTGGCGAACTGTTCAGGGTGTACTTTGCTCTTGCCCAGAGTCAACTGAGATTGGCGCCAGCCTCCCCTCAACCCATAATTAGGATTAAGCAGTTCATAAAATGAATGAATGAATATTCTAAACCAGTGGTTGTTAACCTTGTTGGCGGTACTGAACCCCACCAGTTTTATATGCTTATTCACCGAACCCTCCTTTATTGAAAAATAAAATATGATTTTTTTCAAATTCAAGACATAGGTATATGTTTTTATTGCGGCACCAAAATGAACCGTGCATTAACATCACTTTGTTCAAAAAACAAAACCAATACAATGCATGAACTCCCCCATCACAACTACTTACATTTTAATGTGAGGTGTGCGTCTGTATGTGGGTGTATTTGTTTTATTTACATCTTATGCATTATTTTTGAATGTTTATTCATTATTATAAGCATTTATAGTATTGAATATGTATTTATTGATATTATATATACATGTACATATACGTCAGTCAGCGGGGGCCTACTTCACAAATCATGCAGATAGGACTCTGACGAGCATCATGTTCCGTATGAATCCATGTTGTACATATTCGTCCAACCACTTTCTTTTTTTGCTCAACATAGTATGGATTAAAACATTAAGACAGAAAACACACGACGTACCATCACAACAGTCACAACTCGACTACTGAGCACACCAAATTTCTTGCAGCACAGATTCACCGAACAATGTAGCGTGATCTTTTTTTGTATTAAAAACTGTTTTTCTTTTTTTTTATTGGTCGGATGAAATATGCAAATTTGTTGAGATAGGGATTTTTGGTTTTTCTTTACTTTTTTGGCAAAATTATCAATATTAAAACAATAAAAGGCTTGAACTACTTCAGTTGTGTGTAATGAATCTAAAATATATGAAAGTTTAATGTTTATCAGTACATTACAGAAAATAATGAACTTTATCACAATATGCTAATTTTTTGAGAAGCACTAGTATATAAATTTATAAAAATATATATACATTTCTGATGGATTCCCAGGTTCATGTGAACTGACGTACAGTATTTGTTTACTGAATTCTGTATTATGTGATCAGCATGGTGGTGTAGTGATTCGCACACCTGCCTCACAACAAGACAGTCCTGGGTCTGAGTCCTGGGCTCAGCATGGGCTTTTCTGTGTGGACATTGCAAGTTCTCACCATGGTTAAGCGAGTTTCCTCGGGGTGTCTAAATTTTCTCCCACACTGCAAAGACATGTACATTACCCTAACTGGCTGTTTAAAATTGTTCCTAGGTGTGAGTGTGAATGGTGAATTGGCCCTGCAATGGACTGGCAAGATGTTCAGGTTTATGCCCAGAGTTGGCTGAGATAGACTTTCAGCCTCCCTGCAACTCCACTAAGATAAAGCAACTCAATGAATAAATTGAATGAATTTATTTTATAGTTTTTCCTGCATGTACACGCCTAGTCACCAGATGGCGCCTGTTACACATAAGAAAAACTTGAACGCGCCTCTTCAGAGAGCTGACAGTTTGGGAACATGCAGTTTTGAGCAGAGCTAAAATAAACTTTTTTTCAGACTGCAGTGCAGTTGTAAGCATGAAGAAGCTTTATACACCGAATGAGAATATTGGGAATATTTTATTCTGATCTAACTTCCACACTGTCTGTATGTTACGTGCCTGGCCTTGTGCTCATCCCAGATGTGCTCACACTGAGCATCATTTCATCACAGCATTGTTTGTCTATGCACTTCAACAGCTGTACTCTGTAATAATTCAAATCATACCCTCAGGTGTCACCCGGAAGAGGATGTGTTCCCTTCCTGTTTAGGTTTTGAACTCCTGGTCGCTTCACGCTATGGAAACCGGGGATAAGCACCGGCCATTTCAAGGGCAATGGTGGCTCAGCCTACCTAACCTTACTGAAAACAAAGGTTGAGAGTTCACGCCCCAGTTCCACCAAGTTGTCACCGCTGGGCCCTTGAGCAAGGCCTGTAACTCTTAGTTGCTCGGCTGAATGAATCTAACTGGAAGTTACTCTGGATAAAGGGCTCATGCCAAATGTAATATAAATCTGAGATGGGAGTATTTCTTAAGATTCCACCGTAGTACATTTTTTGAGATGGCAACTATTATATGCTAATCCTTCTTCCTTACTTTTGATAGTATTGAATATATTGTACTCCTCAGAAATACTGAATATTGCAGGTTTAAAAATCCAGTGCGTAATATTTTGGAGGCTCAGTTAGCAGAAATTAGGTATTCGTACAATTACTTCGTAATTCGCAGAAATTAGGTATTCGTATTCTGGACCCATTAATTCTCATTAGGGAATGATGGGAGTCTGGGTGAGGACACCCAGACTCTATAGGGCTCTACAGCCCACTCTTGATGAAAGTCAGCAATGGTTCTTTTCCATGCCTCTCACCGTAGACAGTGAGAAACCCCAGGCACAGCAAAGGCGTTTCTGTATGGAGTTTGTATGGAGTTTGCACGTTCTTCTTGTGCTTGCATAGGTTTCCTCTGGGAACTCCTGTTTCAAAGACCTTCTTGTTCGGTTGATTGGCTTTTCCATATTTCCCCTCAGAGTGAGTGTGAATGTTTGTGTGGGTGTCTCCCTGCAGTGGAATGGCAAGCTGTTCATGGCATGCCCCGCTGTTCTCCAGTATTGTTTATGATTGGCGGCAGCATCCCCATGACCCTAGTAGTAGGATTAAATAGCTCAGCAAATGAATGAGAGCGAGCAAACCAAAATGTCAAAAAATTGTCTCACAAGTGAAAGAATCATTTAAAAATATTCATGGATCCAGAATTTGATCATCTCCAAATTTTATTGGGATCTTCTTTGTCTTTTGTTCTCGTACAAACTTCATGTAAATCCACAAATAACATTTTAAGCAATCTCATTGGTGGAGGTTGCATGCCTGCTCTGCCCACAGTGACCTGGCAGTGACCTCACAGTTTTTTTTTTTTTATGCAAGTAAAACAATGTCTGGATGGATTCAACAGCAGTGACCACCATGGGTTATGTTTTAAAGAATCATGACAGGAAATTAAAACTCACTGGCAGTAAGGCAGCCTGATCGTCTATCCTGAAAATGGAGTGTCAACATGTCAGCAGAGCCAATTCAATGTGGCATGATGCCAGTGTCACATTCTTTGTTTGGCCAACTGTTCAGTATAATGATGCTGATGATAATGGAATGAGGAAGCAGTGGTAGCCCCATGGTAGAGTGCTGGGTTACTGATCCCAAGGTCAGGGGTTCAAACCAATCTATCAATGGGTTGCCACTGTTGCCCCTCAGTGCAGCTAACTGGGTTATCAAAGGCCGGCCATGTCTTTCTGTGGTGAGAGAAATGTAAAAGAACCATTGTTCGTCAGCGTGTTTCTGCCCTCTGATGGCCTGGTCAGCTGTCCAGGGTGTACTCTGTCCTTGTCCAGAATCGGTTGAGATGGGTGCTAGGCTCCTGGCGACCTTAATTCAGTTTAAGTGGTTAATGATAATACTAATATAATAAAAACAATCATTTTATATATATATATATATATATATATATATATTACATATATATTATACATATATCATAATCGTTTATCAATCACTAAATAATAATACAGAATACAGTACATTCCATTGTGAGTAACGATGACGTCACATTACTGGAAGGTGGGTTTGTGAAGCTTGTTATCGTTGTGCAGTTTGCTAGAACGGTTGCCAGATATTTATATATCGTTCCTCTGATATTGTTATTCCAAACAATTGCAATTGATATTGGTTTTAAAACCATTAAATCTCCTCAGTGTGTATTACCACTGTTCTTTCATCTTCTCAAGCCACTTAACCCGAATTATGGTCGTTGGGAGGTGGGCCCAATCTTAGCAACCTCTGAGCAAAGGCGAACTACACCCTGAACTGCTTGCCAGACCATTGCAGGGCCACCACATATACAACCATTCAGACCTACCCTTACACCTGGGGAGATTTGTAACAGCCAATTAGCCTACTGGGCATGTTTTTGGACTGGGGTGGGGTGTGGCAAAGTACTCTGAGAAAACCCACACAAGCACAGAAAGAACATACAAATTCCACACAGGGGTTTGAACCCAGGACCTTCTTGCAGTGAGGCGGACGTGCTAACCAGTGCAATACTATGCCACCTGAATAAATATATATATATATATATATATATATATATATATATATATATATATATATATATATATATATCTACAGATATACCTCGACTTAAGTCATTTCGAGTTAAGTTTTTCTCGATTATACGTTGGTTTTCAAAAAAATATATGGGAAAAATATACAGTTTACTAAATAAAGTTTAATAAAATAGATTCTATTAACCGTATATTATTGAAAATTGCATTCATGAATAAAGTACAGAACTCGGAATCTTTACTTTCGGATTAGACTAGACAAGTAAATTTGCGTAGCCTAGCCTAGGCTAGCCGAGAGACAAGCTAATTCAATTTAAGTCGTTTTTCGACTTAAGTCGTCTGCTGGAACCAATTAACGATGTTGGGTGAGGTACACTATATCTGTATACAATAAAATAAAATAAAATGACTACAGTTACAGAAATTATTATTATTATTATTAAAAATAATGTACAGTATTATCTTCTTCTTCACTTATCCCTTAACATCTGGGGATGTCATTGGGGCACCTTCATGGCGAGACTTGAGCTGATTTGGCCTGGCGGCGCCCATCCCTCTCCAGGTCGTTAACTACCTACGGGCAATTTAGAACAGCCAATTAACCTACTGTGCATGTCTTTTGGATTGTGGGAGGAAACCGGAGCACCCGGAGGAAACCCACGCAAGCATGGGCAGAACATGCAAACCCCACACAGAAACACCCAGGCGGGGAATCGAACCCAGGCCTTCTTGCTGTGAGGCGGACGTGCTAACCACTACGCCACCGTGCATCCCTACAGTATTATAATAATGGATATTTAGTCAAGGCACACAATTATTATCATCATCATCTTCTGCTAAGTCTAGGGCCGGGTCGCGGGGGGCAGCAACCTAAGCAAAGAAGTCCAGACGTCCCTCTCCCCAGCCACTTCCTCCAACTCTCCCGGGGATGAGGGGGGGGGACACACACCGAGGCGGTCCCAGACAAGCCGAGAGACATAGTCCCTCCAGCGTGTCCCAGGGGTCTCTTCCCAGTTGGACATGCCCGAAACATCACACCAGGGAGGCGTCCGGGAGGCATTCTGACCAGACTCAATTATTATAATGTGGCTCAAACTGATTTATATTGTGATGTAAAATCAAAAATAAATGTACAGCAAGAATACAAATAAGAATAGAAAATACAAACAAGTGCTATAATTAAAATAAAGCAAATATAATTTAAAGGAGATGTATTTATCGCTTTTAATATGTTAAACATACTGCATAATTTTTTCCTCTCCGAATGAATTCGACAGATAATTACATTTAGTAAATTTAAAGATGAATACCTGTTTACAGTATAACCTGCAACGTTGAGCTGTGGCCCGCCCTCAAATGCAAATTTGGTGTAATTGACACAATCTGGCAACCCTATATCCCCAGCCCTGCGGATTGCGGGCGGAGACGTGAGGAGGGAGGGAAGCGAACACGCCGTGCTGCTTTTCTTTTCGGATCCGTGTTGATGGCGCGGTACCGGGGTAGCCGCTGGTGCTGCCGGGAGAACTGTCCGGACTGAAACACTGGTCGGTTTGAATGTTGTTGTTGATTCGATGGCGCAGATGAAGAGGAGGATGTGGGAAACGTCACCGAGGAGGTCGGGCGCGTCTGAGCGGTTTTTGTCACCAGCTGGAGTCAACCTTACAGCTGTGATTTCAAAAGTGTGGCGTCCTGGGCAGAGAATGGCCGCAATGCTGCCGGGTTAGATTCAGAACACAATTCGTAGGCGACGCCATGGCGAAGAATGAGACCAATCTGAGGAGCGCCAGGATATGGCGAGATGCGGCGTTACGCTCCAGGAAACTGAGGAGCAACCTGCGCCAACTCACTCTGAGCACCACCAACAACCAGAAGATCACCTTACCCGACGACATCAAGGAGATCGAGGTCCTCAACCTGGGCAATAATTCTCTTCAAGAGCTTCCCGAGGGTCTGGGCTCCACTCTAACCCAGCTTCGCATCCTCATCCTCCGCAGGAACAAGTTCACCTCTGTGCCATCTCCAGTATTCCAGCTCCATCTCTTGACTGAGCTGGATCTTAGTCACAACTGCCTGGGCCATTTATCAGAGGACATTGAATATTTGAAGGGGCTGAAAAAGCTTTGTGTGAGCCACAACAAGATCCTGTACCTGCCATCCCAGATTGGGACGTTGCAGGACCTGGAGGAGATGGATGTGAGCTTCAATGAGCTCCATGACTTCCCCAGGTCCTTCACTCAGCTCAAGAAGCTCAGGACGCTCGATGTGGACAATAACAAGCTCCAAAATTTTCCACCTGAGATTCTTGCCCTCAGCGATTTAGAGGAACTCGATTGTTCAGGGAATAAACTCGAGGGCCTTCCAGGCAATATCACCATGCTGCAGTCACTCAAAATCTTGTGGCTAAGCAGCACCCATATCTCATCGTTACCTGAAACCTTCTGTGATCTGCAGAATCTGGACAGCTTGATGCTCGATAACAATTCCCTTGTAGCGCTGCCAAGGTCGTTTGGTAAAATGCAAAGGCTGAAGATGCTCAATCTGTCCTCCAACTCATTCGAACATTTTCCCCAGGTTATTCTCACGGTCGGGAGCTTGGAGGAACTGTATTTGAGCAGGAATAGGTTGTCTTTACTGCCAGATGATTTGGGCCGGCTGTCTAATCTTGCCAATTTGTGGTTGGACAATAACAGAATAACATTTCTCCCAGACTCGATCGTGGAGCTGGAGAAACTGGAGGAACTGGTTTTGCAGGGTAACCAAATTGCCATCCTGCCAGATAATTTTGGAAAGCTCTCAAAAGTTAACATTTGGAAAGTTAAGGACAATCCTCTCATACAACCTCCATATGAGGTGTGCATGAAGGGCATTCCATATATAGCTGCCTACCAGAAGGAGCTCGCATATGCTCAGACTGCTGTGAAGCCAAGACTCAAACTTGTTTTGATGGGGCAGACGAATGCAGGGAAAACTAAGCTCAGGCAGTGCATTGTTACCAAACCGTTAGATGCTAAGACAATAACTGGTGGTAGAGGGATTGATGTGACAAACTGGGTAGCAGATGCTCGCCGCAGTCTTACATTCATCATATACGATTTATCAGGGAAGCAGAATTACGAGCTCATTAAGCCATTTTTCCTCTCTCCAGGGGCTCTGTACGTAGTAGTAGTGAATTTAAAGTCCTACACATGTAAGACATTTTACTCCAGTGTTGGGTATTTCCTTCACCTGCTTGGTGCAAAGGTGCCCCATGCAGTGGTATGTGTTGTGGGAACGCACATTGATCTCTGTGCTGAGGCTGAATTGGAGGAAAAGTGCTTGGATATTCACAGACAAATCTCTCTACAGGAGAAACGAGACACCGAGAGTCTGAACACACTGGCTGAGCAGGTGGACAAAGCGTTGGACCAGGACTATGATGTCAGGGCATCAAGCCCACATGTACTGTTTTACGGCGTCTCTGACAGGAACCTGAGACGTAAAAAAGCTCAGCTGCAGTACATGCTGAACAGTCGCCTGCAGATCCTGTCCCCTGTGTTTTGTGTCAGTTGCGTGGAGATGCAGAATATTCATCGACTGAAGGAAAAGCTCATGTCCATCGCCGACCACCATGATATCTTCCCCAATCTTCACAGAGTACTGCCCAAGTCCTGGCAGATGCTCGAGGAGCTTCATTTCAAGCCGCAGGACCTGTGGCTGTCATGGTGGGACTCTGCACGCTTAGGGCTGCAAGCTGGACTCACGGAAGACCGTTTACAAAGTGCACTATCTTACCTACATGAGAGTGGGAAACTGCTGTACTTTGAGGACAGCGTAACCCTAAAAGAATTTGTCTTCCACAATCTTCCACGGTTCATCGCGGTCCTGAACGTCTTTTTTCAGAAGGACCGTACTGCCATGCTGGAAAAATTAAATTCTGAAAGCGACACTAAAGAGAAGGGCGTGCAAATCCAGCACCATGTGGAAAACTTTCTGCTGCACGGTTTGCTGCCCTCCAATGTCATCCACCAGCTCCTCAAACCTCTTGTGCAGACTCAGCAGGACTTGCACCTTATCATGGAATTGCTTGAAAAGATGGGGGTTTGCTACTGCATGAACAAACCTCGAAGCAAACCACTAAATGGGGCTCCTGTTTTTTACAAGTTCCCCAGTCTGGTCAGCAGTGAGGAGCCCAGCACTGAACCCTGGCAGAATGGAAGCTCATTAGTTCCTGGTCAGTTCTTCTCAGTGGAATATTTGCAGATTGAATATAGCTTTCCATTTCTCATCCCTCCTGGACTTTTTGCACGGTTCAGTGTACAAATCAACAGCCATGTGGTGCAACGGACTGATGGAAAGGATTACATCTTTGCTTACCGAGGTAAAGTGCCTGTGATGGTGAACTATCGACCTTCTCGAAGCAGACTGCACCCGCAGTCCCTTGCCATTTCTAGCCATGCATCTTTGCCAAATATCTGGACTGCGTGGCAGGCGATTACCCCACTGGTCGAAGAGCTGAATGTTCTTCTGCAGGAATGGCCTGGTCTCCATTATTCTGTACATATCCTGTGTTCCAAGTGCCTGAAACGAGGGTCACCAAACCCACATTCCTTTCCAGGTGAGTGGAGCTCTGTTTGCTTTATAATCACTTATTAATAAGACTCTCCTGGATTTGCATCAGAAAAAGAATGAGTGATCTCTTTAACTCTATTAATCAATAAAATATCTAGATTTTACTCCTCAATAAGAGTTAGGGAACTTTTGAAGTTAAAGTTTGTTCAAGCCAAAATTTTTAGCGTCTTGTTTTCATCCATGATGTTTATGAATGCATGAAGACACAATGTTGGGTAAGTCTGAGGTTTTTTTTAACACCCGAGCCCACCGGCAAATCAGGCCGGAGTTTATCCGCAGTTTCCGTAACATGAAGCGACCAAGAGTTCAGCTCGTCCCGGATCGGACGCTAGTCCATTGCAGGTTACCTTGTCAATATCTAACGGGGATTCAAACCCATGACCTCTCTGTCCTGAGCCTAGTACCTTAGCCACTGTACCACCGGCTCGCAAAACTTTACAGCACTGCTCACATGTGGTAAACATGAACCACACTGAGAAGTAAAAACACATGAGGTTGGTGATGGTGATAGAACAGCAATGTTTGGACTGGTTTCCAGCCCCACTGCTTCACCAGCACTATTCTGTTAAGCCAGAGAAGCAGCGAGGACTGCCATGGTTACCAAATATGAGCTGTGGAAAAGGAGACCTTGGTAGGCTTTGGATTTGTGCATGCATGAATAATTAGCATAGCATTTAAATCTAAACGAAGCTTGCATGTGACTTGACAGCCATGTTGTTTCTTTCTCTCATCCAGAGGAACGGTGAGGTGAAATGCAGGCTTCACATCACCCTTTAGTCCTTATTTCTCTTCCTCCCAGTCTCTGACTAGCCAGTTCAAGCTACTGCAGTGGATTAGTTCACGTCTGTGGTTATATCCGTTCCAGTTGCTTCACACTGTACTTTTCTCTACACATCCACTCGTACTTGTGGAACAAAACCATATCATCTTAAAAGTCTACAGGCCAAAGATCAGCCTTAAATCAATAGAGCCTAATGTGTGGTAATACACCAGTGACTCTGTTCGGAGAGGAAAACACTGTTTCTTATCTCGAAACCCAAACAGAACATTCACACAACAGCTCCATGACCGGTTTATAGAAAACCTGAACCCTGCTGTGGTTTTGTGGCTGCTGAAAATCATGTTTTTGTAGCTGTTGTTCTTGTTTTGTTAAGTAAAGACATGGAGATCAGGTTATGTCATTTTTAAATACACAGAGTGGGGTTGGAAAGGCCTTTTTTTTTTTTTTTAAAGTGAATTTTTATTTAGTTGTTATTTATTTTATCAAAATGGAAATAACCTGAAAGCTTCAAGATATTTTTTACGTCAGACAGTCTGTCTGTCTTCGGCTTTTTCCCTTTTACTCGGGAGTCACCACAGCGAATCATCTGATTCGCACGTTTGATTTGGCAGAGGTTTTTTACGTCGGATGCTCTTCCTGTCACAACCCTTTTAGCAAGGGACAGAAACACGCTGACGACTTTGCAGCTACTCTTTACGAAAGTCAGCAATGGTTCTTTTACATGCCTCTCACCATAGACAGTGAGAGACATGACCCGCCTTTGATAACCCAGTTAGCTGCACTGGGTTTTTTTTTTTTTTTTCGATATCTATCTTGTAGAATTTCGAAGTTCCTCTTTAAATGTTTTTTCTTTTCTCAAGGCAGATTTTCACTATCGAGCATGTGTGCGTGCCGATGACTTGGATTTGATTTAAAATGGATCAAACCCGTGGAGTCCTTTTCAGCTTCAGTGAGCATTAGGGTCATTAAAGCAAAAGATATGACATAGCAAGACTAAAACTCGTAAGATTTATGTAACTATTCAAGATATTCAAAAAAAGAACCATTCACTCAAGTTGGTGGTTAAAATAAAATATTGATTTCGGGGTAGACAGGTTTCAGGGTCCTTGACAACTATCGTCATGCAACTCCGGATTCATAGCAGCCAATCAGCATCAACTCCATGACTAGTCAATGAGCTAATTCTATTCAGCAACCTGTAGATATGGGATGGACCCAGGAAAACTATCTAAGCCAGGGGTGTCAAACTCGTTTTCACTGAGGGCCTCTACACTAAATTTAAAGGTGATCAAAGGCCGAATGAATCACTGAACATCTGTTCTAAGATCAACCATGAAATTCATCATAAAATGATCTGTTTAGAAATCTGACTTTTGACTTTTCCTCTTTTACTCGCATTTTCTGACAAAGCTTAACCTCAATAAGCAAGCATGCAATCTTTTCCGAGTCATGAATAACTAGCTTTTTACTTGATAAAGGCTGCTGCTGCCGCCACCCAGTGGAATGGATGATGAGTGGAAAATATGATGACTTTGGTTTCATGGTAATAGTTGATGCAAAGGATGTACGATAATCATAATCTTTGAAAACTCGTACGTACTACATAAAATGAGTTTGGGTGGGGATTTGGCCCACGGGCCTTGAATTTGACATCTGTGATCTAAGCCATATTCCAAGATGGTGGTGCTCTGCTATAGTCTGTAATGAAAGCTGCTGCAAAATAGAAATGCAATCCAACTCATTTTATGTAGCCCATGAGAACGTTTCTCCACCCCCCACCCATTTTCTCCTGTAATTTAGTGGTATCCAATTCCCACCAATCAAGTGTTACCTTTTCTTATCAGACGACCACCACCAACCAGGGAGGGGCAAAAGCATTTCTCACGCCCCTTCCGTGACATGCGATGCTAGCCACCTGCCTCTTTTCGAACTGTGGCGCATGCATATTTGGGGACAGTCTAACACACTCGGAGGGAAACCTGCGAGAACTTTCAGACCGCATCGTACATTCTTTGCGTCGCTCATTGCGATGAAAGGTGATTCATGTTGAGCCTTGTTCAGTGAGTATTCAGTCCCCATTGAAATAGAAGCTTGGTGACGTGGTCCTCGGTGAAAATGAGTTTAACAAATTGTTTCTTTCCCCTCAAGCTGATACTTGTGCTGCAGTATGTTGACAGCAACTGAATAGTCTTGAAAAGATCATTAACCAACATATGAGACAGTAAACACAGTTCTGCTCTTTCATCCGGATTAAAACTTGCCATTTCCTGAGGATATCCTCCATATGCTGGCACCGCAAAAAAACAAACAAACAAAAAAAAACATGTTTCTTCAGTGTCTTAATGGGCTTTTGTTCAGAGTCAGGTCTTTTTATGCTATGTAGTTAACTGTTTCCTGGAGCATTTTAACACTTCCCATCATGCTTCTCTGCATATCGATGTATCCGTGCACAACTCTCAACATGCACTCATTCCATTGGGCTTTTTACACCCGAGCCATAGTGGCTCATCAGGCTGGTGCTTATCCCCGGTTTCTATAGCGTGAAGCTACCAGGAGTTCAGCTCCTCCTGGATGGAACGCTGGTCCATCTCAGCTTACCTTCCCAGTATATTTTTACTGGTACCCATTTATACTGCTGGGTGAACAGAGACACACTTGTGGTTGAGACCTTGCCCAGGGGTCTTGGCACAGTGGGGGTCGAACTGGGGTTCGAACACACAACCTCCCGATCATGAGTGCAGCACCCTAACCACTACACCGCTGGCCCTATCAATATGCACTAATTAGTAAAGTTTAAATGTTCTATTTATCACGTTGTTTTTTTGCACTAGTAGAATTGTAATGTGTTTACGGTAGCCGTGTTCCCCTCACAGCCACTCAAAGGTCATGAAAAGCGACATAACTGTTAGCATGATGTCGTCAATGCATTGAAAATTCCACAGTGCAATCAAAAAGGGAATGATTACAGAAAGAGCTGCTTATGATTAGAAGTTTGTATTATTGTTCACATCTGATGAAACTGATCAGTGTTGTTGATTACCTGCTGGTTATTGCTGTGTGCACACACCACTGGACTTGACAGGGCAATGGATTTTACCCACATTGTTTTTCCATCACAGCATATTAGGGAATGACGTTCTTGGCCCACACTCATGTTGATTTTGTCTGGGAGCTCCTCAGTTCTTGTAGACTAAACAAGGAGGAATGGTAGAAACTTGGCTTACTTGTCACATGATACGGAATCTTGAACACATTATTAAAAGCATTTTAGTTCTTTTTAGATTTGAAAAATTTTGGGCGGTGGCGTAGCGGTTAAGGTGCTGCGCTCACGATCGGGAGGTTGTGTGTTCAAATCCCAGTGAAACCCTCACTGGCCTTGCCCAGGGGTCATAGCACAGTGAGGGTTTCACTGGGATTTGAACACACAACCTCCTGAATGTGAGCGCAGCACCTTAACCACTATGCCACTGGGAGGTTGTGTGTTCAAATCCCAGTGAAACCCTCACTGTGCTATGACCCCTGGGCAAGGCCTTAACCACAAGTGTGTAACAATTTTTTTTTTTTTTTTTTTTTTTTAAACACGGTTGAAATAATCCACAGGATAAACAATTGCTTTAAGACATGTATTCAGTGATGCATTATTTAATTGTTTTTGGTTTTCAAAACTGATGCCTTTATTTAAAAAAAAACAAAACATGAAGCGAAACAGGAAAAAAAAAATTAAAACAGCCCAAAGCAAATTTCCAGAGTCTATTCAAACTATAACTGCTGGACAAATTAATAGGAACTGTGAAAATTCATGCAGTTATTCTTGTGTTTATTTTGGCAATGGCTTTCTTTATTTTAAATGTGATTTGTTTCATCCAATTGTTCATGCTCACTATTTGTTTTTTCATTAGTTTCTTTCATGTATGGACATGTTGCCCGACACCTATTTATTATCTTTATTAGGAAAAAATATTTCCTGGGAACTTGATTCATGTTCATGTATTTCACGATTTTAGTTGGCACAATATAATACAGATTACAATGAGTGGTTGTGCATACGGTTAGGCTTCATTATGGAGAATGGGGGAAAATGAGCTCTGTCAGGAAAAAAATCTCTGACCGTCTCATAGACGTTAATGATAGTTTATTTTTTTTGTGAATTTACATCAAATGGTATGTAATAATAAGTTGCTATGTGACGATGCTCTTGGATGAAACTTCTTGTTGCCATGAAAAAGAATGGCCATTTACAAAGTATTGACACTGGAGGCTTTTTTCACAAATGTTAAATGGTATCTTTCAAAATGTCGCTGATTTAATATATGCTACATTTGGAATGGCGTGATCTGATTGGTTTATGCTTTAAAAACGGTATCATGAGCTGATAATAAAAACAGTGGGCACTCGTGGTTTGTCATGGTCATTTGGCGTAGCTGAATGATTGATTTGTTACTTTAAAATGGGAAAAAAACTAGAAATCTTGTTTTGCTTTACATTTCTTGTTTCTGTACAGTATATATTAAAATTTTAAATGAGTATAAAAACAGCATTATTATAGGCAATTAACTTGTATTTCTAAGTTGTATGTGCAAAGCTCTGAATAGGCTTAGAAGAGCAGTGCTGGGTACACGGTGCTCACAAGACCTGCCTCTTTAATGGTCAAAGTGTGTTCTTTTAGGTTGTTTATTAATGGTTTGCTTAGTTGGGGCAGTGGTGGTCTAGTGGTACAGGGTGCTGGATCCTAAGGTTGGGGGGGGGGTTCGAGTCCCACTCTCCACAAGGTTGTCACTGCCCAGCCCCAGTGCAGCTAACTGGGTTATCAAAGGCGGGCCATGTCTCTCGCTGTCTATGGTGAGAGGTTCATGTAAAAGAACCATTTCTGACTTTCATAAAGAGTACAGTAGTCTGAAAAGCCGTCAGCGTGTTTCTGTCCCTTGCTAAAGGGTTGTGTCAGGAAGATCATCTGATGTAAAAACCGATGCCAAATCAAACGTGCAAATCATTCGCTGTGGCGACCCCTGATAAAGGGGTCATAATAAACTCATGTATGTAGCTTGGGCTTGGTGGAAGTCTATTGAGTATCCGGTGACCACCACTGAGCCTGAGACAAATAATTGTTAAACACCTGTTTAAATCCAGTGGCATGATTAAACATCTGTGATTTGCAACTGACATTCCCATCATCGTTTTCTTAATTTTATACCTTCTGACCAATCAGAATTGAGAATTCTACTCTGTGGTAAAATAAACGGCAGCAAATCCAAGTTCAGGATCGTCCTTCAAAAATGAAGATCATTTAATAGATGATGCGTATAGCAAGGTGTTTTTTTTTTTTTTTTTTTTTTTAAATTTATTTATTTATTTTTATTTACATTCCCACATTCAGCGGCTCTCTCTTTTAAACTTGGTTTTGGATTTCTCCATTGGTTTTCAGAAGCTCATTGTAAGCTGCTCAATTTTCGTATTCATATGTCCTTATAGCAGCAGTCCTTTCAATCTCAAATAATACATAGAATTATAGCTCCACTTGTGTAGACATGTTGGGTAATGAAGATGGGATTATGTGCAGGAAAGACGTCTCTGTACTGGCGCAACTTGGACACCCAACTTGTTTTGTGACTTTTAGAAGGGTGAGAAATAAGAGATGGGTCTCAGATTCCTGATGCTTTGTAAAAGCAGAGTTGAACCCACATTCTGGGTCAGGGAACCGCAAGTATATCTAGATCAAACTAAATTGAAGTTGAGCAGATTAGGGATTTGTGATGTGGTGTGCGCCTAATTTTATTGCACTCATTTTAAGACTTTTTTCTTGACATTACTTTAGTAACAGATTGTTCACATGGTTTTGTCTCATGCTGTTCTTTGATATTAAGTTTTCTCACATAAAACATAAGAACATGAGCTATAGTCTGCATTAACTGTCCAAAGTGCAGAGGTTATCCAGTTTTAGCAGTTTTAGTTGATTTGTTCACATGTTTTTACCGCATGGTTTTTGAAATGGTTCCCGAACAACTAACTGCTACATGATGGATATTTTTTTCTCTGAAAAGTTTGGATTTGGCTTACATAAAGAGTAGGCTACATTTGGTGTCAGCGTGTTTCTGCCCTGTGATGGCCTGGCAAGCTGTCCTGGGTGCACTCTGCCCTTGCCCAGAAGTCAGCTGAGATGGGTGCCAGCTTTACCGCAACACTTATAAGGATTAAACTGTTCAGAAAATGAATTTCTGAACAAAAGGTTTGGATTTTATAGTGCATAAAAACCCCCAAATATATTTCACTACAAAGGTATGAAAAAAAAAAAAGCTTTTATGTGTAATGCAAGATCACAGTTTGCTAATTGGCTTCACTAAAGTGTGTGTGTGTGTGTGTGTGTGTGTGGTGTGGGTTTTTTCTTGGGTATTGGCTTTTTGTTTTTGAAGAATCCAAATCACAGGACCATGAATTTAATTCCACTCACTTAGTGTTTATGAGCTTATTATATGTGACCCACCACAGCTGAGTGGGTATTGGGTTATTAAGTACTTTGTTGAACTTGAAGCACGATTTTTTTTTTTTTTTTTTTTTTTTTAAACAGTTGTAGACTTAAAAGGTTAAATTTCTGGCAGGTTTTCATTAAACAAAAAGTATGTTCGAAAATTTGCTATAATATTAAATCTACAAAATGGTGCCAATAGCTCAGTTAATAATTTTCAACTTAATACCCACATTACTATGATGGTTTACATACAAGGTTTCTAGATTAGGCTATTATGGCTTATGGCAACATTACAGCTCAAATCTTCCTACAAATCTTTCTGTCTACCACCTATCCCCCCATATATATATCTCAGCTAACGAGTTTAATGTTCTGAGGGTGAGCTCATAAGCCAAAAAGTTTGTTAGATGAAAGTTATTCCCATAAGAAATAACAGAAAACCAATTATTCTGTTCCAACCCCCTCCCAAACTCGTACAACCTGCCACAAACACGTATATTTGATCAAATATATTAAAGAAAAACATGTAAAAACAAATTTCATAATAATAATAATACATGTACATTAACATTAATAATAATCATTAATAATAAATAATAGTAAAACGAGAATAAACAATAAGTCAACTCACCCTCCCGATCATCGATTGCGGCGAAGATCTCGCGTGGCAGGCAGGAGGTGGTGCGTAACAGAGGAGGAGAATTTTGTGCATGTGCATGCTACGGATGCTTTTTCCATCTGGTGAAAATATTTCACAAATCTACCACAGTAAAAGCTGTGCTTTGATAAAGTTGTTGAATATTTACTTCACTCGATGGAAAAATTCAGTTCAGTTTCTATTTGGATCCTGGCTATCAAAATATCTGGGATACTTCTACACCATAGTTGGAATTCCTTACATTTTGTCCCTTTTGAGTTTTTGCAAAATTTGCATTTAAATTCTAGATACAGTCGGCCCCCTGCTTACAAAACCCCCTGGGTACGAAAATTCCGGGTTATGAAAAACATTTTCCTAAGTTTTCGTCCCCGGGATACGAAAACAACCTCCTCTTACGAAAAGCGCCAAATGCACTATTCAAAATTCAAACACGCCAATCAAAATTTCACACAATACGCAAATTGCTCTCTCATTGGCTGTCTCCCAACATCCTGCCCCGCTGGCCTCCCATTGGCTAGGAGGGATGACGCAGCTGAATGTTACCCAAACTTCCTGTTTGTCACACGCGTGAAGGAGAGTTGACTGTTGGCTTGTTTTGAGATTGATCATGCAGCGTTATATTTTGTTACTGCCGAAAACCCTCTACAATCAGGACGATATTGAACCAGAAGGAGACCTTAAAGCAGAAATACAGTGACGGAGGTGATTATTTCAGCACAATATTAAAACGGAGTGCTACGTGGGAGAATACCGCCGATCTCGCAAAGAAGCAAGTTAATATTGAATGAGGACCTCTGCTCTTTCAAACAGGTACTGTAATTCCGCTTTAAATAAAACATCCCGTCCATTTAAACATTTAAATAGAGTTGTTCCGTCAGCTGCGCATTGTGTGTGTGTGTGTGTGTGTGTGTGTATGTGAGAGAGAGAGAGACGGACAGAGAGAGACAGAAGGAGGCTTACGTTTTTAGTTTTTCGTTTAGTTTTTGGAGTTATTTAATTCAGTAAATGTTTAATAAATTTGGCACATGTGAGCAAAACGCGGTTCATCTGGACCTCTGATCCCTCAAGGAATCAAGTTAAAGTTGAGTTTGGACCTCCGATCTGTCAAGCAGGGAATGCGCTTTGAATTCCACATCTTAAAATACTCCAGTGTCTTGCTTGTGGGCGTGGCCCGCAGCACCACAATAAACATTTAATGTGTATACAATACACATTTGATGTGTGTACTGTATCGTGTGTTTGTGTGTGTGTGTGTGTGTGAGAGAGACAGGTGTGTGTGTGTGTGTGTGTTAATAAAAAATGTTTAATAATGGTTTAATGAATAAATGTTAATAAAATGGTTAAATATATATATATATATATATGTTATATAGCGTGTTACCCTTGTGTTAAGACGTCGTCTCTGTGATCTTTGTGTTTACACTGTTTTGCAGACTTTTGTAACCCTAAGCAAATATGGTTGGTCAGAAGTGTAAGCCTACTAGCATGGGTGCAAGTCTCATACACAGAGATGAATTAACTATCTGCTCAGATCGGCACAATCCACCATGCATACTCAGTTAAACAATGAGAGTTGTAATATGAATGAAAACCCCGAATGCACAAATTCCAGAACAATTACAGATATTTATTATCTTTTAGCAGAATCCTAAGAGTGTATACTTATTTTTATATTAATATTCGTTAGGATTTGTACTTGTTCTTTGTATGCATCTCTTGAATAAAGTTTACTTACTTACACAAAAGAAAGAACTCTCCGCTTTGCTGGGATTTACATCAGTGCAGGCTGTGTTCTAAACGAGTTCAACGGCACCCTTGTGCACTTGAAAGACCGGAAGTCTGTATAATCCACAGCAAGTACACGACTTTCGGTATTGAACGCCTCACATATTGTAAGCGTTGATTGGCTGTTTTAAGCTTCATGTAAAGTAACTTGGTATAAATAAGGGACTTATTTGAAATTTAATGTGGATATTATTTGATATTATTTTACAATGTTATGTTTACAATAATTGATTTAGGGGAGTTTTATGAGATACGGTAATGGTATTTATGGATGTATAGTACAGTATGAGCGTCACACGTCATAAGTCACTGTAACAACTTGAACAACTTGGGTTCATTTTCAACTTACATTCGGCCGTCCGGAACCAATTAAAAACGTACGTCGGCGAACGTCTGTAGTACGTATGTACTTACATGAAACACATTTTTTGCGCTACAGCTTCCTCAGAGACAATACATCATTATAACTACATGTATAGTTTGTATGTGCACGGCTATTAGCGAAATATTTTATGGATCGTGTGTTACGCTGCATTGATAAAAGCTCCCTGTGGTTCTTTTGTATGTATGTGAGGTTGTTTACAGACAGCGTTGATTTTCTGAGAGACATGCCCTCACGTAATCCGGTTAGTGGATTTTAGGGGATTAATATGTGTGTGAAAGGGACTTGCTGTCAAGCCAGCATAGAATTCATTATATAATTACAGATGAGTGAATGGCCACCAGTTGTTTTCTATTAGTAATGATGTGGAAAAGAAACAATGTGAAATGATTTCTGGTAAATTATAAATTATTCTGAATAATATGGTAGAATTGTCTTACCCCCCCCCCCCCACACACACACACACACACACACTCCCTTGTTCATGGAAGGAGAAATGACTCTCCATACCAGGAGGGGTCAGTGGAATGTACATGTATTAGTAATTTGGAAAGGTTGAAGAGTTTAAAATTTTAAGAAAGCTTAAATTTACCATGACATAGCAGTAAACCTTTTTTTTTTTTTTGGAAAAGATTCATATTTGAAACAAAGGTGACATGGTTACACCTAAAACAACGGTCACACTTTGCTGAATAGTGCTTACAGATCTCTGATGGATAGAAACATTGTCAAAGAAAATGATCATGTGGTGAAGATTGTCTCCTTTGCTGCTTCAGGCTCTCCGTTGAACGTTCAACCGATATTCGGCAAACATCTAGTTCACATGTTGCATGTCGGGTAGTTGAGTCTGTTCCACCAGACATCAGCAGATGCAAACTAGCAAGTACAGGTTGAGGAATGCCTGAGCTGTGAATAAAACGCATGCCATGCATACAATAACAGCACAACCAGTGGTGGTCTTTACTGAGACTCCATTCATTTTTCACCAGAGTAAATGCAGCTCAGCGATCAAAGAACACCCTCGACAAATGAGAAATGGAAGAAAACATGTGCGAATAAAGACGAACTGACCTGAAAATTTGGCTCTCCATTGGATGTCTGGTGGGACTATCCGGCAAGGTGTGACTACCACTTGATACTCATGCAGGTGCCATGTACACTTGAATCAACGGAGTTGTGCCTGGGTTTTATGCATAAATCAGTCAATTTATGACCTTTATCGTGATCATTCATTTCTTTAAAAAGGAAAAGGAAAGAAATGTGTTCATAAAGCCTGGTATGTTACTTCGTCAGAGATACATGAATGGAAAAGGTATCAGAAATTAATTTAAAAGGTTACACCGGTTTTCAGAAATGTTGCTCAGGCATGACTGCTCTTTGTGGTGAAGGGTGTGCCAGACACATGTCGCAAGACTAATAAAAAATAATCCTGCTTTCCTGCTGTTGTATAAATGCCATGTTATGAAGTTTACATGCTGCCGTAGTGATTAATAAAGTGTAGGAAGTATGAGATCATTAAAATGTAGCTGCAAGTGATAATTCCTGTATTCTGGCACTATAGCTACCCATCAGATCTATATAATAATAATATAATCTTTATATGATATTGCAATACCCAACAATGACAACAACAACAAAAAAATTGGCTGGGAGCATAGAGGAACTGGGTGTTCTACAGCTCCATGATCCCTGGATTACTGTTCATGTTGAGTTTCACATCTTTGACTGTACATATGGGTTTCTTTTTTATCCCCTGGTTTCCGTCAATCTCTCAAATGTTTGTACATGAATTACTGACACTGTATTGCCCCTGTTGTGAATGTAGATGTAGATTTTGGCTTGTCGCAGTCTGGTAGATGTTCCTACTTCACACATCTTGATGCTCTAGAGAGTGTGGGTGGGGGTAGTACCCATTCAGTTATGTAGCGTCATACTCTTGTGCAGTCCATGTACTACTAAGCTGGCTCCAAAATGTTTCTGTTCCTCTGTAAACCTACAGGTGGCACACTTTACGCTATACTGTACACACACTTATTTCTCTACAGTGTATATATAAAACATACATACACCTGTATGTGCTATGGTGATGGACAAGCTGACAGACCAGGTTAGACAAGAATCTCCATGGACTATGATGTTTGCAGATGACATTGTGATCCGTAGTGAGAGCAAAGAACAAGTGGAGGAAAATCTAGAGAGGTGGAGGTATGCCCTGGAAAGGAGAGGAATGAAGGTTAGCGCAGTAAGACAGAATACATGTGTGTGAATGAGAAGAACCCAAGAGGAACGGTGAGGTTACAGGGAGCAGAGATAAAGGAAGGTGGAGGATTTCAAGTACTTGGGCTCAACAATCCAGAGCAATGGAGAGTGTGGAAAAGAGGTGAAGAAGCGTGTGCAGACAGGTTGGAATGGTTGGAGAAAAGTGTCCGGTGTGATGTGTGATAGGAAGGCATCGGCAAGAATGAAAGGAAAAGTGTACAAGACGGTATTGAGGCCAGCGATGTTGTATGGTTTAGAAACAGTGGTGCTGAGGAAAAGGCAGGAGGCAGAGCTGGAGGTAGCAGAGATGAAAATGTTGAGGTTCTCTTTGGGAGTAACGAGGATGGATAGGATCAGAAATGAGCACATCAGAGGGACAGCACATGTTAGTTGTTTTGGAGACAAAGTCAGAGAGGCTAGATTGAGATGGTTTGGACATGTACTCGCTATCCCTCCTCTGTACATTGCGTGTCTGTATGTGTGTATTTATATTTTGTTTACATCTTATGCATTATTTTTTTAAATTTCATTGTTATAAGCATTTATAGCATTAAATATGTATTTAGTGAGATTATATACACATACATGTATGTATATGCGAGTCAGGGGTTTGGGTGGGGTGTTCTTACTTTGAGGATATCGGTGATCGCGTGGGGGTTTCGGTCCCAATTACCCGTGGAAAGTGAGGGTATACGGAGTCCAAGTGAGATATGTACACAGAATTGCAATTCAAATTAAATGTGCAGGAAGTGATCGTAATATTTTGTGGGTGCTGGGAACCACCCTGACAAGGAGAACATTTGTACTGGAACTGAAGGAACAGCTCATCATTCCTTTATTTTGCAAACAGTTTAATCCTAATTAGGGCTACCAGGAGGCTGGTGTACCCATCTTCGCCATCTCTGGGTGAGTGCAAGGTACACCCAAGACGGCTCGCCAGGCAATTGCACAACATTTTAACAGTCCATCTCTGGTTTAGATTGTTTAAAATGAACACGATGAAAAACACTGTTGCTATAAAACTCTAAGTGTCTGCACTCTGGTTTTGTTGTGTGTGTGTGTGTGTGTGTGTGTGTGTGTGTGTGCGCGCTTGTGTTGTTTTTTTTTTTTTTTTAAATTGTGCTCTGTATTTTTTAGATTGATATTTTTTTGTCCCACTTCGAAAAATGCTATAAGTCCTGTTGGCAATTCTGGTAAATAAGTTTTTGAAAGAGTTGAAAAGTCAGTGCTTTCGTGACTACTGCAGTTCCACAGTTCAGTACAGCTTTTCTTCTCGTTTCCTTGATTGTTATCCAACCTCAGTGGAAACACATTGATTGCCACCTCAAAGCAAAGCCAAACACAAATACGAAAACAGCAACATGACTTGATCCTGCATGGGAGAAGCACTGGGATATTTTTGGCAACGGTTCTGAAAGTTTCTTTTCATTTTTGTTTGTGTGTGTGTGCTAATTCTTGCGGTGATGCTCAAGCAGCTTAAAGGATACCTGTAGTGAAAGCGCTCATATGCCTAATTTGATGTATTGTGTACAGCTAGTGACAATACATGACAATACAATACACCTATAAGGTTCAGTTCATTTTCTGTAACCGCTTCATCCTAATTAGGGTCGCGGGGAGGCTGGCGCCCATCCCAGCCAACTTCGGGCGAGGGCAGAGTACACCCTGGACAGCTCGCCAGGCCATCGCAGGGTGGAAACACGCTGACGGCTTTGCAGCCTACTCTTGTCGAAAGTCAGCAATGGTTCTTTTACATGCCTCACACCATAGACAGTGACAGACATGGCCGGCCTTTGATAACCCAGTTAGCTGCACTGGGGGACACCTATAAGGTGTTCATTATATTCTCTCACAAACCAGCTTTAAGCGATTTGAGGGCTTCACTAATTGTCAAGCTTCAGAGCACAGGAGTTTTGCACAGTCACATTTCCTGTGACGTCACATCGTTGACAAAGCCTCGACCGGAACTGCGAGATTGCAATGTAAACCTATGTCTATATACCTGACACAACAACACAAGCTCACGGAAAATTGGAAAAAAACAAACATTATAGTATTTTTTAATTTTTTTTTTTAAACCCTGGACGAAGACAATTTCGTAGAAGGATGAGAAGGTTATTTATATGAACCACTGAAGAAAGACTATCCACATTTAGTGAAATCGGACCAGGAAAGTGACGACTCTGAGGACGATATTGGAGAGTCGGCAGAAGCTCTTACACGGGAAAATCGTAGCAAACGACCAGCAAATCTTTGGTGCTCTTGTGGAAAATGCGTGCGTCAAAAAACCGATCAGGAGTGCGATTGTTGTAAAGAACATGAATTGCTTGAGGAAAATGTACTGACATTCTGCAATTGGCTATTCGACTGTCAACGATTTTACGTCACAATGACCTTTGACCCCGGTGAAAAAAAAAGCCAACATGTCCGCGCGCTGAACCTTCGCGAGCAAGGAATGTCATACAGAAGAAAAGGAAATGTGGACTTGTACATAACCTACCGACATCACGCGATGTTTAAAAGTTAATAATAAGGTATGGTGGATATTTTTTTAACGCTGTTAATTTTGGGTACAGGTCCCTTTTAACCACGGTGTCGTATCCGCTACCATAAACACATGCAAAACCTCTCCCCTTTACATTGTTATTTCTTTTGTCGTTATTGAATAGTAACACAAATCTGACTTAAATAATATGGGTTTTGGATTTCATATAAATCAATTAACTTTAAAACAATAAACTTTAAATTTACTCGATATTTTGTTTTTAATCTTTTTACAAAAGGCACCTTTTCTTTTTATTACAGTCAGACTTCAGGAAACGTGGTATGTACTTAGTCTTCGCCCACTTTGAGAGGAAGCAGATGTTGCTAGTTTGCCTCACATCGCAAGTCAATCTCAGATGTTTCTCAGTTGCTGTTAATTTCTACGGCCAACATTAATAATAAATGTACACCATTTGTATCTTGCTTTTTCGTTGAACATGTTTAAAGTTTAAAGCAGGTGCTGTGGACACTATTGAAAAAAGATGTCACGTATTTCTACTCATGAAACTACAGCCACAAATCTGTATTTTAATATCCTATATCCTTAAATCAGTGTTTCCCAACCCTTTTGAGTCAAGGCACACCTTTTACATTAGAAAAATCACGAGGCACACCACGGAACAAAAATGATACTGCCCTCTAGCAGAACAGCACTGTTACTACACGCTAAGTGAAATTGGTTAATCTTCCGCGGCACACCTGATGATTTCTCACGGCACACTAATGTGCCGTGGACCAGGGGTTGGGAAACACTGTCCTAAATCATTAATTTTAATTAGTGTATATGTATTACACAGGACCAGCGTGGGCTGACTCATCCGTTATCTGGGAGTTTTAAAACCATTATTCCAAGTGGATAATGCTTGAATGAATACGGATGCTTTTTATGTCATTGTCACTTGAAATGGGCAGCATCATGCATATAAAATTTAAAAAACAAATCTTTTTAGTTTGTTTTGTGTGTGATGTATATCATAAAACTCTGAATCTGTTAAAGGTGTTACGGAGCAATGTTTTTTGATTCCATGTTCAAGAACTCTAAACTGAAGGAGTTTTAAAAGATTTGCAGGCTCACCTATCATTTTTCTGTAATGAATAAAATATGCAACAACAAAAAAAACCCTATCAAGCCAAATCAGGTTTTTTTTTATTTTTATAATATACTATAATTTAATATACCTCAACAATTGTTTGAATCAGACTGTTTTGTCTTGGGTAATATTTTGCAACATCCACGGAAGATTCGCCGTATCGAATTGGTGAGGGCTTGTTAGGTTGAGGGTTTTTCTAATTACTTTTGCAGAATTGAGAAATAGGGTATTATGAGAGGTGGATAAAAGAAAAGCAAGCCAGCCAGGAAGTACGTAATCCTCTCCTTATTTTCCATCGTCATTCTTTTTTTTTTTTTCTTCCGACTAACAACAAACCGAGGGCTGACCAAATTTATTAACTTCTTACTGGCCTTATGTTCTATTTAAAGTAGCCATACAAAACCGTCTTGTGGGGCCGGTGGTGTAGTGGTTAGGGTGCTGGGCTCATGACTGGGAGGTTGTGAGTTCGAATCCCATTAAGACCCACACTATGCTAAGATCCCTGGGCAAGGTCTTAACCACAAGTGTGCCTCTGTTCATCCAGCAGTATAAATGGGTATCAGTAAAAATATACTGGGAAGGTAACCTGTGATGGACCAGCGTCTCATCCCGGAGGAGTTGAACTCCTGGTTGCTTCACGCTATGGAAACCGGAAATGAGCACCGGCCCGATGAGCCACTTGGCTCGTGTGTAAAAAGTCCAACTGACTTTACCTTCACAAAACCATCTGAAAGTGTGGCAAAAAAGATAAGCAAATGGCTTTGTATGTTTATGGTCATTTCAGGGTCCCTTTTAAAGGAGACATGCAGACAGTAGCACCTGCTTGCATAGATTATTTCCTCTCAGTTGTAAGTTAGCCATCCATCAGCAGTCAGCTTGAGTGTATTTGATGTACAGGGATCCCTCACTTTCTGTTGTTAATTGGGACCGAGATCCCCACCCCCCCCCATCCCAGGATAACTGAAATCCACAAAGTAGGATCAAACCCCCCCTCCCCGACTGACGTATATACGTACAGTACATGCATGTGTATATAATATCAATACATACATATTCAATGCTATAAATGATTATAATAACAATTAAACATTAAAAAATGCCTTAAGATGTAAATAAAATATAAATACACACATATAGAGACATGCACCTCACAAAAATATAAGTTGTTTTGATGGGAGATTTTGAGTTGTTTTTTGTTTTGTGTTTGTTTAAGGTTTTTTTTTTTTTTTTTGCATAATTGGCATTGTTTTTGTGGCATTTTCCTTAATGTTTTCCCCTTCCTTAATTTCCTTATGTTTATTTCAATGAATATTAAAAAAAACAAAACAAAAAAACTAAAGCCGCATAAATTGAAGCGCGAAGTAGCGAGGGATCCCTGTATTCATGTCCAACTTTTTGTGGCCAGAATTTAGGCGACGTGCAGTTCTGTCTTTTATAATAGATTTATAATAGTTCAGAATTAGTGTTTCTAATCAGTAATTGTTTATGAAATGCTCAGGTTGTTGCCCTTATGATTCTGAAGCTTGTAGCCTGCTAAGAGAACAACCTTCAAGTCACTTTGTTTTTATACTTCGTGTTATATTTTGTGTCTCTATTAGCAGTATATAATTGTGAAATAGCATACTGTATCCTAAAATTAGATACACCGGAACAATCATTAAAGTGATGCAGAGTGGAATGGGAAACTCATTGGGTGTTTCCATGATATAAGCTCTCATGAGATGTCCGACTTTCCTGGCAAACTCTCAAGCTGGGGAGGGGAATTGATACTGGTATTGAGTGACTCACTTCATGCAATATTATTTTCACCACTGCTTTTGTACCATATACGTGTCCTAACTGTGAACTACTGAGGGCTTCTTTAAGCATAATGGTAAGGTGTCCTACTCGTTCTGTTTGGAAATGTCTCTTTTATTATTATGCGTGTTCTTTATTCCCTGTGAGTCTGAGCAGTGATGTATGAGCTGTTTTTTTTTTTTTTTTTTTTTTTTTTTGAGGGGGTATTTTATTTTTATTCTAGTATTTTATTACTGCCTGTCATCGTGTAAGAGTAAAAGCAGCCTGTCAACATCAACTCTGTGATGCTGCAATCTTCTGAACCACCCAAATCATCTTCTCTGCCTGTGGTGCTCTGCACAGGAGGTCCACTATAAAGCTTCTAATGAAATGTTTGTCACATATTCAATTGATATCATGATAAATCAGTGAACAGTATATTAATTTAAATGCTTTCACATTTTGTTAGTTTATGGTTTGAGGTCTTTGGGTGCCGTAGCAAAAAGTATGAATTAAAATAATAGTAAAAATAAGGAAAAATAATTGTTCTACCATATTAACAGTTTTGGATTTTTTTTGTTTTTCATGTTGTAGTGGGGAAATCTGAGCTTATTATGTTTAATTAATTTATTTAAGCAAGCATTTACTCACTTCTCTGGGTTCTCCTTGTAAACACACATAGTGTTTCTGATTTTGACTTAATTTTGTAGGATAAAAAAATATTGAAGTCCCCAGCCTGCTTTCAGTTAACTTTAGTTTATTGCAATAGCGGCCAACCCGCGGCTCCCGCGCCGCATGCTGCTCTTTGCCTGGTTTCATGCGGCTCTTATGTTCATTTCGACGTTTTTTTTTTTTTAATGTGCGTGTTCACTTTGCCAGAGTTCAGCGCGATATTTTCATCAAATGCACATGTATGTGAGATGAAAATACCGTAAAGCTTCCCAGTATGGCAAGATAATTTAAGTCAACAATTTATGTCAAGTTTACTTTTAGATTGCAGAAACAAATGCACAGCAAAACAGAAATATGAAGACGAGCTCAGGACGTTTTTAACAGAGTGGGAGAGGGTTTTTTTTTGTTGTTGTTGAACATAATGTAAAAACATTCTGCCTTCTATGTCAGGTATCATTGGCGCATTTCAAAGTTTTAAATCTTCAG
The DNA here is from genome assembly GCA_024760905.1 of Plotosus lineatus. NCBI lineage: Eukaryota > Metazoa > Chordata > Actinopteri > Siluriformes > Plotosidae > Plotosus > Plotosus lineatus. The sequence continues at coordinate 21,323,226 of CM045735.1, read as the reverse complement.
CGCCACTTCAGCTCACTGCACACTAACTTTGACCAGGAATTTCCAAAAGTGACTGAACCTCACATCGTATCAACTGGCTTGGAACATTACACGGGCCAAAACGCCATACAATAAAGAGAGTTCGTTAAAAAAATGCGTCAGTGGCGTGACGTTTAAATTTTGTTTCCTGAAAAAGACAAACTAAAGCGCATGGTACTGGATGTCCAATTGTCCCGTCACACTGTTGAACATAGAATGTCGAACAGTTAACACAGCTACTGAATCACAGTTACACTCTGACGTTCAAAGGTGTGAGAATTTTATCATGTTGGTGTGTGAATTTACAATAAATCTGGCTGAGCGTGTGTGTGTGTGTGTGTGTGTAAGGGATGGGTGATGTTCTTGTGTGGCTATGTGTATGATGTGGCTCTGTACAGTAACGCAGTTAAAAAAAATGTGGCTCTTTGGTCTCTGACTGGTTGGCCACCCATGGTTTATTGGGTAAAATCGTACGTATCAAAACACATGTGACCAAGGATAACACAAAAGTGTACAATAAGCACACTTATTTCCAGTGTGGTCCTCCAATAATAAATTAGAAAAAATATACTTGGAACTGTCTGGAAATTTTTTTTATCATAAATAGTGAAAAGTGCACAAGTTCTTAAATAAGTCCATTATGGAAACCATTAAAAATTATAAAAAGAGATTCTGATTTTTTCAAACTTGGCTCAATGCTATAAAATGGACATGGTCAGGTGTTGTGCTTGGTGATGTGAACTTGTTTTTGTATATTACAGGAAATCATCCAATGATGCTCAGTAAATCCCCAGGAGACGAGGTCAATCCTGTTGTGTAATCAGGTTAGATAACTTGTATTGCAATAGTGCAGCATGTCAAGCGTCGAGCTACAATTCATGCTGCACTATTTATCCTCGTCACAATGCTGTTATCTCAGTTTTGAGATTGGTTTGATGGAACAAAAACGTTCTTGTTCTGAAGTTTTGGGCTGTCTGCAGTCAGTGCTTTTGTCTCGGCCTTTTGTTCTGCGTCCACATTTCCATTAGCTTTGTCTTCCTTCTTTTCTTGATTTTCTTTCTGTGTTGACCTTTTGGCGACAGAAGAGGACATATTTTGAGCTCTGATCATGTGACCACTAGGACGGAAATATTATAATATTTAATGTAAGGAATAAAACAGTTTATGGGGCTGCTGAAGGAAAAGGTTTGCTAAAGTAATCCTGTGCATGTGTTTTTATCTTAGCTGTGGAGGATAATGGTACTTGATGCTGTGTTACCTGAGGGATCTGAAATCACATGGGTTCAACCGACCTTTCTCCATTTATAGATTAATGTTAATTTCATGATAGTTAAGAATCACTCAAAAAAAAAAAGTGTATGAATGGATGACAGCAGCACAGATATCCAGCCAATGCCTTATCATGAGAGGTTTATACATACAGTACTAAGATTTTTGGTTTTACTGAAGGTCACACTGAAGAAAAAGGAATCAGATTTCAACACTGAAAAAAAAAATCCTTTCTAACCACAGGCAAAATCACTAATTTGTTTCATCAAAAATATAAAAGGGTGAGAGACCAACAGGTGCCAAAGTGCTTCCACAAAGCAGAGAACTGAAGGCAGAGCAAAACAGAAAATAATCATCCATCACTGTAAGTTTGAAATAATTCTGATATTAATTTTTTTTTTTTTTTTAATTTATTCAAGGGACAATGTACAGGAACATTAAGCTCATAGACACAGAGATGTACTGTACCAGATTATAGCTTAATAGCTAGTTTCCATCTGTAGTCCCTAATTTAGAACGGCCAATTAACCTACAGTGCATGTCTTTGGATTGTGGGAGGAAACCGGAGCACCCGGAGGAAACCCACACAAGCACGGGGAGAACATACAAACTCCACACAGAAACGCCCAGGCCGGGAATCGAACCCGGGCCTTCTTGCTGTGAGGCGGACGTGCTAACCACTACGCCACCGTGCGTTATGTAATTTAAATTTAAATTAAAAATATAATATATAATTTAAAGTCATATTGCCCAGCGCTGATGGAAATCATGTGAAACAAGTTATGTTTTTTGCACTATAGCGGTATTCCTTCAGTACAACCTCAATTTCACAAGTGTTCACAGTCGGTGATTTCTGGAAGTGTTCCTGAGCCCATGCAGTGATTTACATAATAATCATTTCTGTTTTAATTCAGCGCCACCTGAGGATCACAGGCATGTAATACAGTTGGCCCCCTTTTTACGAAAACCCCTGATTACGAAAAATCCAGTATACGAAAAAAACATTTTCCGAAATTTTTATCCTCTGTATACGAAACAACCTCTTCTTACGAAAAGCGCCAAACGCGCCATTCAAATGCGCCATTCAAACAATGCTCGAGTTGCTCTCGCTCTCATTGGCTGTCTCCCAACAGCCTGCCCTCCTGGCCCTCCCATTGGCTAGGAGGGATAATGCAGCTCCCTCCCATTGGCTATCTCTCAACATCCCACCCCGCAGGCCTCCTATTGGCTAGGAGGGATGACGCTGTCATTCCAACTTTGTTCAAGCTGGTGAGAACCATGTTAATGTTTGTGTCTCATTCCAACTGTGTTTTATGGCTCAGGCTTTTAAACTTCGATAAACATTTGTAAGATTATAACTCTGCTAAGAAGAAATGGTCAACACACACACACCCACACACACGCGTGTGATTCCCGGTGCCATGGTCATTGTAAGATTATAACTCCGCTAAGAAGACGGTCAATACGAAGTAAGTACCTCAAAGGCTATGCTTTTATAATTTTTAAAGGGTAGTCTTGGAAGCCTTGGAACGAATCACGTGTTTTACATGTAAAATGCACCTCTACTCACGAAAACTCCAGGTTCCGAAAAAGGTGCTGGAACGGATTCATTTCATAAGAAGACTGTATTCATTTTCGACCTTGTTTTTGTACAAACAGGTTTCAACAGACTCTCTTGGTTTTGATAATGATGACATCTTGTCGATGATGAGAAATTCAAAGTCTTCAGTTTTATGTTCAACATAGTTATTCTGACATTGTTCCACAATTAAATGCATTTTTGTGCGGATTGGTGAACCACTGCTGTGCTGCTCTTTTTTTTATTTTTTTATTTTATTTTTTTTATTTTAGATCCAATCATGTTACTGACCTGTTGCCAGTTAACCAAATTTTTTTGCAAAATGTTTCTCCAGCTGTTTCTTTTTTATCCGCACTTAATTTTTCAGCCTATTGTTGCCCCATCCCAACTTTTGATGGCAGTAATTCATCTCAAATTCAAAATAAGCTAATATTTTTCATTAAATAGTAAAATGTCTCATTTTCAACATTTGGTATGTTTTCAGTGTTTGTGAAATTTGCAAATTTCAGTGATCCCTCGCTACTTTGTGTTTCGGTTCCTGCGGCTTCAGTGCATCGTGGATTTTTCAAAAATATTCATCCAAAAAAAAAAAAGGAAATTATGGAAAAACAGGGAAAAAAATTAAGGAAAATGCCTAAAAACAAGGCCATTTATACAAAAAACCCCCAAAAAATCGGTGGTCGTGGGGCGGGTGTCTTGGACCCAAATTGACCGTGGAAAGTGAGGAATCCCTGTATTGGCTGTTTCAAATTTCCACTCGGATTTGAGTTTGAATGTGAGTGGTTTTGTGTGCGTGTGTGTGTGTGTGTCTTGTCGATCTGTCTGTGTGTGTTTTCCTGTGATGGTCTATCGAGTTGTTTTTGGTGTACCCCGCCTTCACCCAGTGATGGCTCCAGCCTCCCTGTGGCCCGAGTATAATGAAACGGTTTAGCACTGAGTAAGTGAGTGAGTGAGATTTGCAAGTCATTGGCTTCTGCTTTTAGTTTTGTCCCAGTTGGTGGTGCATTGGTTGGCATGTCTGCCTCATAGCATGAAGGCCTGGGTTTGATTCCCAGTTTGGGCGTTTTCCCCATGCTTGTGTGGGTTCCTGTCCAGTACTCCATTTTCCAGTAGTCATAAATCTGCCTTTATACACACCATGGAGTTTTTAATAAACAAAATATTTTTGAAATTTAAAACAAGGACATTACAAACATTGTATTGTTGCATGTTGCTTTAAGGGACATTCATAATTCTGAGGAGGATAAATGGTTACGTAGCGTCTCTATCTCACTTCACCATCTCTCTGTTTGCAGAATTCTCCTTCGGGTCAGTGCGTATGTGTTTGAACAGCTGACCTGCACCATATCAGTGCTGAACATATTTTCAGTGGTGTTTCGTTTCATTCAAGAGTTATTAAATATTATTTATTGCATAATTGATGTACAAATGATGCCTACCCTGCTTATCTGGAGTTGCTTAGAATTTTAGTGCTGACTTTGAATGCTAGGGTCATTATAACAAGACTGCTAATTCTGTCCCATCTATCTGTGTGTATCTGATTCTGTGCTATATGTGTTATCCCCTTGTTAGGAGTTTGGCCCACTCCTGACCTTTCTCCTTCTGTGCAGCTTGGCTAGCGGCAATAAATTCGCCAGCGACCTATCGTTTACATTTGGTTGTTTAGCAGATGCTCGTTATCCAGAGTACACACAACTGAAGCCACAGCAAGACTAAGCACCAAACAACTCCACAAGGATTCAGAACCTGAAAAACAAGTGTCAGATCCTGCTTTGTAAGTGTCTGAGAAGTCTAGATGGTAGCATAAAGGCGTCGTCAGCAGCAGCAGTCAGCCGCCAAAGGTAGACTGGCACAGGCAGGAACACCCAAATCTCAAACCACGAGATGAAATGTTTATTTGAGCAAGTGATGGTTTCATTGCTCGCAATATTTGACATTATAGGCAGATGTGCCCTTAAAGTAAGTTGCAAAGCTGCTCTGTATACTCATATAAAGCTCACAATGAAGTCATAGCACGTCATCTTGTATATGATCTGATACTGGAGAACAAATCTGGGAATCAGTTCTAACATTCGTCCAAGTTTTTATTGAGATTTTATACATTTTTACATTTTCAAAACAATCCATAGGCAAATAATGGTCATGTATATGTTTACATTAACTGTATGTCTGAATCAGCAAGTACAGTAAAACCTCCGCTGACGAACGCTTAAGCTCACGAACTTTTGGCCTCAAGAACATTAAATTTGCGAGCATATAGTCTCTGCTGACGAACTAGTTTTCGGCGGACGAACCAAACCACGCGGTCGAACAGCGCCACGGTGGCGGCCACGAGAAGCTGACGCACGCTCACGGCGTCACAGTTAAATCACCCCTTTCTTTGAATGCGGAAGTGGTTTGTGTTTGATAGACATTTTGGACCATATTGAGTGTACTTTTGCTATTATGGGACCGAAAAAGACCCACCACAGGCGGAGATCATTGAAAAACACGAACGAGGTGTGCGTTTGTGACTCAGCGTCCCAGTACCAGTACGCTAAGTCTACCACCATCCTTAAGAACAAGGAAGCTATTAAGGGTGTGTGTGTGGCTAAGGGTGTTTCCAAACAGTAGGCGTTTCCAAACTCTCCTTCCAAACAGTAAGTCCCTCCCTCCCTCCTCCTCCCACTCCATTCCATCAAGCCATCAACTACCATCACAAAGGTAAATAAAACGGCTTTATTATACAGTACAGTTTATTTCTTTAATTACAATACAATAGCACATTTATTATACATAAAATAAGGTATATTTTTGTGTAGTTTTAAGGCTTATTTAGTAGAAAATTATGTTTTATGGGGACCTGGGAACGGATTATTCTCATTTTAATGGTTTCTTATGGGAAATAAATGTTCGGAAGATGAACTTTTCGCCTCACACACACTTTCTGGGAACCAATTATGTTCGTGAGCTGAGGTATCACTGTACTTTTATATTTTAAATGATTGAGGATTTTCTGGGGTTTTTTTTTTTTTTTTTTTAAACTGCATTTTTTTTCAGACGCCCGATTTGTTTCCCTTAGGGAGCCGTTTTTATTTAGAACGTCGCAACTGAGCTTGACCCATTTTTGGAAGTTTAAGAACAGCCTCCCGGGGGAAACTCCCTCATGGAATGAAAGGTGTCTAAAGACAGACCAGAAATACTGTTACGATATCATTACATGAAATAGTTTGGAATCATCAGTGGCTTGATTCATCTGATTCATTAGCTAACTCCACGCCATTACATAAACCATAAATCAGAGTATGGGCAGAGTTATTGTAATCGCCCGTGTTTTTGTTTGTCACTTTGTGAAAAAAATCCCAACCACACGCATCCATAGATTTTTACAAAACTTGGTGGCGACACTATTTTACCCGAGTCCAAGAAATTGTTTTATTTTGGAATGACAAAGTCAAAGGGTGACATTCGAGCAAGGTCATAAAATTTTGGAAATATAGTACTCATAACTTAGTGCATATCTAACAGCACGCATTACAAAGACCAAAACACCAATCAGAAACTATTAAAATATATTACACACACAGGGATCCCTCACTTTCTGCGGTTAATTGGGACCGAGACCCCCCCCTGCGACCACTGAATTCCTTGGAGGAGGATTGACCCCACCCCACTCACACACACAGATGTATATGTGTATAATATTATTATTATGGATGCTTGTATAGCGCATACTCCATACACACACATGCTCAATGCGTTCGTCACCACCATGCGGCGCCAGCTATTACGTGGTTCTCTTCTTTTGATGCTGAGCGCCAAGCAGTAAGCAACAACTCCCACATTTTAACGTGTTATGGTATGACGCGGCCGGATTCGAACTCCGACCTCCCTGAGGATAAAGCGGACGCTCTACCAACTGAGCTAAATCCCCGGTAGATAATGTCAATAAATACATACTCAATGCTATAAATGCTTATAATGACACGTAAGCATAATGCATAAGATGAGAATAAAATATAAATACACACACACACACACACATGCAGATGCGCATGCATGCACTCAGATGCGCACCTCACATAAAAATGTAAATTGTTTTGATAGGGGGTTTTGGGTTGTTTTTTTTGTTTCTATTTGTTTGGTTTTTTTTTTGTTTTTTTTGTTTTTTTTGCATAATTGTCCTTGTTTTGCAGTATTTTCCTTAAATCTCCCCCTATTCTTCCTTAATTTTCTTTTTAATTCTAATATTTAAAAAAAAACAAAAAAAACACGATGCACTGAAGTTGGATGAATTGAAGTGCAAAATAGCGAGAGATCCCTGTTTGTGTGTGTGTGTGTGTGTGTGTGTGTGTGTGTGTGTGTAATATTTATTGTATATGGACTTCCAAATGAGACGGTTACTTTTAACCTTGAGTGACCATAAAAGGAAAAATCATAGGAATCTTGTGGGTCCTTCAAGCAAAATGTTCACTAATTTGATTGAATCTATATACCATTGACCATGTTGTAAGATGATGTGCACATGAGTAACTATATACTGTAGGACCTATAGGTAGTCTATTGGACTTATTACACCAAGCCGAGTGGCTCATCAGGTCGGTGCTTATTCCCGATTTCTGTAGTGTGAAGCTACCAGGAGTTCAATTCCTCCTGGATGTGACACTAGTCAGGTTACCTTCCCAGTATTTTTTATTTTTACTGGTACCCATTTATACTGCTGGGTGAACAGAGGCACACTTGTGGTTAAGACCGTGCTCAGGAGTCTAACTGGGATTCGAACACAGAACTTCGTGATCATTAGCCCAGCACCCTAGCCACTACACCACCGGCCCCACATCCATGTCATATATACTACATTATCTATGCTAAGTGGGGCGGTACCTTGTACTCTGAGTGCTCCATTTGTTTCTTCCCAAACAGTAAATATAAAGACATTTTATGAACATGGATTTAGAAACCTGTTGGTGGTGTATTTATTGGGATCTCCTGTCTCTTTAGATTTTTTTTCCCCCTGAAATTAGATCACTAATAACAGTGTTTGTGGACTTCAAAGTATAGCTTTCAACAATGTGTTGAGTGAATGTTGAGTGTAGGGTTACAGTGACATAGTGAAGACCCTGCTGTATGATCACACCGGGTCAAATCTGGGACCGACTCCCTTTTGGCCTGATGCGAGTTGACGTCTATAATTGCACAGCTGGCTAGCGAGCTGTGTGCAGTGGTGCTCATTAATGCAGCAGATGTTTACAGCTGTGTCTCAGACTGAGAAGTACAGAGCTGCTTATTCACAGCAAGTCTGCCCACAATCCGTCTTCCCCCACTCCACCCCAGTCCTCACAGTCGACCTACACTGAGCTCGGACTCTTTTTTTTTTTTTTTTTCTTTTAAATTAATTAATTTATTTTATTTTTTTATTTTTTAAACCCAGCACAGAGGATTAGCGAGCCAGATGAGGAATGCTCAGTCATCCTTAGAGTTTAATAATCAGGAGGCAACTTGGGTGCCGGCAGACCCTGAAATGGGTTTGAGCAGTGGTTCTTAACCTGGGTTCGATCGAACCCTAGGGGTTCGGTGAGTCAGTCTCAGGGGTTCGGCGGAGGTCAAGTCACACACCCAACTCATATTCATGATGACACGCCCCGCTTGGCTGTCACTGGCTGCAGGTGATCACGCTACATTGCTTGGCCAATCTGTGCTGCAGGAAATTTGGTGTGCTCAGTAGTCGACTTGTGACTGTCGTGATGGTATATCGTGTGATTTCTTTCTGAACGTTTTAATCCTTACTATGTTGAGCAAAAAACGAAAGTGGTCGGACGAATATGTACAACATGGATTCACGTATATAACAGAACGTGATGCTAGTCAGCTTCCTATCTGCATGATTTGCAAAGTAGGATCAACCCCCCACTGACTGACATGTACATACATGTCTATGTGTATACAATATCAATAAATACATATTCAATGCTATACAGTAAATGCTTATTATAACAATTAAACATTCAAAAATAATACGTAAGATGTAAATAAAATATAAATACACACAAATACAGATGTGTGAGCGCACACAGATGCACACCTCACATAAAAGTGTAAGTAATTTTGATGGGCGGAGTTCATGCATTGTATTGGTTTTGTTCTTTCAACACAGTGATGGTACTGTAATGCACAGTTCAGTTTGGTGCCCGAGTAAAAACCTATGCTTTGAAAGAAAATCATATTTTATTTTTCAATAAAGAAGGGTTCGGTGAATAAGCATATGAAACCGGTGGGGTTCAGTACCGCCAACAAGGTTAAGAACCACTGGGTTAGAGGGTGGCAGCAGATTTTGCCTCTCAGATATTTGCCGTTTATTGAGCAGCAGCTTAACAGCTGCAGGTGCATCTGGCACAGTAAAACATGCTGGCACACACATTCCTACCGAAATGCCAGAATCCCTCCCAGCTCAGGTCTTGGACGCACCAGCCTTGATAAAAATGATTGACTCAAATTGTTGTCGGCGTATAATTATCTTTCTGAAATGAGCCTGAATTTTTGCACAGGTTATTTTTATTTATTCTGTAAAGCCGAGTAGCTTTCATTACTTTCATTTCTCATCTTTATCCTTAAACAATCAGTCAAGAAATGTTTGTTTTTAGACATTGAATTTGCACTGGAATTATGAGGGTTATGTTGCTGACAAGGAAGGGAGGCATATAATCACCGCCTTTAATGTTATATGAATGGAAATACACTATTAATTAGAATATGTTGTTGTGTGTCCACTGTAAAACTGGAAATCCTAGAGAAAGAACTCTCTTTGTATGGCACAAGATGCACATATCCAGAGTACAATGCCACTGTACGTAAGCTGGACGTGGTATTACTGTAGCGTTGTGTAATATCATTTAGGAAAAGCCCTCACTTGGCCCTAACTATATACATCATTATAGTGGTACCTTGTCTGATATGTCCTTTCGGCTTTTTCCCTTCATCAGGGGTCGCCACAGCGAATGATTCGCACGTTTAATTTGGCATAGGTTTTTACATCGGCTGCCCTTCCTGACACGACACTGTTTGCAAGGGACAGAAACACGCTGACGGCTTTGCAGCTACTCTTTACAAAAGTCAGCAATGGTTCTTTTACATGAACCGCTCACCATAGACAGTGAGAGACCTGGCCCGCCTTTGATAACCCAGTTAGCTGCACTGGGTGTACAGTGACGAACCTTGTGGAGAGTGGGACTCGAACCTTCAACCTTATGATCAGCAATCCAGCGCCCTATACCACCAGGCCACCATTGCCCACACTGGTACCCTGTTTCTTCTTCTTCTTCTTCTTTTCCTTTCGGCTTTTCCCTTCAGGGGTCGCCACAGCGAATCATCTGCCTCCATCTCACCTTATCCTTTGCATCTTCTTCTCTTACACCAACGACCTTCATGTCCTCCTTTACCACATCCATGAATCGTCTCTTTGGTCTTCCTCTAGGCCTTTATCCTGGTAGTTCCAGCCTCAGCATCCTACTACCAATATACTCACTATCCCTCCTCTGTACATGTCCAAACCATCTCAATCTAGCCTCTCTGACTTTGTCTCCAAAACGTCTTACATGTGCTGTCCCTCTGACGTGCTCATTCCTGATCCTATCCATCCTCGTTACTCCCAAAGAGAACCTCAACTGGTACCCTGTTTAACGAATTTAATTCATTCCAAGGCAAGCTCGTAAGCTGAAAAGTTTGTTAGATGAAACAATTGTTTTCAAGTCCCAAGTTTATCTCGAGATCCAATTTAACTGCATTGCACTTCAATTCTGTCTAATTATGCCGGAAATGGATCCATTACATAATTATCAGAAAACTTTATCTCTCACCGGGTGAAGGCCTGAAGGGGGGGTTATGTTGTGGCGCCGTCCATCCTGGAATCTTCTGAAAGCAAATCCCACAACTCTTCTTGGAATTTCTTTAAACTTGGCAGACATGTTGAACACATGCCAAGAATAAGCATAATAATATTATAATAGCGATTTGGGCGATTTATTGACTTTTTTTTATTTTATTTTTTATTTTTTTATCAGCGTTATTGTCTGTAGACTTGTAGTATAATCTAATTTAATAGAAAAGGCGTATGAAGCAGGGGATACTGTGCTTGAGTTTTTCACACCCCAAAGCCAAGCTGTCAAGTACAAAAAAATCTGAGTATCATAGATTGCAGCTTTATTCATTTTTCCCTTTCACTCCTCTGTCACTGAGCTCTGTAGCTCATTGTTTTCTCTCATATAAAGAATATAAGGTGTTGAATTCCGTGTCACAGAGCTAATTTAGCTGATGTGTCACTGTTTGCTTTACCACCCAGGAGGTTCTGCAGAAATATGTGGTGTTTGTACTCCTGCTGCTGGCTGATAACGGAGGATTTGTGGATGGCTGAGGAATGTTCTTTGAGTGGAATAAAAATCTGACCGCTGACATTAGCAACCATCACAACTTGTTTGGATGTACTGTAAGTCTATCTATCTCGTGCCTGAGTCGTCAGACAACCATTGGTGACCCACCATGAAGGATAACGCCCTGGTTTATCATCATCATGGAGGTTTTCTTGGCGTGATTAGTGCAGTGGTTTGCCATTGCCTTTTGCTACGATGTGAACCTACGGGCAATTTAGAACAGCCAATTAACCTACTGTGCATGCTTTTGGCTTGTGGGAGGAAACCGGAGCACTCGAGGAAACCTATGCAAGCACGGGGAGAACATGCAAATTCCACACAGAAACACCCAGGCTGGGAATCAAACCCAGGCCTTCTTGCTGTGAGGCGGACGTGCTAACCACTACGCCACCATGCCACCTGTACCGTTACTAAATACACAAAATTGCCAGAAGTATTTGGATAATTGATAATCACACCCTTATATTTGCCTAGTCATAAACCATGGACATTATTATGGAATTTCTAAGAATTTAAATTGTTCATTGTTTCTTCAAGAGATGTGGGACTGATTTTTCTGCTATATGAGTAAATATTGTGAGTAAGGTCAGGCGTTATTGCCTGGCAGCATTGGTGTGGGGGTCAGTGTTCCAGTTCATCCCCTGTGGGATTGATTTCAAAGAATAGTTCCTCCACATGCAAACTGTATCTATACACTTCACTCAGGAATGCTAGTAGAGGCTTTGTGTCTTTTGTTTCCAGTAAAAGGAAGTTGTAAAATTACAGGGTGCAAGACATCCTATACAATTTTGTTGCTCCAAACGTTTGAGCAAAAATGAAACGACCACCAGGGTGATCACCAGGTGTCCACATACTTTTGGTGATGTATTCGAGAATTGATGATCGTGGTTATTATTTAACATGCTGTACACCGATCCTAAAGATGGATTTAGTTTAGAGAAGTAGCAGCTCCGTGGCTAAGGCCAATGGGTTACTGATCCGAAAGGGAGGGCGTTCAATTACCAGTACCACCGCTATTGTGATCTTGAGCAAGACCCTTAACCCTCAGTTGCTCTGTTGCATTAAAATGATAATTGTAAGTCACACTGGAGAACAGGGTCTGCCAGATGCTGTACATGTTAAGTAAACTTTTATAGAAAGAACCTTCTGATGAAGGTTAAATATGAATTTTAGTGATACTGCACAACAAAGTTTATTTGAGTTGGTAGAAAATGAGATTATGTAGAGTTGCCTCTGTCCTTGATACGAAATAGTATTGTTATGGTTTTCTCTAGGGTGGCACAGTGGCGCTGTGGTTAGCACTTTTGTCTCACAGCAAGAAAGCCTAGGTTCTATTCCTGGGCTTGAGTGTTTGTATATGGGGCTTGTGTGGGTTTCCTCCCACAATCCAAAAACTTGCACTATGTGATGATGGGCTGTTCCAAATTGGCCCTAGGTGTGAGTGGTTGTGAGTGTTGACTCGATGATGGCCCGGCGAGCTGTGCAGGGGTACTCCCCCATGCCCAAAAAGGTAAGTCTGTTGGGCTTTTTACACCCGAGCCTAGTGGCTCATCAGGCCGGTGCTTATCCCCGGTTTCCATAGCGTGAAGCGACCAGGAGTTCAGCTCCTCCTGGATGAGACGCTAGTCCATCGCAGGTTACCTTCCCAGTATATTTTTACTGGTACCCATTTATACTGCCGGGTGAACAGAGGCACATTTGTGGTTGAGACCTTACCCAGGGGTCTTAGCACAATGGGGGTCTAACTGGAATTTGAACCCACAACCTCCGGAACGTGAGCCCAGCACCCTAACCACTCCACCACCGGCCCCAGTAACCACTACACCACCAGCCCCATGCCCAAAGGTATATAATTAAACTTAGAAAGTGAGTGAATGAATGAATGAAATAGTCTTTTTTCAGGGCCCATGTGCTGTGAAACCTGGGAAAAATCCATTTGTATGCATGGATGCCTGACGCATGACCTTTATATGCGTTTTTCTCCCAGTTTGGTAATTTGTCAAACGCTAGCCACCACCCGCTAGCTGCTGTGGATGAAGTTTGAAGCGTTCTTCCTCTAAAATATGTTCCTTTAAACCACAAGTCAACCTTGAACTGAAGCTCTTTCCATGTCACATGAATTACTCCATTCTGCATAGATTAACTCGTAGATGACCATGATGGGCTGATGTTGTTCTAATTGGCGTTATTGGGATAGATGATGGTCCGTTGATCAATTTCCTCACTCCGGAGCCCTTTGTTGTGGTGTGTTACACAAAGCAATAGCTCATTATGAGAGTAAAACAGCTAATGTGGAAACTGGCCGTACAATGGCTTGGAATGTATGTGTCCCATTTGAGTCACATGATTCCGTGTGTCATGTAAATCCGAATTGCAAGACAAAATTTTGGATTTTAGAAATTGTTTTGGGGCAGGTAAGAAGGCTCACGGTGAGAGAGAGAGAGGGGGGGGTCTAGGTTTGAATCTTAACCAAGGACCTTCCTGTGTGGAGTTTGCATGTTCTCCCCATGTATAGAGGGTTTTCGTCCATTTACTCCAGCTTCCCCCACCATCTAAAAACATGAGATTAGGTCAACTTGCTACTTTCAATCACCCGTAGGTTTGAATGTGAATGTAAAATGTTGCTTGTCTATGTGTTACCCCTGCACTATAGACTGGTGACCTATTCAGAGAGTTCCCCACCTTCTACATAAAGTCTGTTGGGATTGACTGCAGAGTTTCAATAATCCTCATGGATAAACAGTATAGATCACGGGTGTCAAACTCAAGGCCCGTGGGCCAAATCCGGCTCGCTAACTCATTTTATGTGGCCTCAGAGACATTTCACAGAATATACATTCTTTGCATCGACTATTACCATGAAACCTAATTCATCATCCTTCCACTAGGTGGCAGCAGCTTATTTGAAGGAGACAGCTTGTCATCATAATTTAAGAACGATCACAAGCTAGCTTGTTATTGTTAAGTGTGCAAGTAATAAGGCGTGTAAGAAAGGAAAGGAAGACAAAATGCTTAAATGAATGATTCCGCCATGCAGATTTCATGGTTACTTTTTTAGAATAGATGTTCAGTCATTTCGGCTTTCGGTCACCTTTAAATTTTGTGATGTAGCTCTCAGTGAAAATGAGTTTGACACCACTGGTATAGGTAAGAGAAGGATGGATGGATGGATGGATACATGACAAAATGCTGTGGTATAAGAGGAGGTTTAATCACCTTGGTGGTGGTAGCAGTAACACTACTCTCACTTGGGTCGCATCGCAGCAGTGTGTCACCAGGTCGCTTTACTAGCAAGCCCAAAACAACATCATAGGGCTCTACAGTATTGCATCAGTGAAGTGTGCAGAGATTTGGAACATGTTGGGTGGGTGAGAGATGGACATTTTTGCGGTTAAATGTACCAATAAACACTCAGCCCTCTCATTTCAGAGGATTAGAAGTATTCTTTAAGGTTACATAAAGGTTACAGTGCGGATCTATGGAAAATCTAAGTCGAGGAACATATTCTAATCCCGCGGCTCATTTTTAGCTTGGGAGGATGTTTGTATTGGAATGATTTCTCAGTCCACATCCTCTGACCTCTTAAAACAGGAGGTGATGCATTCCAACAGTCCTTCAGTCCAGAATTCAGCTGGACAGATCTACAGTAGCATGTAGTCGGCTGTAAGTGGAAAGATCTTATTCCATGACTCCGTTCCTGATAGCTAGTGAACTATCTGCTTGTATATTCTTCAGTACCTTGTTTGTACATCTTAATTTATCACTGTGATGAATACAGCTGCATGCTATTTTTAGGTTCCTATTAAAGCAGGCGTCTTATGGTCAGAAACAGGAAGCGGCTATAAAGAGCTTCCGAAGACACTCGATGTCCACTCAGCGCAAATGTGTTTTTTTTAAACTGATCTTAATATAAGTACATTAGTCATGGAGAGATGCGGTGATGGTCTCCGGGTTTTATCTTCCGTGCATTTCATTTTGACTGTATATATACAGGTTTCCAAGCAAAACGACCCCAGCTTATGGGCTTTGTATTTCTTCTTCACCTGTTTTGCATCTGTTTACAGTAACAATAACCGGACTGCATCACCGGAGGAACAAACTCGAGCAAAAAGTTTGGTGATTTAAGTTGATTTTAAGACATTAGCACAACAAACTTATGCCAGCATCTCCGACACACATTCAGCTGAGTAACAGGACCAACTCTGAAAATGATTTAAAAAGGTTAAAATGTCCCAGATATCAGTAGGAGGTTTGTTCCCTCTCTCCACGCACTGTACTTCATAATAAGAAGGGAACCCTGGTGAAGAGCATCTATAGATGTGATGGTGTTTTATATCATCAAAAATACACTGCCCTCATATAAATGAGGGAATACATTCCTTCACATGCAAATTAATCTCAGATATGAGTGACAGTATTAGCTATAGAACACAGTGGTACCTCGTAACGAGTGCCCCTTATAACGAGTTTTCCATGATATGATCTGCTCCATCCAACAAGCAAAAATTCACATTACGAGCTCTCCTCGAAATGGCTTTTCCAAGCCTATTAGCCTCGTATTCTTCTGTGTGTATTCCTCAGCACTCCGAGAACACCTTGTCACAGTGCTTCTCAATTATTTTCTGTGACGCCCCCTTTAGGAAGAAAAACCCCCATTTCAGGTGCCCCGTGTGTAACTATACTGTTTACTGCACCTCATATCGTTTGCTCGGTGCTTTTCACTACACCATAGCATGACAATGAGAGCGCCACTGCCAACTACTGTCGTGGATGCACAATTGCACTTAATTCTAGTACAGTATGGCAAAAAAGCATGTTCGCCAGGGTCATACCCGTCCCCGTGGCATCACCCCCCACTATTTGAGAAGCACTAGCCTTGTGGGAGCTCACCATGAGTCTTTCATCGCTGGCGTTTGTAGTGTGCACACGCACAAAATTCTCCTCCTCCTCCTCTGTTACGCACCACCTCGTGCCTTCCCACGTGGCATCTTCGCCGCAGTTGATGATCGGAAGGGTTAGTTGACATTGTTTATTCTTGTTTTATTATTATTTATTGTTAATGTACATGTATTATTATTATTATTATTATTATTATTATTATTATTATTAATATTATGAAATATTTATTTTTACATGTTTATCTTTAATATATTGTCAAATATACGTGTTTGTGGCAGGTTATATGAGTTTGGGAGGGGGTCGGAACGGGTTAATTGGTTTTCTGTTATTTCTTATGGGAACAATTGTTTCATCTAACTAACTTTTCGGCTTACGGGCTCGCCCTCAGAACAAATTACATACATCAGTTGAAGTATCAATGTAGCCATGTAGCTTTGCCTAATCTATACAGTACTACATATGAAATGTATGCCTCATCTTATGTGTATAAAATGTATTCTTCACCATGATAAATAAATAAATGATTAAAAACACATTTTTAGGACATATAGCCCAGCTCTTCTTGCGCATTTCTGATAACTTAGCAGTGCAATACTGATACATAAAATGGAAAAGTCCAAGAAACATATCTCTTTTGAATAGACCACAGGGATTCAGACACTCCAGAAACAGCTCGGTGCTAGCCGCACCCCGGCTAACACGAAGCCCAGTTGAGCGTGCTTAGTTATACAATACACGCCCGAAGATACTCCGATCTTATAGCTGTAGTAGAGTCGACCGGTCGTAGATAAGCATAGTGCAAAACATGAACAAACAAATAAAATGAACAAAGAAACAATTTGACTCTGAGAACTCCGACGTCGCCCTCTGGGCAGCGCCATCTTGGAGACGTCACTCCAAGTTCAATGTAAAAGGACATGAAGAGTACTGTAATAAAGTTTATCCTTTTGGTATCGTTTGTTAAACATGCTACAGAACATAAAATCTCACGCATAAACATGAACTTTAGGTACTGTACTGGAATAATAATTGAAAAAGATTTTAATACAACAGTTCAGAGAAAACCGTCATTTCTCAAGAGAAAGTCTTATTTCTTCAGAAGAGACATCCAGCATTTTCTATCGCTTAGCCAGAGAAGACGCATAGCGTTTGAGTGGTATCATAGAGCTTAACTGGTAATTAAAACACACACTAAAGAGGCTCATTGACAACTTGTGCACGAATGAGGAAAAAGGGGCAGAACATGAGCTCAACCAAACTGGAGAAAGGAGGATAGCCATTGGCTGAATTTGAATCACGTGCCGGTCGCTCGGCAGTCAGCGAATACTCAAACCGTGGGTGCAAAACCGCGAATAGTCAAGAGCCTACTGTATTTTGTATGTGTATTTTGTGTGTGTGTGTGTGTGTGAGAGAGAGAGAGATATATATATAGAGAGAGAGACAGTGTTTTGTGTGTGTGTGTGTGTGTGTGTGTGTGTGTGTGTGTATATAACATATAAAATGTGTGTGTGTCAATGAAAATGTTTAATAATAGTTTAACAAATATGTTAATAAAATGGTTTAATATGTTAATAAAATGTTTAAATGATTTAATAATTAATTTTCTTTTACTTTTAACACATTTCATGCATATTTCATACAAAATTGGTGTACTTTTATCATTTTTAAAGGGTGTATGGGGCAGTCTTGGGAGCCTTGGAACGAATCAGGTGTTTTACATGTAAAATGCGCCTCTACTTACGGAACCTCCGCGTTTCGAAAAAGGCGCTGGAACAGATTAATTTCGTAAGTATGGGGCCGACTGTATATATAAACTAATGTGCAGTTGAGAATCTGACAAAGAATTGATACTCCTGTAGCATCTCTAGTTGACAGCAGTTGATAGTAAAAGCTATATTGCAGTGCAGAGTTAGCCTAATAACGACTGACTGTCTGTCTTCCTTTCGGCTTTTTCCCTTTTACTCGGGAGTCGCCACAGCGAATCATCTGATTCGCACTTTTGATTTGGCAGAGGTTTTTACGTCGGATGCCCTTCCTGTCACAACCCTTTTTTTAGTAAGGGACAGAAACATGCTGACGGCTTTGCAGCTACTCTTTACGAAAGTCAGCAATGGTTCTTTTACATGCCTCTCACCATAGACAGTGAGAGACATGGCCCACCTTCGATAACCCAGTAAGCTGCACTGGGGGGGGGGGGGTTTGATAACCTTGTGGAGAGTGGGACTCGAACACCCAACCTTTTGAATCAGCAATCCAGTGCCCTCTACCACTAGACCACCACTGCCCCCAGTTAGCCTAATAACGACTAACCTACATTAATGCAGTTATTTAAGTTATGTAGCATAAAAAAATATATGTGATAACTTGCTCTAAAGCTTTTTTAATCCTGGCTTTACACTAGGGCATGATGTCTATGATCTCTGAATATATATATTTTTTTACTCCCCGCCCCCACCCTCACATCCCATGATGCATTGGGACACCTTTATGGGTTCTGTTGAATTGTATATTTTTTCCTGAGCAGAACTTTTTGTCTGACAAACATCTATTCATTTTCATATTCATACCTAGCCAATTAGTGTGTCTTTGGACTGTGTAACCATTACACTGTACACACTTCATGCCCTGCAGAGATGAAGCCAGGCAAGTATACACATGTGCTTCAGTTTCCTGAAATGACTCTTCATTCAATGAGATTTCCTTTTGGCTTTTCCCCTCAATAATACGCTAAAAATAATGTAAAGTTTGTTGTGCTTAGGATGTGTTCACGCCTTTAATTGTAAGATCCATTCACCTGATGGCTAATTCTATTTGAATGGTTAGGGATGTGCATGACTCCAGGCTTGGGCATCACGTTTTGGTTTGAAATTAGGACAGGAACGGAAGGGGGACTGGTGTAACCGAACAGGTTCATTATCTTCTAAATTCAAGTTATATCCCAGTCTTAAACAGAACGCTTTATGACTTCGGTGCAGAGTTTGGTGTGTCTGTCAGTGCTGGACCATGTTTGGGCAAATCCGAACCACAAACCACTTCAGATGTTACTTAACACACACACTGACAGTTTGAAGTAACGGCTGTCACTGCTGAATTTGTGACCAGCCCACTAAATTCTCTCATCGTCTCTCTCTCTCTCTCTCCCTCTCTCTTTCTCTCCCTCTCTCTCTCGCTCTCTCTGCTCATTAATGTGGAAGAGAGAAGTGAGCTGGGCCAGACGTCAGTCGACCCTGGCATCAAGCCACCGTTCTATTACTCAGCATGTATTTGGCGAATTTAACTTGCAGTGTGCTTGACTTCCTGTATTCCTGTCTCCGCTTGTAATTGTTGTCCAGATGTGTGTGCACCGTGCGCAGCTCATCTGTATATACATGAATAGTTAGTATGTAGATTACAAAACATTTTTTTTTTCATTAGATCAAATATATCAGTACAGCATTACACTGATGTTTCCATTCCATGCCAAGTGTTTCTCAATGATTCAGTGGGTTGTTTATGACTCTCGAATTAATTCAATTAGGTGACATTTTTTTGTAATTATTAAAAATACATTGAAAAACAATGAAAAGCAGAATGAGAACTAAATCTGAGTGTCTGGAGACGTATTTCTCTTTTTATAACATGTTGATTCTTCTGAGAAGTGCTTTCTTTTTCTTCCATTCATTAGAACAGTAGCTCGCTCTCTCTCTCTCTCTCTCTCTTGTCTCTGTGTGTGTGTCTCTCTCTCTCGGTGTCTTTCTGTCTCGCTCTCTGTCTCTGTGTGTGTGTGTGTGTGTGTGTCTCTCTCTCTCTCTCCCTCTTTCTCTGTGTCTCTATCTGTCTCTCTCTATGTCTCGGTCTCTCTCTGTGTGTGTCTCTGTCTCTCTCTCTCTCTCTCTCTCTCTGTGTGTCCGTCTCGGTGTGTGCCTCTGTCTCACTCTCTGTGTCTGTCTCTGTGTATGTGTGTCTCTCTGTCTCTGTGTGTGTGTGTCTCTCTCTCTGTCTCTCTGTGTGTGTGTGTGTGTGTGTGTCTCTCTCTGTGTCTCTGTCGCACTCTGTGTGTGTGTGTGTGTGTGTCTCTCTCTCTCTCTCTCTCCTTTTAATCTGTCTGTTTTTCTCTTTTGTGTGCGTCTTCTCTATTGATCTTTCTCTGTCTGCCTAGCTTTTATTCTATGTCTCTCTGCCTCTCTTCCTCTTTTGCTACCTCTCTCGCTCTGTACAGGCGTGGGTTTTTTTTTTTTTTTTTTTTTTTATCTGGGGAGGAAACTGTGGAACAGGAAAATAAACGTTTTCCAGTAGACCAGAGAGAAACAGCAAGTTTCCTTTTAAGGCTGTAATACTGCTCCTCTGAGAGCGAGAGGAGAAAAAGGATTGTGCTGGAGAACCTGGCAGAGGAACAGACGGTTTTGAGAGAACCACAGAACAGGAATGTGAGCGGGTGTTGTACCTGGAAATGTTATTGAGAAAGGGAGGATGAATGGCACATTCCTGTGCTGTGACTCCCGAGGCGAGAGTGGAGGGAGGCGGGATGGACTGCTGTGGTTCTGAGATCACTCACATAGGCAGATGATCCATTGCCTGACTCAGTCCAACTCAACTCATGAAAACACCAGTCGAAAGGAATCAAGACACCTCTGACTCGGGTCTGAGACTTTAATATATATTACATTGCACTGGGTTTTTAGGCTTCTAGTTTTAATTGGAATAAGAGTACAAGGCCACACCTTCATTTGGAAATAATGGGTGCCTTGGGTACAACTGTTTAATCCCAGTCATGTCTCCTTTATTTGTAAAAGCCGTACTGGTATATCGCCTATGCTGGATCTCCCTGACAAAAAGGCCACACCTTCTCCTCTGAACTTGGACGCAGTGGACATTTAAATGCAACAGGTTTATTTATTTGGATTGTCAGATCAGGGCTCCTGAGTGTGCCACCGTTAACCCAGAGCTCGCAAATTTCAGTCCAGGTTAATGCCACAGCCATCCGTGACTGGGAGGCCATGGGAGCTAATTGGCTGAGCTCTCAAGGAAGGGAGGGATAGCATGCATTCACTTCAGTCATTCACAGCAATTGCCAGCCAATCATGGGTGTTTGTGAGCTCATTTGTACGAGGTGCTGGATGGCACTTTCTGAGTGTGTTAGACCGTCCCCAAAATATGCATGCGCCACTGCTCGATACGAGGTGGATGGCTAGCATTGAATGTCACAGAAGGGGTCTTTGCATGCTTTCGCCCCTACCTGATTGGTGGTTGTCATATGATGGGAAGGTGATACCTGATGGGCGGGAATTGGATACGACTAAATTAGGGATAAGGAAAGGGGGGGGGGGGTTCAAAGAAATAAAAAGGATTGACAGAGCATGTAACACACACAGTTTACTTGGAATCACGCACAGAGACCACGTCGTCTTTGTTAGAGCTTGTAGGCGCAAAGGACACACCCCATTATAAGGATTCAGACAAAAAGCCCCCAGCACTTTCTTGCGAAGAATTTACATTTACAGCTCAGATATTTACGCTGTCATTACTCCATGTTCATAAAAGTACAGTTGGCCCTCTACTTACGAAATTAATCTGTTCCAGAGCCTTTTTCGGAACCTGGAGGTTTCGTAAGTAGAGACGCATTTTCCATGTAAAACACATGATTCGTTCCAAGGCTCCCAAGACTACCCCATAAACCCTTTAAAAATGATAAAAGTACACCAATCTTGTATGAAATATGTGTTAAAAGTAAAAGAAAATTATTTATTAATCCATTTAAATATTTTATTAACATTTATTAATTAAACCATTATTAAACATTTTTTATTAACGCACACACACACACACACACACAAAACTCCTCTTTCTCGTGCACGCTCTGCCAAATGCGGGCTCCGCCCATACGCAGTGCACATCCGACGGAGCTTTTGAGACGGGGTGTTGTATTTAAAGCCGAATTACGTACCTGTTTGAAAGATCAGAGGTCCGGATTCAATATTAACTTGCTTCCTTACGAGATCGGAGGTCTTGTGGCGCCGCCCACTCCCGTGCACAAAAATGCTTCGTGGCCGAATTTGGAGCTTTTGAGACGGGGCGCAACTCATCCGGACCTCCTCAAATAAGCTGCAATGAGTACAGTACTCTCAAAACTCACAAAACTCATGAACCAACAGTACATCTCTCCTTTACGTGTGTGACAAACAAGCTTATGGGTACAGTACTATGGAGATTCAGCTCCCTACTGGCCAATGGGAGGCTAGAGGGGCGGGATGTTTGGAGACAGCCAATGAGCGAGCAATTCGCGCATTGTTTGAATTTTTGAATGGCGCATTTGGCGCTTTTCATAAGAAAAGGTTGTTTCGTATACAGAGGGTGAAAATTTAGGAAAATGTTTTTCTTAACCTGGATTTTTCGTATTCAGAGGTTTTCGTAAGTAGAGGGCCGACTGTAATTAATGATAAATAAAAACATCAGCATTAAAGTGCTCTGTTAACACAGCATTGTGCTCTGTTAGCTTAGACATCTTGACCCAGGCTGGCTCCACCCATTTGTTAGCAGGAGAGAGAAAATCAGTAAGACTCATAGCTTAAGTGCTGTTCTGAATTGATTATTGGAAGGAGAGCAGGCAGCCATAAGCCGGAGCACTACTGCATCTTTCTAAAGGCTTTGTGTTATTTAGAGTGAGTCACGCCCTTTTGTGTGTGTCAAATGGTTCTTTATTTTCTTTAATAAATAATAAGCTAGTCATGACAAGGCTGTGTGCTACACCAGCAGTTTCCGAGTGTGTTGGTAAAGGCTTTGATTGTACACACCCCACACACAAACACGGTACCCTTTGTTCCATACGTGCACCAGATTTGATGTTTTCATTAAATGGGATTACTGGTGATCTAGAGTGCTTTTGTAAAGTGCTTTTGTAGAGATGAGGTCACTCATCATTGAATTATCTGGAGATTTAGGCTGTGATGTTTATCCGCTGCTGAGTCGCCAGGCTTCTACCGAAAGGATGTTCAGGACATGCCTTGACACGAATTTCCAGACGTTTCATACTTAGTCAGAGTTGTCTGTTTGTGAATACAGGGACCCCTCGCTACTTTGCGCTTCAAATCATTCGGCTTGAGTGCATCGCATTTTTTTTTTTCACTGATGTGAATCACCAGCAAAGCGGAGAGTTCTCTTTCCTGGATTCGGATTTTCATTCATTATACAACTCTCTTTGCTTAACTGAGTATGCATGGTAGATTGTGCTGATTCGAGCAGATAGTAATTCATCTGTGTATGAGACTTGCACCCATGCTAGTAGGCTTACGCTTCTGACCAACCATATTTGCTTAGGGCTATAAAAGTCCGCAAAACAGTGTAAACACAAAGATCACAGAGACGATGTCTTGACACAAGGGTAACACGCTAAATAACTGACGAATAAGGCTGATAAAATATAACTGAACTGGGAAAAAGGAGGGGCACGTTCAGTCTGTCGTTTGTAAACAATGGACGCAATGTCATTGCGTCATTACGTCAGCGTACTACGTAGGTATGTCTAAACTCAAAATGTGACTTTAAAAAAAAAAAAAAGTAAAACGGATGAACGTAAGTCGAGGAGTGTCTGTAAATATCTTTATAAGACAAATAAGTGTGCTATGTATTAATCTTAATAAAAGTCTTAAGTTTCTTCGTAAAATTCCTCGGATTGGTGCAACCAAACTTTCCAAGCGACCCCCGTATTTGAAATATAATTAAAGCTTATTATTATTTTCTTCAGCTAATTAACTTCAGTTCATCATTCATTTTCTGTAACCGCTTCATCCTAATTAGGATCGCGGGGAGGCTGGTGCCCATCCCAGCCAACTCCGGGCGAGGGCAGCGTACACCCTGGACAGCTCGCCAGGCCATCGCAGGGCAGAAACACGCCGACGGCTTTGCAGCCTACTCTTGTCGAAAGACAGCAATGGTTCTTTTACATGCCTCACACCATAGACAGTGAGAGACTTGGCCGGCCTTTTATAACCCAGTTAGCTGCACCGGGGGGGACAGTGACAACCTTGTGGAGAGTGGGACTCGAACCCCCAACCTTTGGATTAGCGATCCAGCACCTTACACCACTAGACCATCACTGCCTCAGCTAATTAACTTGGGTTGTTAAATTTTTGCATCATGCTGTATACATTCATCCCCAGTCATGCTGGGCAGAGCTACAAAATTGTAAAATGTGAGACTGCTTAACTTTACAAAATGAAATTTGGCCTGGTATTTGTCTCCTATTTCTGTTTTTGTAGGTATAAAATATGTGGCATTAAGGCAAAGGGCGGGTGGCCCTGATTGGTGGTGAATTGATAAAAATTGTGTAGAAGCTTGGAGTGAGCTGTATTACACTCCCATAGCACTTGCTTTCGTGACATCTTATAGAAGCCTCTCTGAGCACCAGCACAGGTTACTGCTGCCCTCTAGAGGACAACAAAATGTATTTAACAAAGGAAGGAGTTGATAAATTAAGGTTGTTTTATTTTCTATGGATTTGGGAGATGGTGGAAGGGACAGCGCTTTCCCCAAAATAAACATAACATACAAGCAAAACTCGGTGTCCGACCACAATTCGTTCCAGAAGGCTGTTCGAATAGCGATTTGTTCGAATTCCGAATCTATTTTTCCCATTAAATATAATATAAATGGTCTTAATCCGTTCCAAGACGCGAGAAAACTACCTTTTTTTAAACATGTTATTTCATAATGTTATTTGTATATCAAATTGTATATTAAATGTGAAACAACAGGGCAAACACACATTCTTAATATTTTATATTAGCATCAATTAATATTTTATAATGAAAATTGCCACGGCAACTCGTACCCCAGTCCAGCCTGGCCTACAGTCTGTTACATTTTTTTGTGTAAAGGAATGTGTACAAACATTATGCAGTAATGAAACATGTCAAAGAAATGTAAAAAAAAAAAAAAAGCAAACACAAGAAAGAAAGATGATTTGGTTATCATCCTGCTGTTTTTCCTCGACAGGAGCTGCTGTGCTGGTGCTCGCCACATCCCCAAAGCGTTCGGCTTCCGAATTTTGTTTCACTTCTGGGTCAAAAAACCCCCCGAATTTTTTGGTCGAATACTGATTTGTTCGATGTCTAAAATGTTTGAAAACTGAGGTTTGCTTGTAGTTACTTGCGATACATATTTTCAAACAACAGCTCAACAACAACAACAAAAAAACTTCTTGATTTGTTACAATTTCTGTTCTATTCAAGTAAACATCATACTTACAAAACCACTAAGTTGTATTGTAATTCCACCGTTTAAATAGATGCCACCCACATGCACTATTTCCAAACATGTGGACACTTGACTTTTAGGTCCATATGGAGGCATTTACTACAAACTTGGAAGAGCGGATTGTCTTGGAATTTCCCTTTACTGGAACAAAAAGGCCCAGACATGTTCCAGTATGACGATGCCCCTGCACACAACTAGCGCATTGTAAAGTCTTGCTTTGCCAAGCTTGGATTGGAAGAATTTGTTGTGTTCTGCACAGAATTCAGACTCCTTCACACTTGACACTTTTGGGGGAAATGTAACGCCGATAGCATTCCTAGCCTCCCCATTCAGCTGCAGTGTCTAACATTGGTGATGGCTGTGGAAAGTTGCTCTTTTCGGCTTTACCAATGGCCATGTTGTAAAATCCATCAGAAAACTTAACATTATAACTTCCACTCTTTTGTAAGATTATGTTATGTAGTAGATTTATATAGCGCTTTATCCATACCGGAATATTCAGCTCAAAGTGCTCTGGGGAGTGTTCAGTTGTTTATTGAGAATAACTCTTTATTGTCAAAGTACATTGCATACATGAAATCTGGGCTTTTGTGCCCTGGGCACCTGTTGCCACTGTGCAGTGCCAGTTATTGCGTTGTTCTATCCTTTGATGCTGAGCACCAAGCAGGAAGCAACAACTACCAAATTTTAACGTCTTATGGTGTGACACAGCCAGATTCAAACTCCGACCTTCCAGAGGGTAAAGTGGACGCTCTACCAACCGAGCTAAATCCCTGCTAACACAGGAGGACAGAAACATGGTTGGAATGTGAGGTTCAGGTGTCCTCAGACTCGTAGTAATATGTTGTAAATGATTAGATTACATAAATACTTTATTAATCAACAAGGAAAATTAACAGTTTCTGTGTTGTGCAGCTATATTAATGTTCTCATCACTAAATGGTGTGTAATGTGTGTCTTTGTTGCAGGGGAGTTGCTGAGCCAGCCTCGACCTGAAGGCTTGACTGAGATTATCTGTCCTAAGAATGGCTCGGAACGTGTCAACGTGGCCCTCGTCTACCCTCCCTCTCCCACTCTGATCAGCCCCACTCATAAATAACATCAATATCCCCTCCAGCACAACACAGCACAGTAACTGTAAACACACTCTGCTGCACATTTGTCTTCCCTGTAATACACACCCAGCATACACAGTGCACTACGTGTGTGTGTGTGAGGGTGAGGGCGTGTCCCGTTTCTATTTCATGAGTGCTTGGAAGACAACAGTGTGATGGGATGTGTTCTGTGTGTATGTGTGTCTGTGGGAGGGTCAACAAACTCTTAGCTGTGTGTACACTTGAAGACGTGAAGAATCCCTCACACTGCAGTAAGTAGGATGGGAAACGAGTTGTTATCACAACCTTCCTGTAAAATGTCTGTCTGCTACACATCACCATTTTTTCTGGAATGGAAAACTTAAGAAGTGGTAGTGTTTATACGACACAGGAATAGTATGATTTGATTCGTTTTCTATTCCAGGTCATCATTATTCTGAATGTCACACGTGGCATTTTGAGGAAAAATTCAAAAACAAACTTTAAAGACTCATTAACCTGGGTAAAGTTCCTTTTCTTCAGTTTAATTTGTTTAATGTCATAAAGGGTTTTGTAGCTTTGTACAAAAATAGATTGATTCCACCGAACTACTTAACCCTTTCACACCCAACAGGACCATATGGTCCTCTTTCAAAAAAAAAATGCTAATAACTACTAGACACGTGTTGCTGTCGTTCAGAACGTGTTCTATACAGGCCTTGCCTGATGCAACACAGCTTGGTCCCACGTGCCTCAGTCAGCTGTGAGATGACCTTCAGTGTGTAGGATTGCGTTCATGAATTTGTGAGTGTTATTTGTTATTAGTGTTGTTATAATTTTGTTGAAAGAAATGTGTTCGGGGTGTTTCCTTGGGCCTTTTTGATTAAGAACAAGTAGTGATATATATATA
Source organism: Plotosus lineatus (assembly GCA_024760905.1). NCBI lineage: Eukaryota > Metazoa > Chordata > Actinopteri > Siluriformes > Plotosidae > Plotosus > Plotosus lineatus. The sequence goes on along the minus strand of CM045735.1, from coordinate 21,295,845 downwards.
TATATATATTTTTTTTTAACTGCAAAAAATAATTAGGGCATTAAAGAGTTAAATAAGTTAAATATGGGGAAATTAATAATTCCGACTCAAATGTGGCATCACTCATTTTGTCTCTGTACTTCTCAGATTTCTTTCTTTCTTTTCCCTCCAATGACAAAGCGCATGTAAACTGAGTAAAGAGGTTCAAACCATATCAACGTACAATGGGAGGGATTTGTTTTGTTTTTGTACCATTAAATGAGTGATGATGGTTGTTTAGAGTTTGATCCATGACCTAATGGCGTTCAAGTCATTTTGATACTGCTTCATCCAACAGAGTGGCAAAATTTTTATTGTATATAAACCTAAACTCCATTCAAACATGCAGCAACACAATAGTAAATCATGAGGGATTTGTGAAAGAGCTAAAATTTAGATAATTTAAGAAAAGGGGAAAAAACCGAGAGGAAATCTCAAGTTTATCCGTTTCACACGACAAGTTATTTTTGTGTTCCAAGAGTGTGACATAGCAGGTTTATTTATAGTGTTATTTGTTGAGATGAGTCGTCAAGACATGACACACTGGGGCAATATCTACTAAATTTGGAAATTGTGACATAACTCGTTTCCCCCTTGCACCATTCATACACACACACATACATGCATACACTACACCCACAAATGTGAGGCGCTCCACCGAAAGTAGGCGCTTGTCACAAGTGACGTATGTTGCTTGTGCGACAAAGCGTGGCTTATCCGGACTTCTGATCTTTCAAGTGGGCAAGTGAAAGCTGAGTACTAAACAAGTATTCAAAGCACACTTGCTCACTTGAAAGATCGGAAGTCCGGATAAACCGCGCTTTGTCTCACAAGTACCATGCGTCACTTGTGACAAGCGCCTACTTTCGGTGGAGCACCTCAAAAATGTGTGTGTGTGTTGTTGTTGTTATGTAATTGGTGAAACTCGTTTTATTATACAAGAGGTCCTGTGTATGAAACTGTTTTGATAATTTGGCCCTTTGGTAGTAATGGAAAAAAATTGGATCCCCCACCATCACTAATGAACCATCCACGATCTAATCAAACTAAAGTTGGATTGTATGTAATCTTGAATGCGAATCATAAATTAACTCTGACCTACAGGCTGAAACAAATTTATGAAAGTTAATGTACATTTGAGTAGCTTAGCTTAGTTAATGTTATAAATGTCTGTGACACATTAAGTTGGTTGTGAAGTATGCTGACATGCTTGTTACTCACTCGCATATTCAGTGAACATACTGTTGGGTGGGTTGGGTAACAGCCACTTCACGGATAGATAACTAGGCTTAGCCATTGTCTGTGTTCATGCATTCAATCAGGTAGCTTACTCGCCATTATTGGTACATTAGACTGGCACTTTGTGTTCGCCCTTTAGATTTCCACGCTTAAAAAGAAAACGTGAGGTAGCTAACTGATGAATGTTTGCAAATTTATCTCTGTGGATTATACAGACGCTCCCCAACCTACGTTTTTGTTTGGTTCCGGACGGCCGAACACAAGTTGAAAAAAATGTAAGCTGTAACTGTATGTTCCAGTGACGTATGACAATCATACTGTACTATAATCCATAAATGCCATTACTGTATCTCATAAAACACCCCTAAATCAATTATTATAAACATAACATTGTAAAATAACATCAAATAATATCAACATTAATTTCAAATAAATTAAATTCAAGCAAAATAGTTTCAAATAGATGAATTTTAATCAAATTCACTCATCAAATATCAAATACAGTATCAAATATAACCTTTAACATTTCTCTATGATACGATCTTTCTGCTTGTAAATGGTTCGGGTGGTCGACAGATGGTTACTTTACATGAAGCTGAGCCGGGTCACTTTACATGAAGCTTAAAACAACCAATCAACGCTTATAATACGTGAGGCGCTCAACACCGAAATTAGTTCACTTGCTTGTGCTTGAGACAAAGCACGGGTTATACGGACTTCCGATCTTTCAAGTGAACAAGGGCGTCGTTGAATATTCGTTTAGTACTCAGCCTGCACCGATGTGAATCACCAGCGCCGCGGAGAGTTCTCTTTCTTTTATGGATTTGGGTTTTCATTCATTTTACAACTCTCTTTGCTTAACTGAGTATGCATGGTAGATTGTGCCAATCCGAGCAGATAGTTAGTTCAGTCTTGGGAAAACCAGAAATTCCGGCATATGCCGGAAAACTTGCACCCATGCTAGTCGGCTTACGCTTCTGACCAATCATATATATATATATATATATATATATATATATATATATATATATATATATAAAAAACTGAACTGGGAAGAAGGAGGGGCACGTTCAGTCTGTCGTTTGTAAACAATGAACGCAGCATCATTGCGTCATTACATCAGTGTACTACGTAGGTACGTCTAAACTCCAAATTTGACAATTTTTTAAAAATAAAAACGGAAAACGAATGAATGCAAGTCAGGGAGCGTCTGTATACACAATATGGTAAAGTATATTCTGTTATAATATATCAGGACATTAACGTATAGAAGCTAGCAGGAGTTATTATAATATTTTAAGTTCTAACACAAGCAAACTAATAACACTGTACTTATCCTGATTTAATTTAGGAATACAATTTTAGTTCTGTTAAATGTGTTGTGTTTTTTTTTCCTGCTTTAAACTAAATATATTTACACTGTCTTTACTTTCTCAGTTTCACAGGTTTATGCACAGCACTGCTGACATTTGCCAAAAGAAAGATCAGCCCTGACCCAGAATGAGACGTCTTGTGAGAAGCTTGTTGTTTATTTGTGAACTGCTGAATGGGGAAGAATCAAAAAGTAAACATAAGGAAACTTCTGCTCATCAGTCATCATATGGATGAAGGAAAAAAATTAAGCTCCTTGGATACTGATTATTGAAACAACTCACTGTTATTAAAAATGAACTGAGTTGATGAATTGGGACAATCTGTTTTTCAAACAAAAAAACATTGGTCCTGTAGAAGTAGTGGGTGTGGTGGTAGCGCTGTAGCTCAAGAGAGTGCAATGATGCGTTCCTGATTACAGGGATCCCTCGCTACTTCGTGCTTCAATTCATGCTGCTTCAGTGCATCGCATTATTTATTTATTTTTAAAAAAATATTTATCGAATTAAAAAATCAGGGAATTGAGGAAGAATAGGGGGGGAAGATTAAGGAAAATGTCGCAAAAACAAGGCCAATTACTCAAAAAAAAACAAAAAAACCCCAAAGCAACCCAAAACCTCCCATCAAAACTAGCTACATTTTAGTGAGGTGCGCATCTGAGTGCATGTGCATGCACATGCACGCGTGTATGTGTGTGTATTTATATTTTATTTATATCGTATGCGTTTTTTAATGTTTAATTGTTATTATAAGCATTTATAGCATTAAATATGTATTTATTGATGCTATATACACACATACATGTATGTATATGTCAGTTGTGGGTGATTCTACTTTGTGAAATTCCGTGATCTTGAGGGGATCTATGTCCCAACTAACCGCGGAAATGAGGGATCCCTGTAATTTCTTACACTGCAGGCTAATGTTAGGAATTTAAGATTAATGGCTGAGATGCTTGGCATGTCTTAATCAGTTGAACATATTGAGCATCCATGTTTTGTTCTGATAACCAGGTTAATCTCAAACCAGGACCAAAGCAGGACGTTATACCAAATTCCACAGGCTCGGAGTAGGTTGATTTCTGTAGTAGGGTTATTTTTACATTTTGTTCACCAGTACACCGAGCTTTACATTTCAACACCAAAACCACTGCCTAACTTTTTTTTTTTTTTTTGTGGAAAAACGTTCCAAATTTGGAGACAATACAGGTATAGATACATGTAGTACATTTCTGTCTTTTAATGTATACACAGCTCCTTGCTCCCAATAACTGGCACTGGCACATACCATATATTCTAGAATAAGTTACTTTAAAGGATACGGCTTCAAACTACAACAGTATACGGTACTGTCTGAAAGTCTCAGGCACAACAGCCTTCTACTAGACTCCTAATAAAGTGCCATATCAAATAAAGCACTTTTCAGATAAAACTAGTTTACAGTTAAAAAGCTTCAATGAAAATAACAAATATCTTTTCTCTACTATTTATTGCACTTTATTACAATCATCCCCTGCACCATAATTTATTCATCATCTCCAAATATGTCCTCTACATGATTTATTTTGGTTTATTCATAGTTTCATGTACCAATTTTTTTAAAAATTTTGTTACAGTTCGTTAACATAAGTATATGTACTATGTCACAATTCATATAAATTTCAATCTGTACAAATGAAGTCGTTAATGTGTGATTCAAATGTTGACTTTCAGGTCAAATCCAATATGTGTCAGCTTTGATACATGGAATTACAGCATTTTTTATTATACTTATCCATTTTTACAAGCTTAAAAGTAATTGGACACTTGGACGATGAGCGGTTTCAGGGCAAGTTGTAGCCTGATGCCTTATTTTTATTTAAAAAAAGTAAACTTATAAAATTGTTTGCAGTTCACTGGAATTGGTTTCAAATGTTAAATTTGTGCTGCATGGCTGCTTATGGGAACTTGCATTACATGTTCCAAAAATATTTAATTGCAAGCAAAGAAGGCCGCCATTCGCATGGAAAAAGTAACACACATTAGATGAATAGCAGAAATTTTAGGAGTGGCTACATGCATTCGTATAAAAAAAGCAAAATACTGGCAAGCTCAGCAAAACTTAAAAAAACAGAACAAAAAAAAAAAAAAGCCTGGATAACCATGAAAAACAGGAAATTGGCTGGTTCTGTAATTCATTATTAATACCATCCAAGTCAAGAACACTCTTGAGGAGGTTAACTTATGAACGCCAAACTCTACAACCAAGTGGCACCGCTATAAATGTAAATACAGATCAACACTACTGATGACACTCGAGAGCAGAATGGACAGATTAGACTTTGCTTGAATGCTGACCCGGTTCCAGCTGGGGCTGGTGTTCCAAAATGTACCACATGATCCGTCAAACATGGTGGACCAAGCTACATTTGTGTTCAAAATAATAGCAGTGTGTTTTAAAAAGTGAATAAAGCTCAAAGTCCTTACAATAGCTTTTATTTCAATAAACACGAATGCATTGGAAATACAACACATTCTATTCCAAATCAAAACATGAAGAAAAATATCAAATTTGTGTTATTCCTTTAAAGAAATTGAAGAAAAGTGAATATCACACTGTTAAAAAGTGAGCAGTGTCGGCTTCTCTTTACAAACATGAACATTCGCGGTATGAACCGAAAAATTGTTTAAGATTTTGCTTTCCTTTCAATCGCTGAACTAATATTTAGTCGTATTATCACTGTTTCTGAGGACTTCTGCACATCTGTGTTGCATGGAGTCAACCAACTTCTGGTACCTGTGAACAAATATTCCAGCCCAGGATGATTGGACTACATTCCACAGTTCTTCTGTATTTTCTGGTTTTGCCACAGAAACTGTGTTCTTGATGTTACTCCACAACTTTTCTCTTGAATTAAGGTCGGGGATTGGGCCATCGCTCCATAACATCAGTCTTGTTGGTCTGGAACCAAGATGTTGCCCGTTCACTGGTGTGTTTGGGGTGGTTGTCTTGTTGGGACATCCATTTCATGGACATTTCGTCGTAAGCATATGGAAGCACGACCTCCTCTAGTGTTCTGATCTATTCAAACTGATCCTCGGTCCCTGGTACTGTATGCGGTAAATAGGTCCGACACTGTAGTATGAGAAACATACAGAGGATTTGCATTCATATATATTTAAAAAAAAAAAAACGTAATTCAAGCATTTATAAATTCTAAGCAATATATATATATATATATATATATAGAGGATTTTCTGAGTAGATCCTTCCGTAGGAGAGTGCTCAATACTTTTTGGTAGAGCAAATAACAAAAGGACAGGACAAAGACTTTCTATTGAAACTCCATTTATCACTACAGATCTTTTTCGAGGGGTGGTGAAACCATCCTCTCTCTTCAGGTGATTATAGAAGAATCTATCTTCCTCTATAATCACCTGAAGACAGAGAATGGTTTCACCACCCTCAAACAGATCTGTAGTGATAAATGGAGTTTCAATAGAAAGTCTTTGTCCTGTCCTTTGTTTTTATATATATATATATATATATATATATATATATATATATATATATATATATATATATATATATATATATATAAATATATATATATTGCTTAGAATTTATAAATGCTTGAATTACTTTTTTTTTTTAAATTAAATTCTTGAATTACTTTTGAGCCTTGAAAAATTGAGAAATTTAAGAATGGCTATGCTATCTCTGAAATGGGTCATGCAATCTTTTTTTTTTTTTTTTTTTTTAACTGAAAGTCTACACTTCAGCCACATCTTAACTGCTAAATTTCATAACCACTGAAGTAGCGTACAGAAACAAGTTTACAAAAACACGACGTGCAAACCTCTGCCAAGCCCAGCAATTGCCCATATGAACCAAAATGTCAATCATCGTATCACATAATCTATCCAAAAATCAATCATCTCCAAAATCAAATGGAGTCTTTTTTGATCAAAGCCCCGCCTCTGGTGTGTGTGTGTGTGTGTGTGTGTGTGTGTGTGTGTGTATATATATATATATATATATATTTTTTTTTTTTTGAACCGCTTCCTCCTTTTGATGATAATGGGGAGGCGTGCACCGATCTGAGCCAATGCTTGGCGAAAGCAGAGTACATCCTGGACAGCTCGCCAGGCCATCGCAGGGCAGAAACACGCTTGATGGCTATGCAGCCTACGATGCCCTGCGATGGCCTGGCGAGCTGTGCAGGATGTACTCTGCCCTCGCCAGGAGTCAACTCGGATGGGCACCAGCCTCCCCGCGACCCTAATTAGGATTAAGCGGTTACAGAAAATATTTATGCGGATTTGATATATACATATGTATATATATCTATTTCAACATAAAAAGAATCAATATGAAAAAATGACTGGCAGAGGTAAATATTGTGACACTGCCCAAGGCGCTACTGACTCTGGGTTAAAAAATACCGCAACCTATTAATATAACTTTGAAAGAAAGAAACCTGCCTAGTATTTTTGGGTCTGTCTTGCAATTTCACCTGAACGTTTCCTTCTTATCTTTGTAAATACAATTAAAAATAGTAACTGAAATAAAACCCCTGTATTTATTAAAAGGAGTACGAAGAAGCCACGGACTGCTGACTGTAGCCTAAGCTAAAGGTTTGGTTTAGTCTCACTGATTTATATATATATATATATATATATATATATATATATATGTGTGTCATATCATCACTTGCTGTCTTGCAAGCCAGGACTTGTCGTGTTGTATATATGATAATTGGACGGAGGTGTATACGAGCTGATGTGAAGACTGTTTGTAAATGTCCATCTTAAATATCATTTCATTGTTGTTCTGGAAAAGGACAGATTGTGTGATTTGTATATTGTTTATAAAAACAATAACTTTTTTTGTACGCAATAAGACTATTTTTGTATGTGATCACCAATGGTTTCATAGGATTTGCTGCACATTGTGCATGGCTACTGTGTGCTAAATGTAGAGATGAACACACTTGCTGAGTTAGGAATATGTCAATGTGTCAGAAACACCAAATACAAATATTTGTTTTAATATGACTCATGAAACTTATTTTATGATGATTATTATTGATGATTTCCTTTCGGCTTTTCCCCTTTTTCTGGGGTCGCCAAAGCAAATGATTGGCACGTTTGATTTGGCAGACGTTTTTTTTTTTTTGTCAGATGCCCTTCCTGACACAACCCTTTTATCAAGGGGCAGAAACACGCTGACGGCTTTGCATCCTACTCTTTACCAAAGTCAGCAATGGTTCTTTTACATGAACCTCTCACCATAGAGACATGGCCCGCCTTTGATAACCCAGTTAGCTGCACTGGAGGGGACAGTGACAATCTTGTGAAGAGTGGGACTTGAACCCACAACTTTAGGATCAGCGATCCAGCGCCCTATACCACTAGACCAGCACTGCGGCATTTATTAGTTTCTAATAATATAATTATAAATAACATATAATTTCTTTTTCAGTTCATTCAGTTCATTTTCTGTACCCGCTTAATCCTAACTTGGGTCGCGGGGAGGCTGGCGCCCATCCCAGCCAACTTCGGGCGAGGGCAGAGTACACCCTGGACAGCTCGCCAGGCCATCGCAGGGCGGAAACATGCTGACGGCTTTGCAGCCTACTCTTGTCGAAAGTCAGCAATGGTTCTTTTACATGCCTCACACCATAGACAGTGACAGACATGGCCGGCCTTTGATAACCCAGTTAGCTCCACTGGGGGATAATTTCTTTTTGTCCTTCTTAAATATCAAAAGTGAGATGATACTGCAAAGTTCAAGCGATGCTACTGATGAAGTGACCTGAACGTAACTGTTCCTCTTATTTAATAACACTAAAATAATGACTGTGTGAATTTCAACAAGTTAACGCACAGTTTCAGTAACAAATATACTCAGTCAAAAAAGAAACTTCACACTCGTTTGGTGGTCGATAAATTGAACAGAAGAAAAGAAGGGTCGGAAATCATGATTTTATTTCATTCTTTAACAATTAATGATGGCGCACCATGAAAATCAAGTTAATCATTTCATCAGTTCCACCAGAAATGCCACGGAAACTTGACGAAGTCTTCTGCCCAACACATCCCATACATGCTTGATGGGGTTAAGGTCGGGAGACCTTGAGGGCCACTCCAAGACCTCTAAAAAATTCATTTCGAGTGGATGTTGCAGTGACGAATTGATTTCGCAAATATCGTAAGACGACTTGACGGTCCTCTGCTCGTGATGTCACGCGTGGTCTTCCTGAACGAGGTCGGTCTGCTGTGGTGCCTGTATGTTGGAGACGTGTCCGTAGATCATGGTTAGTCTGTCGACTGCATCCCATAGCCCGGGCAACGTCAGTGACAGACATTCCCGTATTCAGTATGCCAATGGCAACTTCACGTTGAATGTTTGAGTGTCGTAGCATTAAAAATCACCGCGTAATTGTCGGTAAATACTTCTTTTTCCAATAAGTCACAGTGTTGTGCTAACTTGAGCAAAAAAATGCACGTGTCTCACAAGGTCACATGACTAGAAAACCGAGAAAACACACTTTTCCCTGAATGTGTGCTTGCACGTGCTTCGTGGACGTTGTTGTGTGACATGGTGTCTTTGTCAACATACTTACCCCTAATAATAACGATAATAATTTTGCACCAAGTTTCAAGAAGATATTTAGCAATTTATGCTGATGAATTCCCCCGCAGCCGACTGCTACCACGCGGCCGCAACTTGGTCTCGAACAGACCATACTGCTCAGCGTCAGACCACTCAGTTACTTTGTGCTCAAATACAAATTCTGTACAGGCATTGGTTGCATTTTGATCCATATATAAATGCCATTAAAACTTAACATGTGGATTTTTATACTTCAAACTGACTTAGCATGACTAGCTACCCTGTTCCTAATAGCAACTAAAAGTTGCGTAAGATTTCTCATGTACTTTGACCGAAAATATAGACAGATTTCAATCATTTGATAGTTTTCCACTTCAGTGCATACCAAAGGAAGCAATATTCAGAAACTAAATATGCCCTAACATTGTACTCCTGTCCTTGTCCTGTGTGGAGTATGAATGTCCTTAATACTGGGATTAAGAGCGAAGACTGATAGATCATTTAAAGCAGGAAAGAACAAAAAAAAATCTGTTCCTGATTAGTTCTCATGAATATTTACACACCGAGAAATGTATTCATGAAGTTCAGTGTAATATTTTATTCAGTTCCCTCTCGGCTTGTATAAATGAAGTCACTAATGTTGACCTCAAATGATTGGCCTGTATAATTAGCAAATGAGCTGCATGGCATTTTTTAAGTGCAGGGATCTCTCGCTACTTCGCACTTCAATTCATGCGACTTCAATGCATCGTGGTTTTTTTCATCAAATTAAAAAATAAGGAAATTGCCACAAAACACGGCCAATTATGCAAAGAAACCCCAAACAAATAAAAACAAACTGTCTGTCTTGTCTGTCTTCCTTTCGGCTTTTTCCCTTTTACTCGGGAGTCGCCACAGCGAATCATCTGATTCGCACGTTTTGATTTTTGGCAGAGGTTTTTTTTTTTTTACGTCGGATGCCCTTCCTGTCACAACCCTTTTTAGCAAGGGACAGAAACACGCTGACGACTTTGCAGCTACTCTTTACGAAAGTCAGCAATGGTTCTTTTACATGCCTCTCACCATAGACAGTGACAGACATGGCCCGCCTTTGATAACCCAGTTACCTGCACTGGGGGAAACAAATAAAAACAAACAAACAAAAAAACCTCAAAAACCCCCCCATCAAAATTACTTACATTTTTTGTGAGGTGCGCATCTGAGTGCGTGCACACGCGTCTGTATGTGTGTGTATTTATATTTTATTTACATCTTATGCATTACTTTTGAATGTTTAATTGTTATCATAAGCATTTCTAGTGTTGAATATGTATTTATTGATATTATATACACATATACATGTACATATACGTCGGTGGTGGGGGGGGGGGGGGGTTGATCCTACTTTGCGGAATTCGGCGGTGTTGGTCCCAATTAACCACAGAAAGTAAGAGATCCCTGTATTAAATTTAATCCTGTTACTGTTTGGCATTTGTCGTGTGCAATGTTTTGTGTGGTTTGTCCACAAAAACATTGAAACCTGACTAAATTTACTTAATATAAATACTACCGTTCCCTTCATAACACATCCTGAGAAATAATGGGGTTTGTAATCAGCCTAAAATCAGAAAAGAAAACCCCAATTATTTTTACACAAATAATATAAACATATGCAAACTGCAGCAATAGAATGCAAAGAAAATGTTTATTCAACTGTAGTCTACAAATCAAAGTGACAATGTTATCAGGAAAAAACTCATAAACATATATAAATAAGGTGTTAGAAATGTGTAATGACATAACGAAAGTAAAAAGAGATAAAATTATGTTTTTAATCTGACCAAAGAAATAAAAAGTAGTACACTGGTTTTCTTTGGTATATTTATGTAAATATATAACTACTGTATACTATTAACAACAAAAGTTAGTTATAAATCATCCTAAAGCAGAAAATAGGAAAATTAATTGTACACAATGTTCCATTTCCCCAAATGTACTCGTTCTAATGGGACATCAAACATCCCTCAGCTGCTCAGCTCCATTTGGGAACAAGTCCATTGTGTGCATTTGACTTATGTCCAAATTGTTCCTTTAAAATGCTGATCGAGAGCTCCTGCTGAATCTGAGTCACATGACCATATTGACTCAAGACACACATACGCGCACACGGTGCATCTCACCACTTGTAGACTAAATAAACATAAAATGTCAGATGGGGCATTAAAACAGGCCTGAGCGTCACATCTGCAGCAGGAGGCTGGAACACTGCATATCAGTTGTCGTTGTCGTAGATACAATCTGGACAGATGAAGTGAGACAATAAGTGGGTCATGTGAAAGTCATGTATCTGTGCATGCCACATAATTAACAAGATTAGCAACCCCTAATGTACAGTACACCAGCTTTTCCATGTCCATATGTGTCTAAGTTCAAAGCAGACAACAAGGAATGTACTGATGGCATCGGTTATATTATTGCTAATCTACTGCAGCATGAGCTTTACTTGACGGCCCTACGTTCCGCATGTTTTCTCAATGAGGTCCACTCCATGGTACAGTCGGCCCCCTTCTTACAAAATTAATCCGTTCCAGCGCCTTTTTCGGAACCTGGAGTTTTCGTAAGTAGAGGCGCATTTTATATGTAAAACGCGTGATTTGTTCCAAGGCTCCCAGGACTACCCTTTAAAAATTATAAAAGCATGGCTTTTAAGGTACTTTCTTCATGTTGACCATGTCTTCTTAGCAGAGTTATAATCTTACAATGACCATGGCACCGGGAATCACTTTCACTGGGAATCACACGTGTGTGTGTGTGTGTGTTTGCGTGTGCGTGTGTTGACCCTGTCTTCTCAGCAGAGTTATAATCTTACAATGACCATGGCACTGGGAATCACTTTCACCTGGAATCACACACGTGTGTTTGTGTGTGTGTGTGTGTGTGTGTGTGTGTGTGTGTGTGTGTGTGTGTGTGTGTGCGCGCGTGCGCGCGTTGACCATGTCTTCTTAGCAGAGTTAAAATCTTACAATGACCATGGCACTGGGAATCACTTTCACTGGGAATCACACGTGTGTGTGTGTGTGTGTGTGTGTGTGCGTGTGTATGCGTGTGTATGCGTGTGTGTGCGTGTGTGTGTGTGTGTGTGTGTGCATTGACCATGTCTTCTTAGCAGAGTTAAAATCTTACAATGACCATGGCACCGGGAATCACTTTCACTGGGAATCACACGCGTGTGTGTGTGTGTGTGTGTGTGTGTGTGTGTGTGTGTGTGTGTGTGTGTGTGTGCGCGCGCGTGCGCGTGTGTATGTGTGTGTGTGTGTGTGTGTTTGCGTGTGCATGTGTTGACCATGTCTTCTCAGCAGTACAACAATAGTAAAGCGGGGCAGTGGTGGTCTCATGGTAGAGGGCGCTGGATCGCTGATCCCAAGATTGGGGGTTCGAGTCCCACTCTCCACAAGGTTGTCACTGTCCCCCCCAGTGCAGCTAACTGGGTTATGAAAGGCGGGCCATGTCTGTCACTGTCGATGGTGAGAGGCATGTAAAAGAACCATTGCTGACTTTCGTAAAGAGTAGCTGCAAAGTCGTCAGCGTGTTTCTGTCCCTTGCTAAAAAGGGTTGTGACAGGAAGGGCATCCGACGTAAAAACCTCTGCCAAATCAAACGTGCGAATCAGATGATTCACTGTGGCGACTCCCGAGTAAAAAGGGAAAAAGCCGAAAGGAAGACAGACAAGCAAATAGTAAAGGAAAATGCCAGTTCATCTGTCTATGAACTGAATCTCAAATGAAAGTGGATCTAGTGGAGCAAGACAAATGATCCTAAGTCGTTCGACCGAAGAATGGTTGAAGAGGACTTGTGATGAGAAGTCATGTCTTGCAGACTTAGCTACTGTGTTCCATGTCAATCTTTTTTTTTTTTAAATCAGCATAAAAAGTACTTAGATCAGCAATTTTTCTTAAAAAAAAAGAAGTATGAAAGAAAAACATTAAGCTTTGTATTTATGGATTTGTATGTGAAACAAATTGTATTTTTCAAAGTATCTAACAGTGTCTGGAGGAACTTTGTGACATACCATCACCGATGTCATCATAGATGTCATTATCTCTGTTAGAGCAGAAACACACACACACACACACACACACACACACACACACATATATATATATATATATACACATTTGCAGATACAGGGATCCCTCGCTACTTCACACTTCAATTCATGCGGCTTCAGTTCATCGTGGTTTTTTTCAGCAGAAAAAGTTAAGAAACACAAAAACAAGGCCAGTTATGCAAATAAATAAATTAATTAAAAAAACCCAAAACCACCATAAAACAAAAAACGACACAATCTCCCATCAAAACTAGTTACATTGTTGTGAGGTGCACATCTGCGTGCATGCGTGCGCGTACGTCTGTATATGTGTGAATTTATATTTTATTTACATCTTATGCATTATTTTCTAAACGTCAGTCTTTTTGAGTTTTTACGTCAGTCGGGGTGGGGGTGGGGGTGGGGTTGTTGGGGGGTGATCCTACTTCGCGGATATCTATGGTCGAGTATCTTGGTCCTAATTAACCGCAGAAAGTGAGGGATCCCTGTATTTGTATGCTATTTAGGTTTGTTTTCATGCATAGTCATTAGCATTTTTTATATAAAAATGATTTGAAGCCAAACTCACTCAGTGTGGATGACACTGCTCGCGACATACCCATCTGAGAACAGAACAATGTACAGGATTAGTTCATTTTGTCCGTGCGATTGTTCAGCTGTGGTGATTGAGAGGTGGAGATGAAGTCGCTCACTCACATTTCCCCTCCTTATTTCTGCAGATGAGTTTGTCACTATCCAACTTGCTGATGACGTCCAAGATGTCGCCGGCCTGCACTGCCAGGTCCTTCCCGCTGCCTTTCTTATTACTTATCACAGTCACCTGATACAGAACCTTGATCTCACCATCAAACTGCAAAAACACAACAGCTCCTTACAACATTGCATGCAAAAGTCAGAACGTATAATTAAACATAGGCCTACTTATGAAATCAATGTAACATTACAATCACTTTAAAATGTCTCAGACTGACTCATGACTTATTTTTATCTATCACTGCTGTAGAATTCTTGATTCTTATCAAAATTAGTTGATTATAGACGAACATTACAAGGCTCCATAAGCTCAGTTATGTTGTCAAGTCCGCGCTCACACGCCCACACAGGAAATCCAACACCTCGCATTCCATTGAAAAGACAGTCAGTTACACTATGGCTGATTTTTATTTTATTTTATTATTATTTTTTTTTTACTAAAATTAAACCCAAACATTTTTGAAGCTCTATTTTTAGGCAGTACCAACGTATTTATATTAAATACTGTGTACAGTCGGCGTCACTTCTTACGAAATTAATCTGTTCCAGCGCCTTTTTCGGAACCTGGAGTTTTCATAAGTAGAGGCGCATTTTACTTGTAAAATATGTGATTCGTTCCAAGGCTCCCAAGACTACCCTTGACGGCACGGTGGCGTAGTGGTTAGCACGTCCGCCTCACAGCAAGAAGGCCCGGGTTCGATTCCCGGCCTGGGTGTTTCTGTGTGGAGTTTGCATGTTCTCCCCGTGCTTGTGTGGGTTTCCTCTGGGTGCTCCGGTTTCCTCCCACAATCCAAAGACATGCACTGTAGGTTAATTGGCCGTTCTAAATTAGGGACTACAGATGGAAACTAGCTATTAAGCTATAATCTGGTACAGTACATCTCTGTCTCTATGAGCTTAATGTTCCTGTACATTGTCCCTTAAATAAAAATAAATAAATAAATAAAATAAAAATAAATACCCTTTAAAAATTATAAAAGCATAGCTTTTAACGTACTTACTTCGTGTTGACCATGTCTTCGAGTTATAATCTTACAATGATCATGGCACCGGGAATCACTTTCACTGGGAATCACACGTGTGTGTGTGTGTGTATGCGCGCATGTGTTGATCATGTATTCTTAGCAGAATTATAATCTTACAAATGTTTATGGAAGGTTAAAAGCCTGAGCCATAAAATACAGTTGGAATGACACCCAAACTGAACACGGTTCACACAAACTTGAAGAAAGTTGGAATGACATAGTCATTCCTCCGAGCCAATGGGAGGCCAGCGGGGCAGAATGTTGGGAGACGGCCAATGAGAGAGCAACTCGCGCAATGTTTGAATGGCATGTTTTAATGTTTGAATGGCGTATTTGGCACTTTTCATAAGAAGTTGTTTCGTATACAGAAGACAAAAATTTAGGAAAATGCTTTTCGTATACTGGATTTTTTTGTATTCAGGGGTTTTCGTAAGAAGTGGGCCGACTGTATACTGTATAGGGTCAGTGGTGGTCTAGTGGTATAGGGCACAGAATCGCTGTTCCTAAGGCTCGAGTCCCACCCTCCACAAGGTTTCTGCTGTCCCACCCAGTGCAGCTAACTGGTTTATCAAAAGCCAGCCATGTCTCTCACTGTCTATGGTGTGAGGCATGTAAAAGAACCATTGCTGACTTTTCACAAGAGTGACTACAAAGCCGTGCGGCACTGGAACCCAGTCGTATCGACACTTGCCCTTCCATTGGATCTTTCCGGTGGCGCTGAGAGGGGGGACTTTCTGCTCGGGTAACAGCCTGTCCTCCATTACTCCCTACCCCGGCTCTGCGCACTGGAGAGTATCACCAGTCAGGATACCAGCCAGAGCGCAGCCATAGTTCTTCGGGACTGACAGAGGCCTACATACTGTATAATGCATTTTCTAACTGCAGCTCGGACTACATGAACACTTTTATTCTAATATGGTAAAGTTTCTACAACCTCTATTCCCAGAAAGTTGGGCCCTTGTGCAAGATGTAAATCAACCGCATTCCGCGATGCCCTTTGACTCAGCGCTGTTCTGACCACAATACCTTTGTAAAATGAAGGAGGCAGGTTATTTAGACAGCTCTGGTTTTCAGAAAGTAAAAAGGTTCTAGATTCGATCGAGTCCTTGGCCGGGCGAGGATGTCTCTATGTGGAGTGTACAGTACATGCTCTCCTCATACTTGTTTGGGTTTCCTCTTGGTAGTCTGGTTTCCCCCCATGGTCCAGGCTAGGCTAAATTGGCTGTTATAAAATTGCCCCTAGGTGTGAGTGAGAGTGTGAATTGTTGTGCATTGACTCTACAAAGGAATGCCAAGCTATTTCAGGCTTTACTCCGACTTCACCCAGTGTTGGCTGAGATAAGCTCCTTCCTTCCCACAAGCCTAATAGCATTAATCTTTTTCAGTACATGAGTGCGTGAGTGAGGGAGTAATTTTCAGATAGATGTTTTCAGGATGCTTTGTGGTTTCTCGGTAGCATGTTTAGCTAAATACTCTGTAGTTTCTATTTAACTTCAAGAGAAAGAAACAAAGGGAGGCGGAAAGCGATTGGTTATAGGACATGTGCTAACAGGAAATAACGTCTCTCAAATTAGAACTGTCAGTGGGGAGAGTGACAGAGTATCAGACTAGTTATATCATACAAATACGGTAATTTGAACCAACTGATCTGATGTTATAAAAAGACAGCGTTGCAGGTCTGTGTATGTGCCGTGTGCCAAACAAAAGAGTCTCAACTTATCAGGAGTATCTGATGGTCTGGTCTTCTCAAAAACTTTCAACACCATACCTTAAATTTCTTTCTAAATTCTTTCTCCTCTTTTTCCAATTTCTTCTGCTTCTTTGGGTCATCTGTCTTTGCTTCAGGTTTTGCCACCTTCGGTCTGGAAGGAGACATGCTGTCAAATAGTCATCAATATAGGAGCAATGTATGAAGGTGTGTAAATGTTTTGTTGAATACAGGTATACCTCGGCTTAAGTCGTTTCGAGTTAAGTCGTTCTCGATTATACGTCAATTTTCAAAAAAGTATAGAAAAATAAATAAAATAAAAATAAAGTTTAATAAATAAAGTTTAATAAATGAAGTTTAATAAGATATATATTATTTGTTATGGTCTGTGCTGGCTGGAGGCGTTAACTCACTCTTCATTCATTGCAAGCGCTGGCAAGGGGCGTGGCTGCTACCTGCAGGCGAGGTCCAGAGAGCACACCTGTTTCCATTCAGCAATCAGCAATCAGTGAGCTATAAATAGGAGCGGTGCGCTTCCCTCAGACGTCAGAAGATTGTCCTTCCCAGTGATTCTGTTTCCCTGCTATCTCTCTGACTCCTGGTATCCTGATTCGTGCTCGACCCGTTTCCATCGATTAATTATTTCCAATGATTTAGATTTTCCAAAGTGCAAAATAAAATCGTTGAATCTTCTTACATGGTCTCCTGCATCTTTGGGTCCGACGCATATGCTCCAGGTGCAACATTATTAACCATATTGAAAATTGCATTCATGAATAAAGTATAGAACTAGGAATGGTTATTTTCAGTTTAGTCTAGACAAGTAAATTTGGCGTAGCCTAGCCTAGGCTAGCATAGAGACAAGCTCCTTCAATTTAAGTCGTTTTTTGACCCAAGTCGTCTCTCCTGGAACCAATTAACGACGTAGGGTGAGGTATACCTGTATATTGGGCTCGTATTATTATTTAATGGGGGAAATGAAAGTTGTCATGATGTGATAGTACACCTGCTGGGAAGCTGCGGTGCGTCCACATCATCATAAATGTCCTCAGTCCCTGGAGATATAAAACACATGTTCAGTCCCAATTCAAGAACCGATTAATGAATTAATACTGTAATTAAAAACATTAAGCTTCTCTAGCAGCCAGGTTTATTTTAACAATTATAAAGTATTATAACTTCATCATCGGGCAGTGGTGGCCTAGTGGGATAGGGTGCTGGATCGCTGATCCTAAGGTTGGGGGCTCGAGTCCCACTCTCCACAAGGTTGTCACTGTCCCCCCAGTGCAGCTAACTGGGTTATCAAAGGCGGGCCATGTCTCTCACTGTCTGTGGTGTGAGGCTCATGTAAAAGAACCATTGCTGTCTTTCGACAAGAACAGCTGCAATGCCGTCAGCGTGTTTCTGTCATGCAATGGCCTGGCGAGCTGTCCAGGGTGTACTCTGCCCTTGCCAGGAGTCAGCTGGGATGGGCGCCAGCCTCCTTGTGACCATAATTAGTATTAAGCGGTTACAGAAATGATGAACTTCATCACCTAATCTGGATTTTTAGTGGGTCCATATTGTATTGGTGCCATCCCATATAGACATTTGTATATGGGATGACATCAATAAAATATGAACCAAATATATATTGTACTTGGTGAACTAATAAATGTACATAATTACTTCTACATCTTTTCATGTCCAGCTCTATACAGGTTATTACTAAATT
Organism: Plotosus lineatus; assembly: GCA_024760905.1. Lineage (NCBI taxonomy): Eukaryota > Metazoa > Chordata > Actinopteri > Siluriformes > Plotosidae > Plotosus > Plotosus lineatus. The sequence continues at coordinate 21,277,333 of CM045735.1, read as the reverse complement.
TATATATACAAATCCCTACAGTTTAAATGTGTTTCAAGTTATATAATATTATTTAATATAATAAAGCATGTCAGTGGGAAGTGTCCACCTATTATCTTCACAATAATCTTTTATATGCCCTGAAAGAGTTTTCTTCATTTCTAGTTGTCCTGTGAATATTTGACAATGGCGTCTAAATCTAACCCTTTAAACGGCTAATATTCACTTATTTATGATATTGATCTATATTCTGTTTGTGCCAAGTGGGACATGGGCGGCACGATTGCACGAATTTTACGTTGTGTCCCCACCCCCCATTTTTTAAGCACGGAAATGATGAGGCCATCTGCCGCATGTTACCATGACATCCCACGAGTGTCTGTGATTTTGATTCAAACATTATACCAAGTGGATAATGTGTGGTAACCCAGGGATAGCAGACGAATCAGAGCATACATTCTATAGCATAGACCAATAGGAACAAACCTGTCTCGTGGATGCTCCTCAACATGAAATGTTCATAGATAAATGGATGATGTGGTTTTGTTTCATAAATTTCAAATTAGGTGGCACAGTGGCGTAGTGGTTAGAACATCTGCCTCACAGTATAAGAAGGTCCTGGGCTCGATTCCCAGCTCGGGTGTTTCTGTGTACAGTTTGCTTGCGTGGGTTTCCTCCGGGTACTCTGGTTTCCTCCCACAGTCCAAAAACATGTACAGCAGGTCAACTGGCTGTTCCATATCGCCCCTAGGTGTGAGTGTGAGTATGAATGGTTGGATGAGTGTTGGCCCTGTGATGGCTTGCTGAGCTGTCCAGGGTGTATACTGCCCTCACCTGGAGTCGGCTGAGATGGGCAGCAGCCTCTCCATGACCCTAATTAGGATTAAGCGGTTCAGAAAGTTAATAATAATAATAATAATAATAATAATAATAATAATCTACAAGGGGCAGTGGTGGTCCAGTGGTATAGGGTGCTGGATCGCTGATCCAAAGGTTGGGGGTTCAAGTCCCACTTTCCACAAGGCTGTCACTGTCCCCCCCCAGTGCAGCTAACTGGGTTATCAAAGGCGGGCCATGTTAATCTACAAATGCATATGAGCAGGAGAGAATTTTCTGGGCTCTGTGCCGTTGAGTCAGTAGTCAGTTGTCTCTATGTGTGGTTCAAGCCTGTAGGTAAAGCATGTCATGTTTACCTTGGTTTTCCTCTGGACTAAACTGTGGAGGAGGAGGAACCCTAAAAATAAACAAACATTTATTTTGCAGCCACAGTGATGATAATTTAAAGGAAGTATCAAAGGTCTACACTTTCAAAGGTCACAACTTGTAATTTGGTGGGAAAACACAAAGCATAAACTGTTCTGTCCAACAAACAAACGTTCAACTTGTTTGCATGCTGTCCTTGTGCTTGCGTGCATTTCCTCCGAGTATACTGGTTTCCTCTTACACTTCAAAGACATGCCACGAACAAATTGCCCCTGGCTGTGATTGGTCGTGTGAATTGTTGCTTTAGTGTTGCTGAGCTGTCCAGGGTGTAATCCCCCTCCAACTACAGGTGATTGACATGGGCTCCAGCCTCCCTATGACACCGGTAGGATTAAGTGGTTCAGCAGATGGGTATGAATGTGTGATTGATGGGTCACGCTAAACTACACGTGTAGTGTAATAGATGTAAAAAAAAAAATTCCACATGTACAACAATTTTTATCTTAACAACTTTGATCATTTCTTTGTACGAATATTTGAAGCTACAGATCAATATCCCATCGATGGTGATTAAGCTCCCTTGTCATGAAAAGTCTTAGAAATTAACTTAGAAATGACTTCATTTAAATTAATTACTGCCATTTCTGATTTATCTTACACGTGAAAAACAACAAAATATGGAATAAAAGTACAGTGGAACCTTGACTTACAAGTGTCTTTAATAACGAATTTTCCATGATATGAGCTTCGATCCCACCAAAAATCTGTCCTAACCAACAAGCTAATTTTTGATTTACAAACTTTGCTCTAGAAATGGCTTTTCCGGGCTGATTAGCCTCGTATCCTTCCGCGTGTATTCCTCTGAGCTCTAAAAGCACCTTGTGCAGTGCTTCTCAATTATTTTCTGTGACGCTCCCTATAGGAAGAAGAAAAATATTTCACACTCTCCAGTGCCCCGCACACGACTATAAATAGTGTTGACTGCACTTCATATTGTCTGCTTGGTGCTTTTTCCCTACACCATAGCGCGGCAAAGAGAGAGCACCACTGCCAACTACTGTAGCAAGTTCCCAGGGTCATACGTGCCCCCCCCCCCCGACATCACACTGTACAACCCACACTGTGTGTGTGTGTGAGTGTGTGCGCGCGCGTGTGTGTGTGTGTGTGTGTGTGTGTGTGTGTGTGTGTGAAACGCGTTAATTTGTTTTCTATTATTTCCAATGGGAATTTTTATTTTATCTAACAAACATTTCGACCTACAAGCTTGCCCTTGGAACAGATTAATTTCATAAGTCAGGGTACCACTGTATTTGATCTCTTAATTCCATCCTATTTAAGTTTTAATCTTTTTAGATTTGACCTCTTTTCACCAAACACAACTCTTATTAGTTTTTATTTTGTAA
>CM045735.1:21264748-21272248 GCA_024760905.1 Plotosus lineatus | reverse complement strand
TATTAGTTCCTGGGGTAATTTAGTTTTTTGTTTGTTTGCTTGAACCACTAAATCCTAATTAATGTCATGAGGAGGCTGGCACCCAGGGCAGAGTACACCCTGGACAACTCACAAAACCATCGCAGGGGAGAAAACATACTGTCGACCTACGACTGTACACTTGCAAAGCACTTTAAATTGTTAAAAAGGGGGCTGTATAAATGAAGATGACTAGAGATAAAAAGTCACAATGTGTCCTAAACCACATTAGAAAAATCAGAACTGGTTATGGTTTCAGGTGAGACAGAAGTCGACAATTATTTCCATTAGTTTTGTAGCTGAAGAAGCAAACGTCACACACACAATGTATGCCTCGGCTGAGTACTGTGTCTGTATTTGAGGAAATATCAACATCGGCCATGTCTCTCACTCTCTATGGTGAGGTGAGGTAGGTAAAGTCTGTTGGGTTTTGTCTCAGTGGGATTCGAACACACAACCTCCTGATTATGAGCACAGCACCCTAACCACTACACCACCGGCCCCACAAAGGTAAAGTCTGTTGGGCTTTTTACACCCGAGCCATAGTGGCTCATCAGGCCGGTGCTTATCCCCGGTTTCTGTAGCGTGAAGTGACCAGGAGTTCAACTCCTCCTGGATGGGGCGCTAGTTCATCACAGGTTACCTTCCCAGTATATTTTCACTGGTACCCAATTTATACTGCTATGTGAACAGAGGCACACTTGCGGTGAAGACCTCGCCCTTTGCCATTCATTGTCTTAGCACAGTGGGGGTCTAACTGGGATTTGAACTCACAACCTCCTGATCATGAGCCCAGCACTCTAACCACTACACCACAGGCCTCACGTCTATGGTGTGAGGTTCATGTAAAAGAACCATTGCTGACTTTTGCAAAGAGTTGCTGCATTGCCGTCAGCGTGTTTCTGCCCCTTGCTAAAGGGTCGTGTCAGGAAGGGCATCCGACATAAAAACCGATACCAAATCGAATATGTGAATCATTAATAGGACTTCCATGACAATGGAAATGATTCCTGAAAGGGAACAGCTGAAAGGAAAAGGAGGACAACATCGGGCAATGGTGGCCTGGACAGTGGTGGCCTAGCGGTAAAGGGTGCTGGATCGCTGATCCTAAGGTTGGGGGTTTGAGTCCCACTCTCCACAAGGTTGTCACTGTCCCCACCCCCAGTGCAGGTAACTGGGTTATCAAAGGCCGGCCATGTCTCTCACTGTCTATGGTGAGAGGTTCATGTAAAAGAACCATTGCTGACTTTCGTAAAGAGTCGCTGCAAAGCCGTCAGCGTGTTTCTGTCCCTTGCTAAAGGGTTCTGTTAGGAATGGCATCAGATGTATGTCAAAACCTATACCAAATCAAACATGCGAATCAACTGATTCGCTGTGGTGACCCCTGAAAAAGGGAAAAAGCCGAAAGGAAAAGAAGAAGATCAACATAGGATGATACCAGATAAGCAATTTTAGACTCACCCCCTGGAACACTGTTGCCTCTAAAAAGAAATACAATTATATAAATAATCTGAGCTTAACCAAAAAAAAAAAAAAAAGAAAAAGTTAATGTTCATGTTTTTACTAGAGTCCGGTGAGCAGAGTGAGGATGCAGTACCTATTGCTGTCCTCCTGACACTCCACATCGTCATACACATCTCCGTCATTCTCAGGAAGATTCCTGCTCTGATTTTTCAGAGAATCAAAGTCAATCTGGACTGATTCAATCTTCACATAGCCACCTGAAATGGAACCTGGTGTTTCAGTAATTTCCCAGCGAACCAAAGTCTGAAGAAAGCTTTTAATACAAGAACAATAATATTCATGAAACATTAATTACATTGCGTGATGTCACATCCTGTGTCCATGAGTTCATCGAACTTCACATAATAACTGAATGCTTAATGTTGCGGGATGACATTTAACCAAGCGGTTGCAGTTACACGTGTTTTACTTTATAGTGGCTGTCCTCTGTTGTTCTCTCTCGTATTAATAAGACAAAAAAGCAGCTTGTTAGAAAAACTGCTGACAGCTTACCACACTGTGTCCCAATCATATCTGTTTATTTGGCTTTGTCAAAGCTGTAACCTGTCTCTGCCGCTTTCTGAACTCTTAATACATTTCCCAACTACCCTCCCACCATTCCCAATCACGAGACTTTGGACACTACACTTGTCACATGCTTACAGCACACCTGTTGCACTGATTAGCAACCATATAAAGGTCTTCGCACCGGCCCAGAGTCGGCTGAGATGAGCGCCAGCCTCTCTGCCACCCTGATTAGGATTAAGCAGATCAGAAAATGAATGAATCGACAAATGAAGGTCTCCGTTGAGTCCTGCTTATTGTGAAGTGTTGTATCCCTGTCACTAGTTGCTAGTCCTCCCGAGCCTTACTATTTTTAAATTTGTTTTCTCGGTCTTCACCGTTTCACTGACTCACCATTGCCGATTTCCTGTCTGTATTTCCTGATGGACATTGCCTGACATTGTGTGACCTCTGTTTGCTTTGATTACTCTGAATTTGGGTTATCTCTGCTGTGGTGCCGATCTGATCGTTTGACCCCGGCCTGTCCCACGTTTGTAAGCTTTTTACTCTGTTTCTGATTTTCTCTCTGGCGTGAAATAATAAATTCTTTTATCAGCAAATGCATTCACCTACTCCAGCCGCAATCTGTACATTCACCGCAACTAGTAAGTGAGTGTATATTAATCTGTTAATTTATACATGTAAACACACAAACGTTTCCCTGTCCAGATTCCTTTACCATATATAGAAAGGGGCGGGCCGTGTTACATGGTGATGCACCACTCATGTGCAATGATTGATTTCTGTGGGAGCTAGGGAAGTCCGCGTAGTTACTTCGCTTGGGTTAATGTGTACCTTGGATGACTGTGTGATGGTGTGATGTGTTCAGTGCATGTTGAAGATGCCTAATTTCATTGAAATCAGTGGGGAACACCACTGTAAATGTAAAATGCCATACTTAGAACACGTTTTACGTCTGGACATGGTCGAAGCTCAGAAAAGGACGCTTGATTAGCTTAATGGAGACTGAATTAGTAATGGTTCCCAGTCCATATTCAGGTTTGTGTTATCAGTAAAATAAGCTAATTTTTGACACTCACAGGATCCGTCTTGAGTCCTGGCCAGCCATCGGCCCTCGGGGTTGTCTGTAACCCGAAGGATCTCAATAGAATCGCCTTGTTTAAAACCGAGTTCATTCCTGCCTCCTTTACAGTCCACTCTTGCCGTCACTTTATGGATGACTTTCAGGGGTCCCGACAACTGCAGAAAACAATCATTACATAATATTTCATTTGCTGCTGATTGATTATTTATATATTTAATAACTCTAGGTAGACTTAGGGCTCACTTTAAATTTTTTTCTGGCCTCTTGTTCTTTTTTTTCGCGTTCCTTCTGGTCTTTCTTTTCTTGCTCTGCTCGCTTTTTCTCTTCCTTTTCCCGTTTCCTCTCTTGCTCCTTCATATCCGTTGTGGACCTGAAATTGCCACCAGCACATTCACAGATGTGTGTGTGTTTTTTTTATTTTATTTCGTTTTTAGACAAATGTGGTGAAATGTGCCCTATAATAGCAGCGAAACCAACTTGCTCAACTAATCAACATCTGCATGTTCTTGGTTGAAACAAAACTGTATGTGGTAGGGAGGGTGCCTACCATCCATCAAGTTCCTCATATGTCTCCCCATCACTTCCATTTCCCTGTGTAGATGAAAGTAAGTAAAGACCAACTGTTACAAACAATACGTACAAACAGTAGATGATTCATTTATACAGCAGCCGCTGTTCTTACCTCGTTTTCTCTTCCTGAGTTTCCTGTCAGGAAGAAATGCACAAATTGATGTGAGATTTAATTGCTTGTTTTTTTAAATGCCCAAGAATTTAACTTAAATGATTTTAACAACAACAACAACAACAACAACAACAAAAAAATGAATTCATGGCTACTTGAAATAAAACAATTGCATAAGGTAATGAAATAAAACTTCAATTAAACAAAATCCACAAAAGTAAAATTAAATAAAACCAGACAGAAAAAAATAACTGTACTGTATTTTCTAATTTACAAGAAAAAAAAATTTATTCCACTTGTGTGCGAAAAATATCTGTGGTATTAATTACCTTATTAAGTTCATGAAATGAATTTCCTTGTATTATACATGTTCATTCTAGCTTGAAACTCACTCGTTTCCTATTCTGCACCCATAATGCACTGTGCTACTTTTACGTTTTGTTTTGTTTTTGCAATATATATTTTTACCTGAGAGGGTTGCAAGACTCCCACATATGTTCTCTCAAACAAATATCAATTCACCTAGGAGCGAGTTCGCCGAATGTAAATATCTTTGAACTGTGGGTGCAAACATTAGTACTTGGAGAATACCCACACAAACACAGGGACCTGCACAACTAAACACAGCAAAATGCCTTCACTGACCATAAGACTCAAACACTGGAACTTGTTGCTATGAGGTAAGAGTCTAAGTAGGACTCCCCTGTGCCATGTGCCATTCTGCTTAACAGAAGATGAGCTAATACGAGCGTGACTACTTTAACCCCTTCAGAAGCTGAACGTGCCATTGTACGCCTACTTTTTTTGCCATCGCAGAAGGACAGGAATCATAATAGGCCATTTCAGTACCCAAGTACACAATTGTACATGTGTTGGCCCTGCATGAAAACAGCTGAGACATCTGGTGGTTCAGTTCATCATTTTCTGTAACCGCTTCATCCTAATTAGGGTCACGGGGAGGCTGGTGCTCATCCCAGCCAACTCAGGGCGAGGGCAGAGTACACCCTGGACAGCTCGCCAGGCCATCGCAGGGCGGAAACACGCTGACGGCTTTGCAGCCTACTTTTTTTTACGAAAGTCAGCAATGGTTCTTTTACATGCCTCACACCATAGACAGTGGGAGACATGGCCGGCCTTTGATAACCCAGTTAGCTGCACTGGGGGACATCTGGTGGTTGATGTTGGAACAAGAGGTGTTGCCTTTCTACAACATGACTGCCTACATGCTTGCAGCATGAAGTTAAAGGGCAAATTCTTCTCAAATTACAGCAAAACATCAAACAATAATCAAGAATACAGTTCATATAGTAGTTGAGCAATTATCAGAGTTTACATATATACATTTTTGAGCCTGAACTACAAACTCCAAAAATGTCATGTCCATTGTGTGACTCAATTTGACCATACTCGAACCATGGGTGGGGCAAGATATATTTTATGAGCTATTTGGTGCCCTGTAGGGATGTTCAAAGAAACCAACAAACAAACAAAATCATTCAGAATTACTGCAAGATTACCAAAGGGGATAAGGAGGTATGAAGGTTTGAATTATATATTCAAGGGGGCATGTCAAGAACACAGGGTCACCAGATTAGTGCTGGAAAATGGCGATGAAAATTAGAAGCAAGTCTATATTAAATAAAAAATAAAACCTTGGATGTATAAAATATAAGAGCCTTCGGCTTGCTCACCAAACGAATCATTCAGGCCAACGACATCATCATATTCTTCTTCTTGATGTATCCTACATCAGAAACATTTATTACAGTAACAATGTTGATTTGTCTTCATATCGGAGGTGTGTTAAATTCTGACCTCTGATTGGTTAGGTGTTGATTAATTCCCCTAACTGTTCTGATAGTTGTGCTTCTCACACACATATTAATGCACTTAATCTAGTATGTGATTATTTCTGTAGTAACAGCTCATGTACGGTGACTTGCACAGTGGACTTGCCATATCAAACAAACACACAAACAATCAACCAAAAAAAAAAAAAAAAAAGAATTTAGTCACTGGAAGCTTTTAAAGACAGTGACGTATTTTCATGATAGACTTTTTTCTGTTTTTTTTTAACAGATAAAACTTTCAGGACAATGGATTATAGGCTTCTTTATTTCTCTATAATATGAAAGACTAGATATATTTGTGACGGAACAATTGTTCATAGGTACAACTATAATACTGTGAATTTCCATCTGGGATTCATAAAGTGTCTGTCTGTCTGTCTGTCTGTCTCTCTCTCTCTCTCTCTCTCTCTCTCTCTCATATGGAGTAACTGTGTGCACACAATTTCCTCCGGGATCAATCATTTATTCTTAAATCTGTCTGTGTATCTATTTAATAATAGTTATAATTCAGAATAAGTTGCTGATGGCATAGTGGATATCGCCAAACTACATATTCCTGTTCCTATGAAGCATGTATATTTATTTAGGTTCATATATACAGTATTCAACGTAATAAGTGCCCTCTTCCAATAAGCCCCCCCCCAGTGTTTTTGTAATCTTATATCTAATAACCGCCCATGTGTCCTGGGAGCAAAATGGCAGATCAAACTTACCAATTTTATTTGATCAGTCTCTGTAATGGTAAAATGAGGCGTTCACTGCCTGTAAAAGTGAGTTTACACGGTATTTCAAGACCCCCTGCCACTGGGGAATGTCTATAATGTTCATCAGTAACAACACATTTGATTGTTCCGCCGTGCTTTAAAAAACAGGAAAATATTTTGCTGTGTTCTCTTGGTAAATGTCCAACAACTGATGAACCATTAGAAACTGCTACAGCAAAACTATGGGATGCTCTGAATGAATGGAGCGATGAGCCAGATCAGGATCGATCAGAAAGTGATGACGAGGATTTTTCACCTGATTCTTTTGTTCACTAACTTCATAAATTTAAGAACATGTGCTTTTGTTTATGTTCGAATTGATTGGTTCAATGTGGCATGTGCTAAAGTTGACATTTGTGTTGATTGGCTCGATTTTACTTCTGGGAAAATGTTTAAAGGAACAGCACCAGGAGGGAAAAGTAAGGGATCTTTTTTATTTTTTATTTATTTTTTTTAATTATGCTGTTTTCTGTTTATTTTCAGCTTTCATGTAAGTCGTTTGGTTGATTCCACAAAATGAATAACACAAATACCAGTAAAACTATTTTATTGTTTTGGTATTATTCATGTTTTTCACCTTGATGATAATAACCACTTACCCTTCCACTCCGCTGGTAACATTTTAATAAGCGCCCACCCACTTCAATTTTTAAAGCTCCCTGGGTGCTTATCACGTTGAACACGGTATCTACCAAACTTGAGGTAATTAATTGTTTTAGTATATGCTTCATAGGAAAATAAAATGCAAACTAAATCAGAGATTTTATAGTTTATCTTCACATATGTTAAGTATGATAGATTCAGGTAGGTGCCAATGCATTCCTTAAGCAAAGCTTAAATAGGTCACACTGTGTTCTTCCACAAAGTTTTAGTGTGTACTCATAAATATGAAGAATATAAAAAAGAAATTGAATACTTCGTGATTTTTTTTTTTTTTTTTTTTTTTTTTTTTTGCAAAGGGAATTTTACATTGTCGTCCCCTCCCCACACACACCATTTTTTAAACACGAAAATGATGAGGCCATCTGCTGCATGTTGCCATGACATCCCACGAGTGTCTGTGATTTTGATTCA
>CM045735.1:21142248-21259748 GCA_024760905.1 Plotosus lineatus | reverse complement strand
TTTCGTATGGGGTTTGTATGTTCTCTCCGTGCTTGTGTGGGGTTCCTCCAGATACTCAAGTTTCCTCCCACAATCCAAAAACATGTGCAGTAGGTAAATTGGCTCTTCCAAATCACCCCTAGGTGTGAGTGTTGGTCCTGTGATGGCCTGGCAAACTGTTAATTCATATTTGTAATATCAAATTCATTTGCAATAAGCAAATAATTTACTGTCGGGTGTAGTAGAGTAATAAAATCCAACAGTCCCAATAGTCATGACATGCATGCAGCTGATTCTGTGAAAGTGAATCACGAATTGAAAGCAGTATTGAGTTCATTTAGAGACGTCATTCATTCTTTAAATACAGTGCTGATTATTGTATTGTCCTTATTTAAGGAAGAAAGGCAGCAATGTCATTCCAGACATTGTTCAGAAAAATATTCATTCATTCATTTTATGTAACCACTTAATCCTAATTAGGGTCGTGAGGAGACTGGCGCCCATCGCAGCCGACTCCGGCCAAAGGCAGAGTACACCCTGGACAGCTCGCCAGGTCATCGCAGGGTGGAAATACGCTGGTGGCTATGCAGCTACTCTTGTCAAAAGTCAGCAATGGTTCTTTTACAGTCCCACACCATAGACAGTGAGAGGCGTGGCTGGCCTTTGATACCCCAGTTAGCTGCACTGGAAGGATAGTGACAACCCGTGGAGAGTGGGGCTTGAACCTTCCAACCTTAGGGTCAGTGATCCAGTACCATTTACCACCAGGCCATCACTGTCCTGTTCAGAAGAATAGTGTACCTTAATTAAAAAGTTGATTGAAGAGGGGGAAACACATAAGGATGTGCAGAAAATGACCAGCTGCTAAGCTAAAAACCTCTCCTTTAATAAAAGTAATGGTGATTTGGAAAATGATATGTAACCATATTACATCTCGTCATTTAAGTAATTTTCCTGAGTGAGGAAATATACAATATGTAAGTATAATTTTATCAGGATACAATCTAGATATAAGATGTGAGAAATGAGGAGGTACAAAGTGACTTTTATTGCCCATGTTTGTGGCAGTTGTCTCATATCAGCTTAATAGTACTCGAGCTTGAGGTATGTATAAGCTGAACGTACGGCAGAAATCTGAGATCAGTGGCAACCACAAACCAGCCGACCACTTTTACAGTACAATTCACACTGATGCACCTAACTCATACAGCAAGGTCTAAAAACAAAAAAGCTTTCTCTGAAGTTTGTTCCTGTTTTGTGCTTCCCGGTTTTTGTACTTCAGCTGGCAATAAAACAACCATAAAGGAAGTCAAATGTTTATGCAGTGAGTATAGAACTATTTTTAAACAGTGATTTAAATACAATACACCAATAAACCTGGAGTTTAATTGTAATTTATACTAGTGAGCTAGCTATAAATCATCATATTTTTATATATCGAAACTGCAGTCGAAATGTACGTGATAAATAAGAGTTGCCTGAGTTGAGCTGTTGGAGATAGGAGACCGTAAATAGACCAACTGGTAGATCTTTAACCACAGACATTCTGGGTAATCACATAAAGAAAAGCTGTGAACATTAAAGGATATCACACTATACCATGTGATGCATAGTCCACTTGTGAAGAACATAAAGGAAGTTAACATCAGAAACTATTCTGTTCACTGGCTTGGCACTATTTTATTTCAGTCACAATAAAAGTGAAATTGGTAGCATTGGTGTATTGGAAGTCCAAACTGGCAGAAGTGGGAATAAGCGGTTGTGGCTATGTCTTACAGCTACTATGTTTCTATGTTGTATGCAATCATCTATACGTCCATCTCCTATACATCAGGGTCACAGGCAGAGCTGGACCCATTCCCCACCAGCATTGGTCAAGAAACGGAGTACACGTCTTCTACACTAAAAAACCTACCAATCTATGACAGAGCTGACACAGAGAAAAGAACCATTCACACTTATGTTCACATTTATGGCTAATTTTGTGTTTTCAGTTGACTCAATCTGCCTGTGTTTGGACTATAAAAGGAAACCAAAGCACCGTCACACTCATGGGTATGCATGCAACGATAAAAATGTTCATTTAATTTAGATACAAAACCTTACTGCTATGATTTGACAGTGTAAAACGCTACACCACAAAGTTAGCATTGTGTACGACCGAAGACTACACGATCAGACCTGTTGTTATCAAAACAATGATTTGAACACTTCATTCTGACAAGGGTAAAAAAAAAAAATCTCAATTCTGCACTTACCCTCACCTGGAGGTTCTGCACCCTTCTTGAACTTCTCAAGGTTGACATTGGGTGGTCTGTTAGGCTTGCTTGGAGCGCTGCCAAGAGCAAGAATGTTAGTTAATGGGTTTCGTTTTGGAGCTGAAGGATCATCTTTTCCTGTGTTTGCATCAGGTCCAGAGGATTTGACCCTGTAACTTGGTTTCTTTCGTGGGACCGAAGAGCCTGGCACTTGTGATTCTTTTAGGCTTTGTGCTTTGGAGTCATCCTTTGCTGCTTCTTCTGCTTTGTTGAAGAGATTGTGGGCCGTACGGAAACTAGAATTTTTGACATTTGAGTTTGAGGGTGGAGATGCCACATTATTCATCTCTTTATTGTCTTCTGGCTGCTGCCAAAGACTATTGACGACACTCTTTGGCTTGGGGGTTGCAGGTATTTTTGGAGGAGTAGAGGTGGCATTCACAGTGCTTTCATTGTTCTCAGGTTTGGGGCTCTTGAAAGGTTTGGCTGTTGCAGGTGGCGGTTTCGGAAATGTGTTCCTGGCCTCTGTAATAAATGACTTTTGTAATGGTATCTTTGGCTTAAATTCAGTGTTCTGGTTTGTATCTGGTGGTTTTGGTTTTAGAGGTTTTCCAAATGGGGGTCTGCTGTCCTCATTTGCATTTGCATTCTCAAACCTGCTGGCTAGAGCTTTAGGTTTTGGGGACTCCCAGGTCTCTGGCATGCTGTTGTTGGAGACCATGTTCTTCACGTAGCTGGGTTTTGGGTGGGTCGAGTTAATAGCAGCAGCAGTAGAAGCAGCACTACCTGAGAAGGTGACATCCAGCGCAGGTTTTTTGGATGGTATCATGGGACCTGATAGGGTTGGGTGGATAGCAGGTTTTGGACGTGCTGGAGTACTTCCTTCCATCGAGGTGGTTGTAGTCTGGAAACGAGCCAGAATGGCTTTCACATCTGATTTGTTTTCCTGCAGATGGAGACCACAGGCCATTTGTAAACAAGATATCCAAAAGGTTAAAGGTTAGTTTGTACTAATAAAGATTTACATTTTTACATGTTTAATACTAATAGATTAACATAATATTTCGCTGTAGAAACAGTTCAGCAAAAATTGGATGACAGTTTCCATTAGCGTGATACAGAATCTCCATTACAAAACTTGGGAGTAAACACCACGCATTATGTTTATATATATATATATATATATATATATATATATATATATATATATATATATATATACACACACACACTAAACATATATATATATATACACACACACACACACACACACACACACACACACACACACACACACATATATATATATATATATATATATATATATATATATATATATATATATATATATCTTCTTTTCCTTTCGGCTGTTCCCTTCAGGGGTCGCCACAGCAAATGATCTGCCTCCATCTCTCCCTGTCCTCTGCATCTTCTACTCTTACTCCAACGACCTTCATGTCCGCCTTCACCGCATCCATAAATCTTCTCTTTGGTCTTCCTCTGGGCCTTTTGCCTGGTAGTTCCAACCTCAGCATCCTACAACCAATATACTCACTATCCCTCCTCTGTACATGTCCAAACCATCTCAATCTAGCCTCTCTGACTTTGTCTCCAAAACATCTAACATGTGCTGTCCCTCTGATGTACTCATTTCTGATCCTATCCATCCTCGTTACTCCCAAAGAGAACCTCAACATTTTCATCTCTGCTACCTCCAACTCTGATTCCTGTATTTTCCCCAGGGCCACTGTCTCTAAACCATACAACATTGCTGGCCTCACCACCGTCTTGTACACTTTTCCCTTCATTCTTGCCGATACTCTCCTATCACACATCACACCGGATACTTTTCTCCATCCATTCCAACCTGCCTGCACGCGCTTCTTCACCTCTTTTCCACACTCTCCATTGCTCTGGATTGTTGAGCCTAAGTACTTAAAATCCTCCACCTTCTTTATCTCTGCCCCCTGTAACCTCAAAGTTCCTCTTGGGTCCTTGTCGTTCACACACATGTATTCTGTCTTACTAAGACTAACCTTCAATCCCCTCCTTTCCAGAGCATACCTCCACCTCTCTAGATTTTCCTCCACTTGGTCTCTGCTCTCACTACAGATCACGATGTCATCTGCAAACATCATAGTCCATGGAGATTCTTGTCTAACCTCGTCTGTTAGCCTGTCCATCACCATAGCAAACAAGAAGGGGCTGAGAGCTGACCCTTGATGCAGTCCCACCTCCACCTTGAACTCTTCTGTCACACCAACAGCACACCTCACCACTGTCTTACATCTCTCATACATGTCCTGCACCACTGTAACATACTTCTCTGTCACTCCAGACTTCCTCATACAATACCACAGTTCTTCTCTCGGCACCCTGTCATATGCTTTCTCCAGATCCACAAAGGCACAATGCAGCTCCCTCTGACCTTCTCTGTACTTCTCTATTAACATCCTCAAAGCAAACACTGCATCTGTGGTGCTCTTTCTTGGCATGAAACCAAACTGTTGTTCACAAACGCTGACCTCTGCCCTTAGTCTAGCTTCCACTATTCTTTCCCATAGCTTCATTGTATGGCTCATCAACTTTATCCCTCTGTAGTTGCCACAACTCTGTACATCGCCCTTGTTCTTAAAAATGGGCACAAGCACACTTCTCCTCCATTCCTCTGGCATCTGCTCACTTTCTAGATTCTTGTCAGAAAATCTACTGCTACCTCCCCTAGACACTTCCATACCTCAACTGGTATGTCATCAGGGCCAACTGCCTTTCCACTCTTCATCCTCTTCAATGCCCTCCTCACTTCTCCCTTACTAATCTTTGCTACTTCCTGCTCCTCAACGGTCACCCCTTCTACTCTTTTTTCTCTCTCATTTTCTTCATTCATCAGCTCTTCAAAGTACTCTTTCCATCTTCCCATCACACTTCTGTCATCAGTCAATACATTTCCCTCTCTGTCCTTTATCACTCTAACTTGCTGCATGTCTTTCCCATCTCTATTTCTCTGCTGTGCTAACCTGTATAGATCATTTTATCCCTCCTTACTGTTCAACCTATCATACAAGTCATCATACGCCCTCTGTTTGGCCTTTGACACTGCTACCTTCGCCTTACGCTGTGTCTCCCTGTACTCCTGTTTACTCTCTTCGGTCCTGTCAATGTCCCACTTCTTCTTGGCTAACCTCTTCTTTTGTACACACTCCTGCACTTCCTCATTCCACCACCAAGTTTCCTTATCTACTTTCCTTCCAGAGGACACACCAAGTACTCTCCTACCGGTCTCCCTGATCACATTGGCTGTGGTTGTCCAGTCCTCTGGAAGCACTTCCTGACTACCCAAAGCCTGTTTCAACTCCTCCTTGAAGACAACACGACACTCTTCCTTTTTCAGCTTCCACCACTTTGTCTTCTGCTCTGCCTTTGCCTTTTTCACTTTTCTCACCATCAGTGTCATCCTGCACACCACCATCCTATGCTGTTTGGGAACACTCTCACCAACTACTACTTTGCAGTCACTGACTTCCTTCAAATTACATCGCCTGCACAAGATGTAGTCTACCTGTGTGCTCTTACCTCCGCTTTCATAAGTCACCCTATGCTTCTGTTTCTTCTTGAAGAAAGTATTCACCACAGCCATTTCCATCCTTTTTGCAAAATCGATCAACATCTGTCCTTCTGTGTTCCTGTCCTGGATACCAAACCTGCCCATCACTTCCTCGTCCCCTCTGTTGCCTGCACCAACATGTCCATTGAAGTCTGCTCCAATGACCACTCTTTCACCTCTGGGGGTATTCTGCATCACTTCATCTAAATCACTCCAGAATCTCTCCTTCTCTTCTAGCTTACATCCTGCCTGTGGGGCATAAGCACTAACAACATTGACCATCACGCCTTCAATTTCTAACTTGAGACTCATCACTCTGTCTGACACTCTTTTCACGTCTAGAACATTCCTGACAAACCCCTCCTTCAATATGACTCCTACTCCATTTCTCTTCCCATCCACACCATGATAAAACAGTTTAAACCCTGCTCCTAAGCTTCTAGCCTTTCTACCTTTCCACTTTGTCTCCTGAACACACAGTATGTCCACCTTCCTCCTCTGCATCATGTCAGCCAGCTCCCTATCTTTTCCTTGCATAGTTCCAACATTCAAAGTCCCTACTCTCAGTCCTAGGCTCACACATTTCCTCTTCTCTTTCTGCCTACGGACACGCTCCCGCCTCTCCTTCTTCGACGTCTTCGACCAACAGTAGTCCAATTTCCATCTGCACCCTGTTGGTTGACAGCACTGATGGCGGTCGTTGTTAACCCGGGCCTCGACCGATCCGGTATGAATTCTGTATTGATCATTTGCATTTTTTTAAATGTGGCAGAAGTTTTACGCCGGATGCCCTTCCTGTCGCAACCCTCTGCATTTATCCGGGCTTGGGACCGGCATAAGGGGGAGAGACACTGGTTCGTGCCCCCCCCGCCTCATGGCTGCATTATATATATATATATATATATGTATATACCGTATTTGAAGTAATAAGCACCCAGCTTCAATAAGTGACCCCCCCCCCATTGTTTTTGATCCTACGTCTAATAACCGCCCATGTGTACTGGGAGCAGAGTCGTAGATCATGCTTACCAATTTTATTCGATCAGTCTCTGTAACCATAAAATGAGGCATTCACTGCCTGTAAAAGTGAGTTTACACAGTATTTCAAGACCCCAAGCCACTGGGGAATGTCTATAATATTCATCAGTAACAACACATTTGATTGTTCCGCCAAAAAAACAGGAAAAATATTTTGCTGTGTTCTCTTGGTAAATGTCCAACAACCGATGAACCATTAGAAACTGTTACAGCAACTATGGGATGCTCTGAATGAATGGAGCAATGAGCCAGATATGGATCTATCAGAAAGTGATGACGAGCATTTTTCGATTCTTCTGCTCACTAACTTCATAAATTTAAAGAGGTTCCTGGCCATGTGCTTTTGTTTATGTTGTGTTGATTGGTTCAATGTGCCATGTGCTATAGCTGACATTTGTGTTGATTGGCTCATTTTACTTGGGAAAATGTTTAAAGGAAATGTTTAAAGGAAAAGCACTGGGAGGGAAAAGTAAGGGAAGGAAAAGTCTTTTTTTAATTTATGCTGTTTTCTGTTTATTTTCAGCTTTCATGTAAGTAGTTTGGTTGATACCACAAAATGAATAACACAAACATCAGTAAAACTCTTTTATTGTTTTGTTATTCATGTTTTCCACCTGGATGGTAATAAGCACTTACAGTTCCACTCCGCCGGTAATATTTTAATAACCAACGTATAATCAAGAACAACTTAACTCAAAACAACTTAAGCAGAGGTATACCTGTGTATATAAAAACTCATGGGAAAAAGAAACTTATCACCCGACATTAATACTCATAAAAACGACATCAACAAAAACACGTTAAAGATGTTGTATATTTTAGAAAATTAAATAATTTACACAGCTGTGTAATGACTACCACTTGACTCAATACACACTAGTACACGTGGAATTCTGTGCCACGGTTCCAAGAGAACCTGTTCCAACTGTTGTTGATTTGAAGGTGGATGCTGTCGTTGTCTTCGCTGTCTGTCAAGGTGATCCCAGAGGTGCTCAATTGGATTCATATCTGGAGATCGTGCTGGCCAGGGCAAAACATGGATCTCACTGTGTGAAGCCCCCATATCGGCCCATACCAATGGCTCTGTTGCGTTCCTCCTGTGAAAGTCTTGGCATTTCTTTGGTGTGCTTTTTGATAATGCATGATTGCACTGTCGGACGGCTTTATTTATGCAACAGTATTGCACGAGAGGTTTCTGTTAATTGCATTGAGGCTGTTTCCACAGTTTTTCATGCCAGCACGAAATTCGCTAAATCATGGGCTTGTGCCTTGCTACTCGGCTGAAGAATGTGTTTTGGTGAATGTTTCCTCAATATGTGTTACTTAGTTCAGTTATCTGTAGAAGCACAAATGCCAATGTAAAAGTGATAAGTTTCTTTTGCCCATGTGTGTGTGTGTGTGTGTGTGTGTGTGTGTGAGTGTGTGTATACATATATATTACGGGGCAGTGATGGTCGAGTGGATAGGGCGCAGGATCGCTGATCCTAAGGTCAGGGGTTTGGATCCCCCACAGGGTTGTCACTGTCCCCCCCAGTGCAGCTAAACTGGGTTATTAAAGGCGGGCCATGTCTCTCACTGTCTATGGTGAGAGGCATGTAAAAGAACCATTGCTGACTTTCGTAAAGAGTAGGCTACAAAGCCGTCAGCGTGTTTCTGTCCCTTCCTAAAGGGTTGTGACAGGAAGGGCATCCGACGTAAAAACCTATGTCGAATCAAATGTGCGAATCAGATGATTCCCTGTGGCGACTCTTGAGAACGGGAAAAAGCCGAAAAGAAATTAAGAGTGTGGCGACTCTCGAGAACAGGAAAAAGCCGAAAAGAAAATAATATATATATATTATATTATACACATATTATACACATACACATATGTATATTATATATACACATATATATAAGAAGATGCAAAAGCTAGGGTGAGATGGAGGCAGATGATTCGCTGTGGCGACCCCTGAAGGGAACAGCTGAAAGGAAAAGAAGATATTTTTATATATATATAAAATGCGGCTAACTGGGTTATCAAAGGCGGGCCATGTCTGTCACTGTCTATGGTGAGAGGCATGTAAAAGAACCATTGCTGACTTTCGTAAAGAGTAGCTGCAAAGCCGTCAGTGTGTTTCTGTCCCTTGCTAAAAGGGTTGTAACAGGAAGGGCATCCGACGTAAAAACCTCTGCCAAATTAAACGTGCGAATCAAAATGATTCGCTGTGGCGACTCCCGAGTAAAAGGGAAAAAGCCGAATATATATATATATATATATATATATATATATATATATATATATATATATATATATATATATATATATATATATATATATATATGTACACTTCCTCTCATGATATCTGTCCTTATCAAATTTTATTAATTTGTTCTATATTTATTTGTTGCACATATGTGACCCATCACCAAAGAATAGTCTTAGTGCACCAAAAGGACTTTCTTAGTTATAAACATATATAAATAGAGGGCAGGTTCTGCTTTAAAATGACAGAAACATTTTCAAAAGCAAAAAAAAATTGACCAAGCTATGGCAAAAAGTATGTAAGTTTGAGTCATTGATTCGGAAGAATTTTTGAGAAAATTCAATTTACTCAAAAAGTCAACATGGCACATTAGAAACGTGGTGCAGCACAATGTTTCCACGCTGTACACCTCTGTGTTATCACGTTTTGAATATTTGAACCCAAGTTTCTCGAAAGTTATCCACTGTTTCCATCAATTGTGAGTTAAACAATGTTTATCTTGTAGTTTGGTTTACTTGAGGTTTTAAAGCAGTTTTTGAACTATCCTGGAATTTAAAACTGATTCTTCTTGAACAACCTCTGCAAATTCTTCTGAATTTCACGGCAGTCAAATACAAACACACATTAACTTTATGACACGAATAGAACAGCAACTTGCAAAAAGAAGATGAATTTTTTTACCTGCTCTTTTGTAATATGATGGACTCCTGTATGAATTATTTTGTGCTGAATTCACCAAACTAAACATCTGACGGTGGACATACAGGAACTGATAAAACTATAATACAAGGAAGCTGTGTGGCGTTCAGCCAGTGAAAATGTGTTATCTGAAATGAAACCATCTCTGGTTTTTGCAGATGACCCGCCTGTTACCAAAACATCACTCTACTCTGTATCCTGTGCCTTGTTATTTTGCAGCAGCATGAAAGACATTTACATGCATATCCATAAAATTATGAAATAATGGAATTAAAAGTGTTTTTTCACCCCTTATGTTTTTTATCTATGTATAAAGACACTACAGAACGACTTTCTTTATTTCTCAAGTGATGCAAACTGTGTTTTGAAAAGCATTGCTTCATCATTGGGAGGTAAAATGGAATAGTGGTTAGTGTTGTCATAAAAAGAAGGTTCAGGGTTTGAACCTTAAAATGTGCACACTTTCCTGTACGTTGGATCGATCACCCAGCGGTGGGGCGCTGACGCTAGCGATGTTCTTAAAATCATTACGCAGGTATGCTACTGAGTATATTGCTGCCATGTCAGAAAAAAAACCCATCAGATTGGAACCACTTTTATATAACCACTTGGTTATAACCAGATGTCGCAATGACTTTAGTAAGATATTTTTCATTTCATAACAACATATTTTCATCTTCTTACTACAACAAGCCAACTTATCATGTTATAAGAAGAAACCTTTCTTGTTATAACAACAAAATATGCTATACGTACATATATATGTGTATATAATATCAATAAATACATATTCGAAAATAATGCATAAGATGTAAATAAAATATAAATACATACACATAAACATACATTTTTATGTGAGGTGCGCGTCTGAATGTGTGCACGTGCATCTGTGTGTGCGCACACTCAGCTGCGCACCTCACATAAAAAATGTATGTCGTTTTGATGGGGGGGGGTTTGGGTTGGTTTTTTTTGTTTTTATTTGTTTGAGGTTTTTTGGCATAATTGGCCTTGTTTTTGTGGCATTTCCCTTAACTTTTTCTCCCATTCTTCCTTAATTTCCTTATTTTTTAATTGGATGAATATTTTTTAAAAATCTCTAAATATACAAAAATTAGAAATTGACACCCATAAAAACTTATCAGTACACTTTTGAATTTACACACACACACACACATATATATATATATATATATATATATATGCAAACTCCACATAGAAACATCTGAGCTGGGAATTGAACCCAGAACCTTCTTGCTATGAGGTGGATGTGCTAACCACTACACCAGCCTGCTTCCCTGCATGAACATGAAGATATATATATATATATATATATATATGTGTGTGTGTGTGTGTGTGTGTGTGTGTGTGTGTGTATATGTATATATATATATATATATATATATATATATATATATATATATATATACACATTTATATATATATATATATATATATCTTCATGTTCATGCAGGGAATGCAGGGAAGTGTAGTGGTTAGCACATTCACCTCATAGCAAGAAGGTTCTGGGTTCAATTCCCAGCTCAGATGTTTCTGTGTGGAGTTTGCATGTTCTCCCCATGCTTGTGTGGGTTTCCTCTGAGTACTCTGGTTTCCTCTCACTGTCCAAAAACATGTACAGTAGGTTAATTGGCTGATCCAAATCTCCCCTATGTGTGAGTAGGAATGGTGTTGGCCCTGTGATGGCCTGGTGAGCTGTGTAGAGTGTACCCTGCAATTGCCCAGAGTTGGCTGAGATGGGTACCAGCCTCCCCTTGAACCTAATCAAGAAGAATGAATTGTTTTATGCTGAAGAGTAAAAATAGATCATGAAAAGGCAGCTGGGTCTGTTATAGTTCCCGTAAAGTTTTCATTCCTAAAACCAGTTTGTCAGGTCCTTCTTAATATGGAAATCATATTTTGGAGTATGCGAATGGCTTGTTGGCATAGGTGACTCCAATGGTATCTTGGTAGAAGATCAGGAAAGCCCCACTTTGCTATACTGTTGGCATTGAGAGCCAATTAGCAAGTCTATAACTGGACAGAAGTACTTACAAACTCTGGCTAATGAGCACTGCATGTCCTCCATCAGGAAGTACATGTAAGCTCAGAAAAGATGTTTTTACATTCTGACTATGAAACAAGCTGCTAATACTTAGAGGAATGAGCAGTGGAGAAAGCAGAAGTCTTGTGTTTGACAGCAGAACAGGAACAGGAATTGCATCAATTACACTATCATGTTGCTATAAAGAAAGTGGGTTATGTACTTCCTGTAAAATGGATGAAACACATCGCAGCATATTAAAATGAATGTGCTCTACTCTATGTTTTTTCCATGGAAATACTTGACCTGGTCATTTTTGTCATGGCATTAACAGTGGCTAATTCACATATTTCAGATGTTACATCTTGAAATATACCTGCAGATTAGGTCATCATGCAGATTAGGTTAACTTGCTACTCACAATTACCGTTGGGTTCACAGGTGTCAAACCTAAGACCACAGAGCAAAGCCGGTCCATCACCGCATTTTAGAAAGAGTTTGCAAAGGATATGATTATCATACATTCTTTGCATCAACCATTACCGTTAAGCCGAAATCATAATGCTTCCACTAGGTGGCAGCAGCCTGTTTCAAGTAAACATCTTCTCATCATTGACTCATGAAAGTTCTCAAGCCAGCTTGTTGCTGTTGAGCATTGTCAAAGAATGCAAGTAAATTCAGTAAAATGCAGATTTCATGGTTGCCCTTTTAGAATAGATGTTCAGTGATTATTCAGCCCTTGAGGACCTTTAACTTTAGTGATGTGGCGCTCAGTAAAAATGAGTTTGACACCACTGAGTTACAGCATGATGCTCTACACTGTTTCAGTATTTCTGTTTTATTAATGCAACAGAAAAATACACAAATATACTATAAGTACAGTATATAATATTATATCCACACCCACTAGATATAAGCAATCATGCACTTTAAGTGACTCCTCTACGACTACTAATACTAAGGTATCAGCTCACATACTGTAAGCACAGAAAAGCCAATGAAAGCAGAAATAAGTTTTCTGTTTGCAAATAAAACCCCTCAAATACAGTATATTAAAAAAGTACCAAAATTAATTAATGCTAATAGGGTATGTTAATCATTTTCTGTAACCACAATCCTAATTAGGGTCACAGGGAGGCTGGCACCCATCCCAGCCAACTCCAGGTGAGGGCAGAGTACACCCTGGAGGGCTCTTTTACATGCCTCACACTATAGGCAGTGAGAGACATGGCCGGCCTTTTATAACCCAGTTCACTGCGCTGGAGGCGGGTGGGGGTGACAACCTTGTGAAGAGTGGGACTCAAACCTCCAGCCTTAGGATCAGAGATCCATCGCCCTTTACCATTAGGCCACCACTGCCCTTTAATAGGGTATGTATATTTTTCAATTTTCAAGACAATAATAATATTAATACCACCACCATCAGCACCACCACCACCACCACCACCACCACCAACAACAACAACAAGAACAACAATAATAATAATAATAATCATAATAATAATAATAATAATAATAATAATAATAATGATGTTGATGATTGTTTTTCACTAAAGAAATTGTTGCTGTCAGTTTGCTTGTTTGTTTGGGTTTGTTTACATTCTTCATCTTTCGATTTGATTGGTCAGCTGTCAGATTTTGTAGAACTCCAAATTTTGTGGTAAAACCATTGTTTATTTGTAATAGGTAAGTTGCTCTGGATAAGTGTATCAATATCATTTCCCAATAATCAATTGCCACCCCATTCCTTCTATACCACAGCAATAATGCCTTTATATATCATTGCAGCAATAAACATTCATTCATATAAAAAGTTACATGCCGCTGGTCCTATAACTGAGAAAACATTCATTCAGTCATTTTCGGTAACCGTTCATTTTCTGTACCCGCTTTATCCTAACTTGGGTCGCGGGGAGGTTGGCGCCCATCCCAGCCAACTTCAGGCGAGGGCAGAGTACACCCTGGACAGCTCGCCAGGCCATCGCAGGGCGGAAACACGCTGACGGCTTTGCAGCCTACTCTTGTCGAAAGTCAGCAATGGTTCTTTTACATGCCTCACACCATAGACAGTGAGAGACATGGCCGGCCTTTGATAACCCAGTTAGCTCCACTGGGGGGGGGGGACAGTGACAACCTTGTGCAGAGTGGGACTCGAACCCCCAACCTTTGGATCAGCGATCCGGCGCCCTATACCACTAGACCACCACTGTCCCGATTTTCGGTAACCGCTTAATCCTAAATAGGGTCACATGGAGGCTGGTGCCCATCCCAGCCGACTCCAGGCGAGGGCAGAGTACACCCTGGACAGCTCGCCAGGCCATCACAGGTTGGAAACATACTGACAGCTATGCAGCTACTCTTGCCAAAAGTCCACAATGGTTCTTTTACATGAACCTCACGCCACAGACAGTGACAGACATGGCCGGCCTTTGATAACCCAGTTAACTGCTCTGGGAGACTGAGAAAACATTTGTGTTTAAAAGACGTCTGACAACATGACTGCTGAATGTTAAAAAGCACAGATACTGGATTTCTATGAAATGGGACAGTGGTGATCTAGTGGATAGGGCGCAGGATCGCTGATCCTAAGGTTGGGGGTTCGAGTCCCCACAGGGTTGTCACTGTCCCTCCAGTGCAGGTAACTGGGTTATCAAAGGTGGGGCATGTCTCTCACTGTCTATGGTGAGAGGTTCATGTAATAGAACCATTGCTGACTTTCGTAAAGAGTAGCTGCAAAGCCGTCAGCGTGTTTCTGTCTCTTGCTAAAGGGTTGTGTCAGGAAGGGCATCTGACATAAAAACCTCTGACAAATCAAATGTGCGAATCAGATGATTCGCTGTGGCGACTCCCGAGAAGTTGAAAAAGCCGAAAGGAGAAGAAGAAGAAGACTGGATTTCTATAAAAACTGACATAAACCCTTAATCATATAAACGTTTATGTTTTTCTGTGTTTAAAAACAGACACACACATTGGAGCAAAAGTCTTAGGTAGCCTATTTTTTAGTATTATCTTTGCCTATTTCGTATTTTAGTATTATCTTTGCCTATTTTTTAGTATTATCTTTGCCTATTTCGTATTTTAGTATTATCTTTGCCTATTTTTTAGTATTATCTTTGCCTATTTCGTATTTTAGTATTATCTTTGCCTATTTTTTAGTATTATCTTTGCTATACAAGCATTAGTTTTCCTGCATAAAATTAAATATAACTGAAAAACACATAGTACATTATCTTGTAAAAGTCCACAATCCGTACCTGTACTACTATCGTCTTAAAGCAAAGGGTCATCACACCAAATATTGACTTTCATTTTTTTTTTTTTTACTGTTTATTGTTCTAGAATAAACATTTTATTATTCATATGCATAATTATATATAAATAAACATTCCCCCAGTGCAGCCTACTTGGCTATCGAAGGGTTATTATCCATGTCTCTCGCTGTCTATGGTGTGAGGCAAGTAAAAGAACCATTGCTGACATTGCTGCGAAGTCGTGAGCGCGTTTCTGCCCTGCGATGGCCTGGCGAGCCGTCCAAGGTGTACTCTGCCCTCACCCGGAGTTGGCTGAGATAGGCGCCAGCCTCCCTGCAGACCTAATTAGGATTAAGCGGTTACAGAAATAATGAACATACTGTACATTGTTGTGAATATGCTTCTATAAAAATGCTAACATGTTAGCATAAACACTGTGATATAAACCTGTGATTTTGAGCTGCACTGTTGTCAGACCAGTTTGTATAGAAATTTCAGTCAGTGACTTCTGACCAATCAGGATTGCGACTTCAGCAGCACAAATCTATGTACTGTACTTGAAAACTGTGTGAACCGATCTCAGATCCGAACGTTATACGAAATATACAACAATCTACCCACCATCAGCTATTTTTGGAGAATTTTGAGCTCCAGCTGACTCAGGTTATTTTGGACCTTCAATTATGTTGTTCAATATCTTGCTACACGGGGCAGTGGTGGTCTAGTGGTATAGGGCGCTGGATCACCACTAGACCACCACTGCCCAGTGTAGCAAGGTATTGAACAACATAATTGAAGGTCCAAAATAACCTCAGTGGTGGTGGTGGTGGTGGTGGTCTAGTGGTATAGGGCGCTGGATCGCTGATCCAAAGGTTGGGGGTTCGAGTCCCACTCTCCACAAGGTTGTCACTGTCCCCCCCAGTGGAGCTAACTGGGTTATCAAAGGCCGGCCATGTCTCTCACTGTCTATGGTGTGAGGCATGTAAAAGAACCATTGCTGACTTTCGACAAGAGTAGGCTGCAAAGCCGTCAGCATGTTTCCGCCCTGCGATGGCCTGGCGAGCTGTCCAGGGTGTACTCTGCCCTCGCCCGAAGTTGGCTGGGATGGGCACCAGCCTCCCCACGACCCAAATTAGGATTAAGCGGGTACAGAAAATGAACTGAACTGAACCTTGCTACACTTGAACCTGCCATAGAAATTTAAGAAAAAGGACAGGGGCACTCCATTGTTTTCTGAGACTGTTTCCATGATAACAATTTACCCAAGAGGAATTTGCTGAAAATTTTTCACACTATTAGCGATTAGTTGAAATACACATCTACGATTCCGGTCGATCCAGTGGAAGTAATAACTAACCAATGCACTAACGTCAGAAGGAACACAGCCAGAGACGTGCTGGAGCTGGAGCTGGAGAACTGTCAGATGAGTAGACAGTGTTAAAGAGGAACACTAGTTGATGAAGCAAGCAGAAAAAACTTTTCTTGCTTACACAATCCAGTTTGATATTGCAAAAACAAATGAAAAACCTCCCCAGAACTTCTAAACCAGTTTCAACCCGTCACATTGGGAACACTTGGCTAAAACATGAATAAATGTTAAAAATAAACAAGTAAATAAATAAACACCATATACATCGATGTCATATATACAGCAACTTAACTTTTCTATATTTAGGCAATGAGGCCTTGTGGAAATGTGTCAGCACTACAAGTATGAGTTCATTGTCCTGTAGTTTCAAGCAGATTTTGTGACGTTCAGCACTGAGAAGCTGCTCAGAAATAAAATAAATAATAAAAGACAGCTTTACTCACCATGGTAGTAGTGGGCTCCTACTGTGTCTGATTAACCAACTGATTTCACTATAGCTCCACTGTGTGTATGTGTGTGT
Organism: Plotosus lineatus; assembly: GCA_024760905.1. Classification (NCBI taxonomy): domain Eukaryota; kingdom Metazoa; phylum Chordata; class Actinopteri; order Siluriformes; family Plotosidae; genus Plotosus; species Plotosus lineatus. The sequence goes on along the minus strand of CM045735.1, from coordinate 21,242,743 downwards.
CTCTGTCTGTGCGTGCTGTCTGTGAAAGGTTGCGTCTCATCTCACAAACGGGTGCTGCTTTCTACTTCCCCTCATAGCAGATGGACTGCAGCGCACATTAAAACCTATCTCTGGCTCGATCTCTGTCATTTGCATATTCCATACTGGGCTTCCTACTAGTCCTTCCAAAGACAGAGAGTAGGCAGGCATATTTCCTATGCACCTTTATTGCACCTTTTTAAAAGTACTGTATAATACAGAGCACACACACACACACACACACACACACACACACACACACACACACACACACACACACACACAAAGAAACAACAGCTTCATCATCATCAGCAACGACAAAGATGAAGAACTGTGTACTGTAATCATTATGTAAAAAGAACAGTGTTAATTGGAGATTACAGATTTGTTTATCTTCATATTTAGCCACTGAATTTGTTTAAAACATTTTCTTTAACAAGCCCAACTCCAAATAAGTTGAAACACGGTGTGAAATGTAAGTAAAAAACAGATTTGTCATAAAATGATTTACATAATAATTTCAGTGAAAGGCCTTATAAACCCACGTTTTATTCACGATAGAACACACAAAACATATCAGATGTTGAGATTTTATTATTTTATGAAAATCATTCGCTCATGTTGAGCTCAGTATTCCTTTCACCTCCCGACAACATCCCCAGTCAAGGTGAGCAGCTCCCCACTTCCACTGTAAACAGTATTTGTGGACAACTGTTGGATGGCGATCCAGAACCTTTCCAAGCCAACCGATAATCACGCTCCAGGCCCTCACTGAACTTCTCCCATACCAAGATATTGCATCGGTGATAACAGGCTGCAGCACATTTGGGCGGCCGGTACCTGTTTGCTGCCTCAGTAGTCCCACAGACCAAATAGACCTTCTTTTTCAGCTCGCTAGCCCCTTCACCGAAGGTGTCAATCATCTCTGATGGTCTTGCGAGCTGTTCGGAGTATGCCCCTGAATTAAATAAAATGAAATCCTTATCAGAACACATGACAGGTATGAGCCACAGTCTTGTCGTCTCCTGGAGTCTGCCTCGCTGTTTAGCGGCTGTTGCAAGTTGCTAAAGTGGCTCATACCTGCCTATATGAGAACTACAGGACGCCAGGACGTCAGATCCCTGGTGTCATACTGAGGAATGCAGGAAGCCACTACATTCATTCATTCAATTTCTGAACAGCTTAATTCTAATTAGGGTCACAAGGAGGCTGGCACCCATCTCAGCCGACTCTGGGCGAGGTCAGAGTACACTCTGGATAGCTGACGGCCATGCAGCCTACTCTTTTTGGAAGTCAGCAATGGTTCATTTACGTGCTGCTCACCATAGACAGTGAGAAACATGGCCGGCCTTTGATAACCCAGTGAGCAGCACTGGGGGGACAGCAGTGACATCCCATTGAGAGTGGGGCTTGAACTCCTGACTGGGATCAGTGATCCAGCACCTTACCAGCAGGCCACCACTGCCCGGGAAGCTGCTTCAATGTCTACCAAACATGGGTTCCAGGACATTTGCTCACAGGACAAATGCTCACAACCTTAATGAAAAACCGGACATTTGCTCACAACATAAAAAATAGTTCAATTTTAACTCTAACCCTAAACCTGAACCCTAACCCTAAACTCTAACCCTAAACCCTAAACCTAGCCCTAAAACCTAACCCTAAACCCCAACCCTAACACTACACTCTAACCCTAAACCCTAACCCTAACCTTAAACCTAAACCCAAAACCCTAAACCCTAACCCTAAACCCTAAACCCTAACCCTAAACCCTAACCCTAATGTATAATGAGTTAATTTAGCAGTATGTATTTATAAGAATAAAGAATTTTTAGAACACATTGTGATCTTTTTGCATTATGCATTTATTAGAACAAAGAATAAAATATGTTTTGAGCAAATGTCTGTTTTTTCATTAAGGTTATGAGCATTTGTCCTGTGAGCAAATGACTGTGCACCCCAAACATGTATTCTGTCAATTCCTTCGCTAAATACAGATACAACATCAAAATTTCAATAAAAACATGAAGAAGTATCGGTTGTTACAGAGATTTTGACTGGCTGTTGTAAGAAAATGACAAAGCCAAGGTGAATTGTTGCTGTACACTTTTATTTATTTTATTACTTTTTGTCTGTAACGTGTGTGAGACTACTGCATGAGGCACATACTGTAGTTGTATATTTCTCTTTGTGTTTAAGATACAATCAGAGGGATAAAGCTGAAGTTAGAAAATCTCTCACTTTATTCACTGGATGTGATCTCAGCACATTATGCTGTATTTTAAGCAGTGGCTATTTGCACATTTGGGGAAAATGTAAATGCATCTTGATTCCCCCAGTTTCATCAAGTCCCACTGCTGTGTAGATCTGATTCCATCACACACTCCGCTAATGGCCAAGATTAAGCAACCCTCATCTATATTAAGGTTTAGTTCTTCTAAAGAAAGTACAGAATTGTGAAACGTGAAAAAACAGCTCTGCAGCATCCACTACTGGGAATAAATGGCAAAACTAAATACAGTGATCCCTCGATACTTCGTGCTCAAGTTTCTGCGGCTTCAGTGCATCGGGCTTTCCAAAAATATTAATCGAAAAATAAAACATTAATGAAATTAAGGAAAAATATAGAAAAGTTAAGGAAAATGCACCAAAAGATAAGATAAGATACAGCTTTATTAATCTCACAATGGAGAAATTCACTGTTACAGGCTCTTGAGGTACCATCAGTAGGGGGTGCAAAAATAGATACATATACAAACATACACACATACATATATATTATATAAGTAAATAAATAAATAGATACATAAATAGTATAAATTACTAAACAATAAAAGAAAAGAATGGAGCAACTTTATAGACTGGCCTATATTAAAGTGTAATGTATCTGAGTGCAGAGTAGATGGGTTGATATGGTTGACAGTCAGTGGGTTAGATATGGCTGATTAAAGTGCACGGGGTTTTTATTGCACATAACCGGTATTTTCACAGACAGTTACAAAGTGGCGTTGTACAGTCTGATAGCGGTGGGAATGAACGACCTGCGGTAGCGCTCCTTCCTGCACTGAGGATGCCTCAGTCGTCCACTGAAGGAGCTGCTTAGCTCCTCGACAGTCTGGTGCAGTGGGTGAGAGCTGTTGAACAGGATGGATGTGAGCTTTGCTACCATCCTCCTCTCACTCACCTCCTCCACAGAGTCCAGTGGGCAGCCGAGGACAGAGCTGGCCCTCCTGACCAGCTTGTTCAGTCTCTTTCTGTCCCGCTCTGTGCTGCCCGGGGCCCAGCAGATGGCAGCGTAGAGGATTGCAGAGGCTACCACAGAGTCATAAAAAGTCCTGAGCAGAGGTCTGCATATGCCGAAGGACCTGAGTCTCCTCAGAAGGTGGAGGCGACTCTGGCCCTTCTTGTACAGGGCGTTGGTGTTGTGGGACCAGTCCAGTTTATTGTTAAGGTGAACACCCAGGTACTTGAAACTGTCCACTGTCTCAATGTCCTGTCCCTGGATGTTCACTAGTAAATGTGTGTGTGTGTGTGTTTGAGTGCTTCTCCTGAAGTCGACCACCATCTCCTTCGTCTTCCTAGTGTTCAAGCACAGGTGGGTTGCGCTCACACCAGTCCACGAAGTCGACGATGACCGACCGGTACTCCAGCTCGTTCCCCTCTGACACACGGCCCACGATGGCGGAGTCGTCCGAGAACTTCTGGAGGTGGCAGCTGTTTGTGTTATATATGAAGTCCGAGGTATAAATGTTAAAAAGGAAGGGTGAGAGGACGGTGCCCTGCGGTGCCCCGTGCTACAGACTACCACCTTTGACTTACAGCCAGCGCGGCACGCGTACTGTGGACGGTTAGTAAGGTAGTCAATAATCCAGGCAGCAAGATGCCCGTCCACTCCCACGTCCTCCAGCTTCCCCCCATAGCGCTGGCCTGATGGTGTTGAAGGCGCTGGAGAAGTCAAAGAACATGACCCTCACAGCGCTGCCGGCGATCTCTAGGTGGGTGAGTGCCCGCTGCAGAAGGTAGATGACGGCGTCTTCTACTCCGATGTTGGGCCTGTAGGCAAACTGCAGCGGGTCTAGGGTGGGGCTCACCATAGAGCGGAGGTGTTCAAGGAGGAGCCTTTCCATGATCTTAATGAGGTGGGAGGTCAGGGGACAGGTCTGTAGTGGGCTGGTTCCTTCGCTTGTGCTGTTTTGGGAACCGGAACCACACAGGAGGTCTTCCAGAGGACTGGAACCTTCTCCAGGCTGAGGCTCAGGTTGTACAGGTAGCATAGTACCACACAGAGCTGGTCTGCGCAGGTCCTCAGCAGCCTGGGACTGATGCCATCAGGTCCTTCAGATTTCCTCTGATTTAGTCGCCTCAGCTGTCTCCTCACCTGGTCTGATGTGAGGGAGAGGGGGCTGGGGTGGGCTGCAGAGGGAGGGGATGTGTCTGTCGGGCTGTAGCAGTCAAGTGAAGTTGGCCTGGGGAGGGGAGGTGTCAGCTGGTCTGGAGACGTGTGAAGAGGGGAGGAACAGGGAGGGGTGCAGAGGGGAGGGGAGAATCAAACCTGTTGAAGTAGCAGTTTAGTTCATCCGCCCAGCGCTGGTCACCATCAGCTGTCCCTCTGACACTCTGCCCAAATCCAGACATGGTCTTTAGTCCTCTCCAGACGTCCCGCACGTTGTTCTGAGCCAGCTTCTCCTCCATCTTTTTCCCATAGTCCTTCTTTGCCCTCCTGATCCTCCACTGGAGCTCACGCTGGACCTTCTTCTGCTCCTCTCTGTCCCCCGAGATGAAAGCCCTCTTTTTCTGGTTCAGGAGGACTTTGAGCTCAGGGGTGACCCATGGGTGGTTGTTGGAGAAGCACCGTACTCTCCGTGTTGGCACGGTGCTGTCCACGCAGAAGTTCATGTAGTCGGTGATACAGTGTGTGAGGCCGTCGATGTCATCACCAAAGGAGTCACAGAGCATGCTCCAGTCTGTGGTCTGGAAACAGTCCCTAAGCCTCTCGTTGGTCTCCTCGGTCCACACTTTCACAGACCTCTTCTGTGCAGATTCCTTCGCACCCTGGGTGTGTATTGGGGAGCAGGTAGACCAGGTTGTGGTCTGATCGTCCCAGTGGGGGGAGAGGGGAGGAGCTGTAAGCGTCCTTCACATTTGCATACAGTAAGTCCAGTGTTTTATTGTCTCTTGTGGCGCACTTCACGTATTGCGTGAACGTCGGAAGAGAGGCGGAGAGAGGGGCGTGGTTAAAGTCCCCGCTGATCAGAATCATGGCGCGGGGGTGACGAGTCTGTGTCTGATTAACGGCGCTGTGTAGACGCTCACACGCGACTGCCGCAACAGCCGACGGCGGAATGTACACGCAAAACACAATCACGTGTGAAAACTCCCTCGGTAGATAATATGGCGCGGCACTTAACGCGAGCAGCTCTAGGTCCCGCGTGCACAGCTGCTCCTTCACGTGCACGTTTGCCGGGTGGCACCATCGTTCATTCACATAGACCGCCACGCCCCCTCCTTTCTTCTTACCGCTCTCCGTTACACTCCGATCTGCACGCGCGAGTGTAAATCCGTTAAGAGAAACCACAGAGTCCGGTGTGAGTTCATTCAGCCACGTCTCTGAGAAACACATGAGGCTGCAGTCCCGGTACTGCCTCTGCTGCCGGGTCAGCGCCGCCAGCTCCTCCGTCTTGTTGGCGATCGCGCGGACATTTCCCATGATGACAGAGGGAACACATGTCCTCCGCGTCTTTCGTCCCCCTCTGCAGCCTCTCCTTTTCCTCCGTATTTCCAAAGGAACAACGGGCTTTTCCGCGTGAAGGAGGGCGGGGGCGCGCAGGCCGAGGAGGGTCTCACGTGTGTAAGACCTGCGTTGCTCAGAGCCGTCGGTGAATGAGTTTCCTGACGCCGATCCAAAAAGTGAAAATAAAAGTGCACAGAAGAACAAAAGCATCATGAAAGTATGTTTTCCAGATGCAGGATTGAAGAAAGAAAAAGAAAATTTGAAAAAAGATAAAGAAACAGCCTATATACAATAGAAAAGAGAAAAAAAAGAAAAATAAACTGAAGAGCTCCTGTAACTGGCTGCAGGTCACAAAACAAGGCCAATTATGCAAAAACAAACAAACAAACAAACAAAAAACCTCAAACAAACAAAAACAACAAAACAACCCCAAACCCCCAACAAAACTGCTTACATTTTTATATGAGGTGCGCATCTATGTGTGTGCGTACATCTGTATGTGTGTATTTATATTTTATTTACATCTTATGCATTATTTTTGAATGTTTAATTGTTATTATAAGCATTTATAGCGTTGAATATGTATTTATTGGTATTATATACACATTTGGTTTCATGCCAAGAAAGAGCACCACAGATGCAATGTTTGCTTTGAGGATATTAATAGAGAAGTACAGAGAAGGTCAGAGGGAACTGCATTGTGCCTTTGTGGATCTGGAAAAAGCATATGACAGGCTGCCAAGAGAAGAACTGTGGTATTGCAAGACAAGAACTGTGGTATTGCATGAGGAAGTCTGGAGTGGCCGAGAAGTATGTTAGAGTGGTGCAGGACATGTATGAGAGATGTAAGACAGTGGTGAGGTGTGCTGTCGGTGTGACCGATGAATTCAAGGTGGAGGTGGGACTGCATCAAGGGTCAGCTCTGAGCCCCTTCTTGTTTGCTATGGTGATGGACAGGCTGACAGATGAGGTGAGACAAGAATCTCCATGGACTATGATGTTTGCAGATGACATTGTGATCTGTAATGAGAGCAGAGAACAAGTTAAGTTAAATCTAGAGAGGTGGAGGTATGCCCTGGAAAGGAGGGGAATGAAGGTTAGCCTCAGAAAATCAGAATACATATGTGTGAATGAAAAGGACCCAGGAGGAACGGTGATGTTACAGGGAACAGAGTTAACGAAGGTGGAGGATTTTAAGTACTTAGGCTCAACAATCCAGAGCAGTGGAGAGTGTGGAAAAGAGGTGAAGAAGCGTGTGCAGGCAGGCTGGAATGGTTGGAGAAAAGTGTCCGGTGTGATGTGCGATAGGAGAGTGTCAGCAAGAATGAAAGGAAAAGTGTACAAGACGGTGGTGAGGCCAGTGATGTTGTATGGTTTAGAAACAGTGGCGCTGAGGAAAAGACAGGAGGCAGAGCTGGAGGTAGCGTAGATGAAAATGTTGAGGTTCTCTCTGGGAGTAACGAGGATGGATAGGATCAGAAATGAGTATATCAGAGGGACAGCCCATGTAAGATGTTTTGGAGACAAAGTCAGAGAGGCTAGATTGAGATGGTTTGGACATGTACAGAGGAGGGATAGTGAGTATATTGACAGTAGGATGCTGAGGTTGGAACTACCAGGCAGAAGGCCGAGAGGAAGACCAAAGAAGAGATTTATGGATGTGGTAAAGGAAGACATGAAGGTCGTTGGAGTCAGAAAAGAGGATGCAGAGGACAGGGTGAGATGGAGACGGATGATCTGCTGTGGCAACCTCTGAAGGGAGCAGCCGAAAGGAAAAGAAGAGAGAAATACACAATGCAGCCGTGAGGGGGGCACAAACAAGTGTCCACCCTCATGCCGGTCCCAAGCCCAGATAAATGCAGAGGGTTGCGACAGGAAGGGCATCCAGCGTAAAACTTTTGCCAGAATACAAAATGCAAACCGTAAAGACAAATTTCATACCGGATCGGTCGAGGCCCGGGTTAACAACGACCACCATCAGTGCTGTTAACCAACAGGGTGCTGGTGGAAATTGGACTACTGTTGGTCGAAGAAGGAGAGGTCGAAGAAGAAGAGGCGGGAGGCATGTTCTTATGCAGAGAGAGAGAAGAGAAAAAGCATGAGTCTAGGGACTTTGAATGTCGGATCTATGACAGGAAAAGGTAGAGAGCTGGCTGACATGATGCAGAGGAGGAAGGTGGACATACTGTGTGTTCAGGAGACCAGGTGGAAAGGTAGCAAGGCTAGAAGCTTAGGAGTGGGGTTCCGGAGGAATGGAGGAGAAGTGTGCTTGTGCCCATTTTTAAGAACAAGAGAGATGTGCAGAGTTGTGGCAACTACAGAAGGATAAAGTTTATCAGCCATACAATGAAGTTATGAGAAAGAATAGTGGAAGCTATCCTAAGGGCAGAGGTCAGCATTTGTGAACAACAGTTTGGTTTCATGCCAAGAAAGAGCACCACAGATGCAGTGTTTGCTTTGAGGATGTTAATAGAGAAGTACAGAGAAGGTCAGAAGGAGCTGCATTGTGCTTTTGTGGATCTGGAAAAAGCATACGCCAGGGTGCCGAGAGAGGAACTGTGGTATTGCATGAGGAAGTCTGGAGTGGCCGCGAAGTATGTTAGAGTGCTGCAGGACATGTATGAGAGATGTAAGACAGTGGTGAGGTGTGCTGTTGGTGTGACAGAAGAGTTATAGGTGGAGGTGGAACTGCATCAAGGATCAGCTCTGAGCCCCTTCTTGTTTGCAATGGTGATGGAGGTGATGCAGGCTAACAGACGAGGTTAGACAAGATTCCCCATGGACTATGATGTTTGCAGATGACATTGTGATCTGTAGTGAGAGCAGAGAACAAGTTCAGGAAAATCTAGAGAGGTGGAGGTATGCCCTGGAAAGGAGAGGAGTGAAGGTTAGCCTCAGTAAAACAGAATACATGTGTGTGAACAAGAAGGACCCAAGAGGAACGGTGAGGTTACAGGTAGCAGAGATGAAGAAGGTGGAGGATTTTAAGTACTTAGGCTCAACAATCCAGAGCAATGGAGAGTGTGGAAAAGAGGTGAAGAAGTGTGTGCTGGCAGGTTGGAATGGTTGGAGAAAAATATCCAGTGTGATGTGTGAAAGGAAGGTATCAGCAAAAATGAAAAGAAAAGTGTACAAGACGATGTTGAGGCCAGCGATGTTGTATGATTTAGAAACAGTGGCCCTGGGGAAAAGACAGGAGGCAGAGCTAGAGGTAGCAGAGGTGAAAATGTTGAGGTTCTCTTTGGGAGTAACGAGGATGGATAAGATTAGGAATGAGTCCATCAGAGGGACAGCACATGTAAGAGGTTTTGGAGACAAAGTCAGAGAGGCTAGATTGAGATGGTTTGGACATGGACAGAGGAGGGATAGTGAGTATATTGGTAGTAGGATGCTGAGGTTGGAACTGCCAGGCAGAAGGCCGAGAGGAAGACCAAAGAGAAGATTTATGGATGTGGTGAAGGAGGACATGAAGGTAGTTAGAGCAAGAGTAGAAGATACAGAGGACAGGGTGAGATGGAGGCGGATGGTTTGCTGTGGTGACCCCTGAAGGGAAAAGCCGAAAGGAAAAGAAGAAGAAACTATTGCATCACAGTGTCACAGGACTGCATTCAGTCACTTGTGACTTGTATAGGCTTGATTTCTCCCTATAAATAGTGCCTAATATTCACCTGTTCACAATCATCCCATGATTGTCAGCAGACAACAGTCATGAAGTCCAAGAAGCTGTCAGAAGACCTGAGAAAGAAAGTTGTAGAGTAGCATAGAGATGGACAAAGCTATGTAGCCATCGCAAGTCCTCTCAGTGTGCCAAAAAGTACTGTTGCATCACTGGTCCAGAAGTGGAAGCGCCATGGTACCACTATGAATCTTTGAAGAACAGGATGTCCCTTCAAGATCACGATGAAACTGCTAATGGAAGCCAGGGCAAACCTCTCCATCACTCTTGAAGACCTGAAGAAGTCTCTTCAAGGTGCTGGGACTAACGTACACAAGTCCACAATATCCCGCACTTTACACAAGGAAGGTCTCTGGGTGGACAGTGTGCCTCATACTTTGTACTTAATATGAATATATATATATATATATATATATATATATATATATATATATATATATATATATATATATATATGTACTTTCTACTTGAGCCTCTTTGAAATTAACATTTTTTTCTATATCTTTATACCTTTTTATGTTCCATACACTCACTTTCTGATAAAGATAAGTTATATTAAAAATTAAAAAATATTTTTTAGTTAGTTTTTTTTTTTTGCTATATGTATACTGTACATTTTATTAATGTGGAATTTTCTATTTTCTTTTCCATTTTTGCCTGCAGGAATTAGCCTCGTATACTGAACTACAATGCCTTCCGGTGCACTGGTTTCCTCTCCCAGACACAAGACATGCAGATCAACCACCCATATATTCTAAATTGCCTGTATTGGTTTCAGTGTTAGTTTGAATGCTTGTCTCTGTTTTAGCTCTTCAGTAGTTAGCTGGGCTTCAGCCGCCTCTGAGACCCTGAGGAATAAACAGTATAGATAATGAATGGATGGTTGAACAGTCCAGAGGAAATGGTTTGCGTGTGCAAGTGAAATATTGACCACTTGGGAGCAGTGTCCTTCTGAAATCTAATTTGAGAAAAAAAAAAAATAATAATAATTCTGGATTCTATATTTCCACAGAAAGCTTGCTTTCTATCAGGCTAGAAGCAGTGCTGAATTAATACTTTTCAGAACATATGTACATTATTAGCTTGTACATGGCAGGGTTTTGGATGCCTAGTATAGATAATGGATGGATTTGCATTTAAATATTTATATTTGGTTGTAGTATTTTATTCAGTAGCACCATGAAACTCTTTCTTAACTTGGCGTCATTGTAGAAAAAAATACGAATACTATATAAATCAATATCACTGACATTTTTCAGATAATTTGTCAAAATACAAAAATATCATCACACGCTTAATTAAACCTAATGAGATACTCAATCAAATTCAAGGTGTAATGAATATTATTTACTGTGTATCCTTCACTTGGGACAGGATCTCATTCCAGACCTGGAGGAAGAGCTGGAGGTCCTGGTTTTGTGAAGCCAAGGGTAAAACATCATCCGCAAAAATCAGATACAAGATCCTATAGCCACCAAACCAGAACCCCGCAACACCTCAGCTGCGCCAAGAAATTCTGTCCAGTACTCTTCAATATACTTTCCCAGGTAGACTGAGGATTGTGATTCCACGATATTTGGAACATACCCTTTGGTCCCCCTTTTTAAAAAGAAGAGCTGCTACCACAGTTGTTCAATCCAGAGATACGCGCGAGAAACCAAGACAGGCCTACAACATCCAGAGCGCTGAAATATTTAGGTTGGATCTCGTCTACACCTAGAGCCCGGAGACCAAGAACCTTTTGGACTTTCTTGACGACCTCCCAGTGATGGGAAGACTTCCTCCTGAAACCCCAGTGTCTTCCTCTTCCACAGAGGGTGTGTTTATAGGATTGAGGAGGTCCTTGAAGTTTTCCTTCTACCTTCTAACAGCATCAGCGGTTGAGGTGAGATGCTTCCCACTTTCACTGTAAACAGTGTTTGTGATGAGCACAGAAGTCCAACAATGAAACACCATTTGGGTACAAATCTGAGAGACCGTACCTACCAATCACGCCCCTTCCAAGTCACACTGTCATTGCCCACATGGGCGTTGAACTCTCCCAGGATGATGAAGGAGTCCCTAGGGGGCAGCTCCCTAGCACACCCCTGAATGCGATGTCTTTTGGAGCATAAGTATAAACTACAGTCAGGGCCTATCCCCTCAGATGAAGATGGAGGGAGACTACCTTTTCATCAACCAGAGAGAACACCAACATGTAGCCACTAAGATGGGGGAGCAATAAGGATGTCCACACCAGCTCTCCACCTCTTCCCATAGACAACTCTATAAAGGAATTAAGTCCAGTGGCTCCAGAGCCCAAGCTATGTGTTGAGGTGAGCCGGACTATACTGTATATAGTCAGTATCCCCCAACCTTGTGCACCAGCTCAGTCTCCTTCCCATTCAGAAAGGGGACGTTTCATGAGCCAGGGTCAAGGGTCATGGATTGGTCAGACAGAACTGGTGCCTTTGGCTGTCACCCAGGTGACATTGCACCTGATCCCTATAGTCCCTTATGCAGGTGGTGGGCCATGGAAGGGCGAACCCAATGGCCCCAGCAGAAGCCTGACCACTTCTCTTCGAGCCCCTCTGGGTGGGGAACTTGGTAGACTGCAAATGAAACCGAGTCCCTGCACTCATTTTGCTCATGGGGACCTTCTGAACCATACTGAAGCTGGACCCTTAGCTAGGACCTGTTTGTTTTGGATGATCCTACCAAGAGAATAATGCCCCCAACAACATACTGTAGCTATCAGGGTCATTAGGACATGCAAACCCCTCCACCACTATAAGGTGGCGATTCAAGGAGGGGTGCACCCACCGCTTAAACCTGAAATCTGTAACACAGAGAAGACCAAAAAACATTTTTTTGGTAATGTTTTACTGAAATTGATCATATCATAGTAAAATGACAGCACTCTGCCTTGATCTATGGCAGCGTTCACGCCCACATATTAGCTCTAACACCTGTATACGTACCTGTACACACGCACCACAACATGTCGTTTGATCTCAGCAGGTATACATAAGTTTGTCACCTTAAAATGGGTCAATAGGTGTGACAATAGAGTGTCTTTTTCATATAGTTTAAGGTCATGTGACCATATTTACACTTTTAAGAATAAGAATTTTCACATGCAAAAATGCTAAAATGTCGTCTTACTGATTATGCATTGCTGTGCATTGGACCCCAACATGCACATATTAGCAAGACCCTACTGTATTATTATTATTATTATTATTATTATTATCATCATCATCATCATCATCATCATCATCATCATCATTTTCTGTAACCGCTTAATCCTATTTAGGGTCGCAGGGAGGCTGGCACCCATCCCAGCCGACTCCAGATGAGGGCAGAGTACACCCTGGACAGCTCGCCAGGCCATTGCAAGGCGGAAACATGCTGACGGCTTTGCAGCTACTGTTGTCGAAAGTCAGCAATGGTTCTTTTACATTCCTCTCACCATAAAAGGAGAGAGACATTGCCGGCCTTTGATAACCCAGTTAGCTGCACTGGGGGGGACAGTGACAACCTTGTGGAGAATGGAACTCAAACCCCCAACCTTAGAATCAGCGATCCAGTGCCCTACACCACTAGACCACCACTGCCCTTATTATTATTATTATTATTATTATTATTATCATTATTATTATTATGATGCATTCATTTATTCATTCATTTTCTGAACCTTGTTATCCTAATTAGGGTCATGGGGAGGCTGGTGTCCATCTCAGCTGACTCCAGGCGGGGGCAGATTGCCAGGCCATCACAGGGTCATTATTACTCTTATTATTTTTCTTTTTCTAAACGTATATCTTTTATAAAAACCCCTCAGTGATTTTTTTTTTTACAACAGCACTTTCATTTGCCCGTCACCAAATAAGAAATATGATATTAATGTCCCTTTTAACTGATGAGAACAAATGCAAATTTCAAATTACAAATACTAAATACAAATACAGTTTGTTATTTATTGTGATCGTGGCGTATACAGTTCTACTTGACATGATTTTCTGATAGAATAGTTTCAGAGATTAAGTCATAAAAAATAACAGATCTTTACTGTGAGATGCAAGCAATATTTTTTTAGTTTTGCAGTGGATATGCAATATATGTTAAATGCACAATTCAAATGGACTTTCCCCAGTATTCCATTTACTCCCTATCTGTTCGTCATGAGGTCAGTAAATGTTTCTGATTTGCATGTTCTTAAATGTTCTTGTCAGTCCTCGGTTTGATGTTACAGATGTCTGTCCTTGATCTCTATTGTATATCCATTGAAAAGTACCACCCCTTGCACCATCGCGTGCTTAAGGGCAGTGAATACCAAGGGTCTGTTGAAGTTTCTGTTCCTGTTGACGTAGCTCCATGGAATCCACCAAGTCGTAAATATTAGACAAAGACCACATTGCTGTTGTGTACCAGGCTTTGACGTCTCCATCCTTCCCCACAACCAGAATGCTGAAATAGTCGGTGGTGATCTTTAACTGATCTCTCAGGTTCCTCACCACTTCTGGAGACATCAGCTCCTTTTCAGTCTGACTTTTGCCTGCAAAAACAGGCTGTTAAATTTTTTGCCAAATAATTTTTGTAACACTGAGAAATCTATTAATTGTAATTGTTTAAATGGTTCATACCATTCAGTGGAAATAGCTCAATATTCCCTGAAGTCTCCGGACCCTTTCCTACAAGTTTCACCAAAGCAAAGTGACGGATACCTGCCGAGTAAGAATACAAATGGTTTGGCTGCCTTGCCATAATTTGGCATTAATTATAAAATAGTTATAGGCATGATGAAGGTCTTGTTTAGAGCTCTATTATATGAGGACCAATTTAAGTGTATCTTTACATATATATATATATATATATATATATATATATATATATATATATATATATACAAATAAAAGGACAGGACAAAGACTTTCTATTGAAACTCCATTTATCACTACAGATCTGTTTCGAGGGGTGGTGAAACCATCCTCTCTCTTCAGGTGATTATAGAAGAATCTAGATTCTATATAGAAGAAGAAGAAGAAGAAGAAGAAGAAGAAGAATATAGAAGAATATAGATTCTTCTATAATCACCTGAAGAGAAACGTGAGGATTTTCATTGTTTGTTTCTTTCTAACGCGGGATTCCAAGCCTTTTACCACCGGCATACGCTGCCTCTAAATTTACCATGCTGTAGCTGTTTGGTGACTATCTTTATTTTGGGACCCTTGTTCAATTTGTATTTTGTTTAGCTCTAAGCTGTAGTAAGTTATTATTTTGCCTGACTTTGTTGATATTATTAAATTGTATATAGTTTATTTCGTGGTTTGTCGTGCTTTGCTGGCAATTTCCATCTTCTAAATTCCATACGTAACTGTACTCTGTATGCAAAAATTTTTCAAAGGATTCTTTAACATCAAAAAAAAAATTTTTTAAGTGTGGTGTTATAACAGGCCCAACAAGCCTGGCAAAGGTTTGCACTCTTTGAGCATTCTTTTTTTGTTTTTAGATTACTAATCATTGCTATACTGATTATATTTCATAACAGTTAATTGGTGCATTTATTTTAGGTAAGATCTTTGTCCTGGGTCAAGTCATGTTGACGCCTATTCTGGGACCACTAGATGTAAGACATGAATACATACTGGATGGGACACCAATCCATTGTAAAAGCACATACAGTACACACATTCAAATCGAGAGCAATTTTAATATTAGATTTTCAGTGTAAACTGGAGAACTTGGATCACACTCCAATAACCTATTCTGTTTTCTCAAATTCTCAATCCTATTCTTTAAAAATTGCTATTAATTTATAATATTTTAAATATTATTAATATTTGGAGAGAATGGCATTACAGCCAATAAACACAGTGTTCTGGCATCAGTTTTGGGTTTTCCTGTGAAGGGCATGTTTGGACACCAGACAGAATAATGGATAACCATTCAAAACATTCTACATGATTATGGTGCTCCACTCAGGAGCTCTGCTTAAAAAAAAAAAAAAAAAAAAAAAAAATATATATATATATATATATATATATATATATATATATATATATATATATATATATATATATATATTGTTACCATACTAAAAAACAAAAACCAATACTGTACCTTTCTAGTTACTTATTTATCTGCCTACTAATTAATATTAATAGGTATTTACAGTCGCACTTTCACCTCACAGAAATAAAGTCCTGGGTTCAAATCCCTTGCTCTGTGAATGCATTTCTGTGTGGAGTTTGCATATTCTCCCTGTGTTTTTGTATGTTTTCTTCTGGGTAGTCTGGTTTCCTCCCACAGTCCAAAGACATGCATTTCACTCTAATTGGACATTCCAATAAAATTGAAAAGTCAGCTGTTTACAGTATCAGTTGAAAGCCACTTATTCATATGAATGGTGTGACCAAACTTTTCAGTGTTAATGTACGTAAAATGGAGTCGTCCGTTGGCAGTAATTTAGTGTAGTATCATCAGAAATGTTTACAATTGATTGATGATTGATTGATTAACTAGTAGGGTTTTTATACCCGAGCCTAGCAGCTCATCAGGCCAGTGCTTATCCCCGGTTTCTGTAGCGTGAAGCAATCAGGAGTTGAACTCCTCCTGGATGGGACGCTAGTCCATCGCAGGTTACCTTCCCAGTATATTTTTTACTGGTACCCATTTATACTGCTGGGTGAACAGAGGCACACTTGTGGTTGAGACATTGCCCAGGGGTCTTAGCACAGTGAGGGTCTCAGTGGGATTTGAACTCACAACCTCCCGATCATGAGCCCAACACTCTAACCACTACACCACCAGTGTAATGTTTACAATATCTTACTGAAAACATACAATGATTTTCTGTAAAAAGTACTGTACTTAAAATACCCAAAATTTTAGGCTATTACAAAAATATATTTTTTATACTTTTAACAAATGAGCACATCACTGCACATCTAAGATGTTTTGGAGACAAAGTCAGAGAGGCTAGATTGAGATGGTTTGGACAGATACAGAGGAAGGATAGTGAGTATATTGGTAGTAGGATGCTGAGGTTGGAACTACCAGGCAGAAGGCCGAGAGGAAGACCAAAGAGACGATTCATGGATGTGGTGAAGCAGGACATGAAGGTAGTTGGAGTAAGAGTAGAAGATACAGAGGATAGGGTGAGATGGAGGCGGATGGTTTGCTATGGTGACCCCTGAAAGGGAAAGCCGAAAGGAAAAGAAGATTTTTGTACTTTTAACACTGATACTTACCCATGTGACACTCCTGTCCATTAAGAGCTTGAATCTGCTGATGAAAGGAATAGTCATCCTCACTGGGAGAAGAGATGATTAAAAGTCTTCTTTTGGACATAAACCTGAAATGTATATTAAACACACAAAGATGTCAAATCTGAAGATTACTTATACAGTCTTCTATATATTAAATCCCCACTTCCTGATTAACCTGAGTAGGGAATTTTCTTCCTGATTCCCTGCCTCAGATGGATCACAGTGTGAGGGAGAGTCCTTCGCGTGTGCTTTCTCCGGCCCCCGAGACAGGAATGTGTCAATGTAATTTATAATAGCTGATGGGTCTGTTGATGAATCAAATACCTTGTCAAGCTGAAATCAAAAGAGCACACATCATACCTCTAGAAACGTGTGTCGTAATGAAAAGAAATAATGAAAATATCCATTACATTAGGTCTCAGGTCATAGTCCGTCACCACCATGGAGAATTCCTTAGGTAAAAGCCCGTATTCCTTGCGGATCTGACTGAGAAGATCAGGATTTTTAATGCTGTCCGGCAGTGAGGGAAGTTGAGGATCTCCATCTATTTGAAAGTGGTACACAGGTGTTGTGATTTTCAGTTCTAAGGGTTGTCCCAGTCCTTCCATTTAAATTAGCATACAGTATAACAATAGATTCAATTACACAATTAAATCGTTAACATACACTTTACTGCTAAGGTAACTTATAAAAAATAAAAATGATCTACTGCTGAAACTTATAATAATAATAATAATAATAATAATAATAATAATAATTATTATTATTATTATTATTATTATTATTATTATTATTATTATTATACAAGCTGATGTTGACATATTACCAAATTTAGGTCATCCACTGTGCAATATGTAAGCATAAAATACATAGCATGGGTACCATGGTAGCACAGTGATTAGCATGTTTGCCTCACAGCAAGAAGGCAGTGGTGGACTGGTGGTAAGGGTGCTGGATCACTGATCCTAAGGTTGGGGGTTCAAGCCCCACTCTCAATGGGTTGTCACTGTTCCCCCAGTGCAGCTAACTGGGTTATCAAAGGCCGGCCATGTCTCTCACTGTCTATGGTGTCAGGCATACTTTCGACAAGGGTATGCTACATAGCCATCTTGTTTCCGCACTGTGATGGCTTTGTGAGCTGTCCAGGGTGTACTCTGCCCTCGCCCAGAGTCGGCTGGAATGGGCACCAGCCTCCTTGCGACCCTAATTAGGAGTAAGTGGCTACAGAAAATGAATGAATGAAATGATTCTCCAATTTCACCCGACTCAACACTAAACAGCTCATCAGAACATTGCACCAGACCACTGCAAGGCCAACATACATACAACAATTCATTCACAACCACTCTGACACCTATGCCAAATCTGGAGTTGCCAACAAGCTTACTGTGTATGTTTTTGAACTGTAGGCTGGTTGGCAGCTCCAGATTTCACATAGGTGTCAGAGTGGTTGTGAATTGTTGTATGTATGTTGGCCTTAGAGCGGACCTTCTCATGACCTTAAATATGATTAAGTGGCTTAAAAAATGGATGAATGGATAAATAAAATACTCTGTGTTATGCTGTTAAAGGCTGGGGTGTTGTTATAAATGGGTGTTTCTGTTTCGACCTGAAATTAATTAATTTCCAATAACAGTACCTTCTGAATTGTTTACTCGCTCTTCTACCAATGCTTCTACCATTTTTCAATTATTTACCCACTCATTTGCTGAACCACTTAATTCCATTCGGGCCACAGGGAGGCTGGAGCCTATCTCTGACGACACTGAGCAAAGGCAAGGTACAGTTCACCAGACCATCACAGGCACAACACACACACAAGCATTCACACTTACCTCGGGACAATATGGGACAGCGAATTAATCTAATGTGTGTGCTTTTGTACTGTGAGGGGAGGAAACAGTTCAGCTATGCAAGCACAAAGAAAACATGCAAACTCCACGCAGAAATACCATTGCTAAGTCCGGGACTTGAACCCAGTACCTTCTTACAGTGAGATGGGCATGCCAACCATTATGCCAGTAATTATAATGCATACATTGTTGAATATTGAGCAGTTATATATTACAGTTTATAGTTTACAGTACAGGGATCCCTCACTTTCCATGGTTAATTGGGACCAAGATCCCCACGCGACCACCGAATTCCGTGACGTAGGACCCCCCCACCCCCACCCCCACCCCCGACCCGACTGACATATACGTACATGTATATGTGTATATAATATCAATAAATACATATTCAATGCATCAGATGTAAATAAAATATAAACACACACAGACATAGATGTGTGTGCACGCACTCAGATGCGCACCTCACAAACATGTAACTAGTTTTGATGGGAGGTTTGGGGTTGTTTTTTGTTTTGTGTTTGTTTAGAGGTTTTTTTTTTTTTTTTGCATAATTGGCCTTGTTTTGCAGCATTTTCCTTAACTCTTTCCCCCAATTCTCCTTAATTTCCTTATTTTTTAATTCAATAAATATTAAAAAAAAAAACTCCAAAAAACACGATGCACTGAAGCAGCATGAATTGAAGCGTGAAGTAGCGAGGGATCCCTGTATTATAGTTACTGTGATTAAGATTTATCATTAATATTCTTACAGTTATAAACAGTTCTTACCAGACTTTTCTCTACAAGGTAGTAAAATCAAACATGTTACTGAAAAACCCAAAAATCTAAATTTACAGTTTTACCTTTAATGGTTATGAAGATTATGTGGTGAATATGTGGTGTATCTGAACACGCCCTATGATCGAACTGTTAGAGAAAACAAACACATTAGCATAAACCTGTGATTTACAGCTAAACTACAGTCAGAGCCAATAATAAATAATAAGAATCCAGTATTCAACAGCCCTGTGGTATAGGTAAATACAATACAGGGATCCCTCACTTTCCGCGGTTAACTGGGACCGAGATCCCTCCGCGACCACTGAATTCTGCAAAGTAGGATCACCCCTTGCCAAACCCCCCTGACTAATGGATACGTACATGTATATGTGGAGAAATATCGATAAATACATATTCAAAGCTATAGATGCTTACAATAATTAAACATTCAAAAATAATGCATAAGATGCAAATAAATATAAATACACACACATACAGAAGCGCGCGTGCACGCACTCAGATGCCACCTCACAAAAATGTAACTAACTTTGATGGGAGGTTTTGGGTTGTTTTTTGTTTTGTGTTTGTTTTGGGGTTTGTTTGTTTTTTACATAATTGTCCTTGTTTTTGCGGCATTTTCTTTAACTTTTTGCCCCCTTTCTTCTTTAATTTCCTTATTTTTTAATTCGATGAATATTAAAAAAAAAAAAAAAAACACGATGCACTGAAGCCGCATGAATTGAAGTTCAAAGTAGCGAGGGATCGCTGTATAATCATTTAGAAACTTTAGCTTGAAAACCGAATGACCTAAACACACCAATGGATGAAAATTAGCCATTTAAAGAAGTAAAAACTAGAAAGCCAGCATTGATGTTTTAATATTTATCTTGTGATTCAGACCTTTAGTGCATTCTGTTAAAAACATTACAGAATTAAGTGCTACTACCTTGGTAATAGTGTTTCAGTCGCACTGTGGGGTTTTGCTCTGAGCCCAGGGTGGACAGGACTGTAACTTTCCTTAAAGCCAAATCACAGCTGTGCCGCTCATGAGCATCTCTCTGTTGAATGTACTGATTTGAGACCTCGCTGGGGGAAGAAATTATCTGCAGAATAATATCATAAAAACACAAGTGTTGATGTTTTCTGCAGGTTAGAGTGTATAAAGCAGACTGATAGTGTAAATTAAAGGGGAAAAAAATCAAATCATCTGTTTATATGATTTGAGCGACTTTGGTGTTGTCCAGAAAGCATAGAAAATCTAAACTAATTAATTTATTATATTGTTCCTAATCACTGGAACATTTTAATGTACAAGCACATATCCATGGGTGGAAATAAAATAATATGTCAGTCCACACACTTAAATGTTTGGTGGTGGCTCAATGGTTTACTGATCTGAAAGTAAGAGGTTTAAGCCACTGCTACTGTTGGGCCGTTGAGTAAAGCCATTAATTGCTAAATTGTATAAAAATGTCGCTTGCTCTGGATAAACGTGTCTGCCCAATTCTATAAATGAAAATATTATCTAATTAGCTTGTTATCAGCATTATGAGTCATCTGTGGATTGTGTTTTATGTAATGAAGTCCCTGAAAGAAACATCAAATAAATTTCATATACAATTACTGTATATAATAGAGAAGTACAGAGAAGGTCAGAGGGAACTGCATTGTGCCTTTGTGGATCTGGAAAAAGCATATAACAGGGTGCCAAGAGAAGAACTATTGTATTGCATGAGTAAGTCTGGAGCGGTAGAGAAGTATGTTAGAGTAGTGCAGGACATGTATGAGAGATGTAAGACAGTGGTGAGGTGTGCTGTTGGCGTGACCGACGAATTCAAGGTGGAGGAGAGACTGCATCAAAGATCAGCTCTGAGCCCCTTCTTGTTTGCGATGGTGATGGACAGGCTGACAGACGAGGTTAGGCAAGAATCTCCATGGACTATGATGTTTGCAGATGACATTGTGATCTGTAGTGAGAGCAGAGAACAAGTACAGGAAAATCTAGAGAGGTGGAGGTATGCCCTGGAAAGGAGAGGAATGAAGGTTAGCTTCAGTAAAACAGAATACATGTGTGTGAACGAGAAGAACCCAAGAGGAACGGGGAGGCTACAGGGAGCAGAGATGAAGAAGGTGGAGGATTTTAAGTACTTAGGCTCAACAGTCCAGAGCAATGGAGAGTGTGGAAAAGAGGTGAAGAAGCGTGTGCAGGCAGGTTGGAATGGTTGGAGAAAAGTGTCCGGTGTGATGTGCGATAGGAGAGAATCAGCAAGAATGAAAGGAAAAGTGTTGAGGCCAGTGATGTTGTATGATTTAGAAACAGTGGTGCTGAGGAAAAGACAGGAGGCAGAGCTGAAGGTAGCAGAGATGAAAATGTTGAGGTTCTCTTTGGGAGTAACAAGAATGGATAGGATCAGAAATGAGTACATCAGAGGGACAGGACATGTAAGATATTTTGGAGACAAAGTCAGAGAGGCTAGATTGAGATGGTTTGGACATGTACAGAGGAGGGATAGTGAGTATATTGGTAGTAGGATGTTGAGGTTGGAAATACCAGGCAGAAGGCATCAAGGAAGACCAAAGAAGAGATTTATGGATGTGGTGAAGGAAGACATGAAGGTCATTGGAGTAAGAGAAGAAGATGCAGAGGACAGGGTGAGATGGAGGCAAATGATTTGCTGTGGTGACCCCTGAAGGGAACATCCGAAAGAAAAAAAGAAGATACAATTACTGTATATCTCAAGATGCATTTCAAAATGTTGTGTCTGGGCAGGAGTAGTGGTGGCCTGGTGGTAAAGGTGCTGGATCACTGATCCTAAGATTGGGGGTTCAAGTCCCACTCTCCATAAGGTTGTCACTGTCCCCCCCAGTGCAGCTAACTGGGTTATCAAAGGCTGGCTATGTCACTCACTGTCTATGGTGTGAGGTTCATGAAAAAGAACCATTGCTGACTTTGAACAAGAGAAGGCTGCATAGCCGTCAGTGCGTTTCTACCCTGCGATGGCCATGGTATATTCTGACCTTGCCCAGAGTTGGCTAAGATGGGTGCCTCCCCCGTGACCCTAATTAAGAATAAGCAATTCAGTAAAAGAATGAATGATGGAGAAATGTTATGTCTTAAAATTGCACACAATGACATTTCAGAAATAATTATTCATGTGATAATATCACACCTGAAAACAAAAACCACATTTATTCATGAAAGTAATATTTATCCATTCATCCTATATCTAACTTCATCAGGGTCATGAAGGAAGATTAAGCTAATCACAGCTGACTTCATTCAAGATGCGGGGTACATCCTGAACAGTACACAGCAGTCTATCACAGGGCCAATGTTCACACACAGGGACTTGAATCAACCAATTAGCCTAATGTGCATGTGCAGAGAATCCAAAGTACCAAGAGGAACGCCATGCAACCATGAACATGCAAACCTCACACAGAAAATATGCAAATATCCTTTATTAAAATAAAAAGCCTTGCATTATATTTTTAATAAATCAACATGAATCATATGAAAGTTCAGGGTTGAAAAACTACTTCTGTAGAAAAATAGTCATATAAACTCGGCATCTAAAATGTTTAAAAGCTGCCTTTGTTATGAAGTTGATGTTTAAAAATGTTTGGGTGATTTTTCTGTGAAGCGGAGCTCTGCATCCGGTTCTGTTTCTGAAAGAGGTTTTTAGAGTTGCACTAATTTCTATTTCAAGGGCGTAGACTGGTCTGACAGTGTGTGTGTGTGTGTGTGTGTGGTTGGGTTTGGTGCACATCTCAGTTGACCGGAACTCGAGTCCCAGGGGCTATAGGCCTAAGCCTTAAAGGGGAAATGAAACGCCGACTAAATAAGTTGGCGGTAGATTAAGTATAGTTTATTGAAGCGATTGAGGCTTAAAATTTATATCATAAATAAACCATTTCACACAGCGGGTTTGCTTTATGTGCTTGTTGTATAAGTTATCCACCCGAAAGCCGCCATTGCTAAGTGCCCGCCTACACAAAGTTACCGTGACGTCACCGGGTTGGTACAAAGTACCACATGAAATATAGTGCATGCATATCACAGCATATTATAGGACATAAACAACCTGCAATCTCACACCAACAACACGCACAGTTTTTCAGCAGAATTCATCTATTACTCTCAGAAGACGAATCAATGCAGCCGTGAGGGGGGGGCACAAACCAGTGTCTCTCCCTCACGCCGGTCCCAAGCCCAGATAAATGCAGAGGGTTGCGTCAGGAAGGGCATCCGGCGTAAAACAAATGCCAAATAAACTATGCGAATCACAAGAAAGAATCACATGCCGGATCGGTCGAGGCCCGGGTTAACAACGACCGCCATCAGTGCCGTCAACCAACAGGGTGCTGATGGAAATTGGACTACTGTTGGTCGAAGACATCGAAGAAGGAGAGGCGGGAGGTGTGTCCGTTGCCAGAGAGAGAGAAGAGGAAAGGCATGAGTCTAGGACTGAAAGTGGAGTAACGAGGATGGATAGGATCAGGAATGAGCACATCAGAGGGACGTTTTAGACAAAGACGTTTTGGAGACAAAGTCAGAGAGCCTAGATTGAGATGGTTTGGACATGTACAGAGGAGGGATAGTGAGTATATTGGTCGTAGGATGCTGAGGCTGGAACTACCAGGCAGAAGGCCTAGAGGAAGACCAAAGAGACGATTCATGGATGTGGTGAAGGAGGACATGAAGGTCGTTGGTGTAAAAGAAGAAGATGCAAAGGATAGGGTGAGATGGAGGCAGATGATTCGCTGTGGCGACCCCTGAAGGGAAAAGCCGAAAGGAAAAGAAGAGGACTCTCAGAAGACGAATCAAATTTTATAGCTCAACCAAAAACATTCTCAAATATATTTCAAACTACATCTGCAAGTACATGTGCTAAATACATTTACAAATTGAGCAAAAGTTATTTATCTATTCATATTCAGGCACAAACAAATATTAATACATATTTACAGCACAAAAACACACTATTAATTTTATAAAAGTACTGAGCATTAGGCTGCAGATCCAGGCTGGATGGCTGATGATTATTTTAGCCATTCATTCTCTGTGCGTCAATGTTTGTGTTCTAACACATGTGCAGGAACCGGAGGCGGGACTAACAAACTGCTTTATTCTCATACTCGCACTCTGTTTGATTGACAGTGTTCAGCTATTATTGCTTACTGATAATATTATGTTTGTTGATTGGTCAGCTCAGGCGTACACAGGGCTCATACCTTGGGCAGGACTGGTCTGATACCTTGGGTCATACATTCAAGGGTTCTATAGTTTTATGACTCCCATCCATAAATACTATAAAAGGTATAAATACCCCTTTCACTTCTGAAAGCTTCAGTGAGCTTGTGAATAAAGAACCTGATTTCAATACGGTCTTCACTCTTTATCGCAAGCCACCCCAGAGCGCTCTGGGTGTCACAGACCAACTGATCCGCGAGACGACTTGATCTCTCTCTCAGAACCAGCGAGAGAAAAGATCTAGACAACGAAAAGAGAAATCCCAACAGTTTCATTCATGGACCTGCAATTATTTATCTAATTTCTTTTTCTAAATAGCTTTATGCTTTATTAGGGTCACAGGGAAACTGGAGCCCATCCCAGGAACGTTGAAGCGAAGGCGGCGTACACCCTGAACAACTCACCAGTTCATTGCAGAGCAACACAGAAATCCTTCTTACTCACACTCACATCTACTGGCAATCATGAATATCCACATAGCCCAATGAGTATGGCTTGAGAGGGCAGTGGTGGTCTAGTGGTATAGGGCGCTGGATCACTGATCCTAAGGTTGGGGGTTTGAGTCCCACTCTCCACAAGGTTGTCACTGTCCCCCCAGTGCAGCTAACTGGGTTATCAAAGGCCGGCCATGTCTGTCACTGTCTATGGTGTGCGGCATGTAAAAGAACCCTTGCTGGGTTTCGACAAGAGTAGGCTGAAAAGCCGTCAGCGTGTTTCTACCCTGCAATGGCCTGGCAAGCTGTTCAGGGTGTACTACCCTGCCCTCGCCCAAAGTTGGATGGGATGGGTGCCAGCCTCCCCGCGACACTACTTAGGATTAAGCAGGTACAGAAATGACATGAAATGAAGTATGGCTTGAGATCAAACCAGAGAGTTTTTTTCCCCCCCCTTTCGACTGTTCCCTATTTTTTCAGTGGTCGCCACAGCAAATCATTGGATGTTTGATTTGGAATTTTTTTTTTTTTTTACATTTTTTTACATGTGTCAGGCCCTTCCTGACACAACCCTTTTGCAAGGGACAGAAACATGCTGATGGCTATGCAGCTACTCTTTGCAAAAGTCAGCAATGATTCTTTTACCTGAACCTCTCACCATAGACAGTGAGAGACATGGACAGCTTTTGATAACCCAGTTAGCCGCACTGGGCGGACAGTGACAACCTTGTGGAGAGTGGGCCTCGAACCCCCAACCCTAGGATCAGCGATCAAGCACCTTGTACCACCAGGCCACCACTGCCCTCGGGAGGAAACCAGAGTATTCAGATGAAGCCAAGGTAAGTACATGGAGAACATGCAAACTCTACACAGGTTCACCATTACCAGGCTTAAACTCTGGACGTTAATGCTGGGAGAGAGACATGATAACCACTATGCCACCCACAGGACTCTTCAGTCTATATTATTATCCTAAAGAAAAATTCTTTTACCCCCTGCAGTTCAGCTAACTGGGTTATCAAAGGCCGGCCACATCTCTCTGTGTCTATGGTGTGAGGCTGTAAAAGAACCATTGCTGACTTTCGACAAGAATCGCTGCAAAGCCGTCAGCATGTTTACGCCCTGCGATGGCCTGGCGAGCTCTCCAGGGTGTACGCTGCCCTCGCCTGGAGATGGCTGGGATGGGCGCCAGCCTCCCCGCAACCCTTATTAGGATTAAGCAGTTACGGAAAATGAATGAATGAATGAATGAATGAATGAAGAATTAATTTATAAAGATGAGTGAGAGCACTAAAGGATGTTTTTAGGGACAGTAATGCGTAAAAATACCTGAGCTTGATTTCTGTTCCTTGTCTTCACAGAAGCTGCTATTTCATACCAAATTGTTGTACCATGAAGTTCAATTTATTTTTGAATTTGTAATGAAATTCAACATTTCATCAAAAACCAATGATGTATTTCAGGAAGCCAGGGAGATCTGTTTTGTTTACATCAGAGGGACAGCACATGTAAGACGTTTTGGAGACAAAGTCAGAGAGGCTAGATTGAGATGGTTTGGACATGTACAGAGGAGGGATAGTGAATATATTGACAGTAGGATGCTGAGGTTGGAACTACCAGGCAGAAGAACTAGAGGAAGACCAAAGAGAAGATTTATGGATGTGGTGAGGAGGACATGAAGGTAGTTGGTGTAAGAGCAGAAGATGCAGAGGACAGGGTGACATGGAGGCAGACTATTCACTGTGGTGACCCCTGAAGGGAACAGCCGAAAGGAAAAGAAGAAGAAGAAGAAAAAGTTTGTTTATTTTTGGATGACTGTAGTTATAATCTCATTCTCTCCGCCCCCACCCCCAAATTTTGCACTTACGGTATGTTGTTAGATGAGACGTGTGACTTGTTCAGACTTGTTATTAAAAACACAACATGAAAAATATTTCAGAGTAATAAAGTACAACCAGTAGACCTCTTCAAATTTGATTTTTTTTCATCAAACATATGCAAACTGATATTTTTCCCATTCTCCAAGGTCTAAATTAACTAAACATACCAGTTACTTTGATTTTGGGCCTTGGCTATGCCTGCCCCAAGAGCCATGTAGATTTATTGTTAACGTTTTTCAAAAATGCTGAAAAATTCGGGCTATTATGCAAGCCAATAAAATTCTCTTGACCAGTTTACCACTACGTAGTTGTCTTGTAGATGCAATGATGTCAGCAATTCACAAATCTTAACAAATTAATCTTAATTGACAAACTAGATGAAGAGAAAAAACATAATTAGTGATAATATGTGATTGTGATATACCTGCATTAAGAGTAACATTTTTCAGACAACGTTATGTATGGTATGTCATCCTTTCAAAGCAAAAAAAAAATAGGTATTATTAATTAAAATTTACACAGGTGTTCATGTGTTTACTGCCATATGCAAGAAAATTTTATTGGCTTTCATTTGGTACCACTTTTAATGCGATAGCATCAACCTCTTGGAAGCTACAATGAAAACAAAGACATAATATCCCGAATAAAATGTTGTACACAACCAGCCTTGTCGCGTGAACGAAACCTATGAGTAAATGAAATGTTTTGACCCAAATGAACACAAATAAAAACTTACAAGGAGTCGTCGTTTGCCCTTCAGGGGTTCCATGAACTCTTTGAGAACTGTTTTTTCTTTACTGTGTGCCTCTCGCTGTGACTTCTTCCCTCCTCTTTCCCCTTTTTTCTTTTTCTTCTCTTTATTTTTCTTTCCTTTGCCCTTCTCTTTGGACGAGTCATCTGTTTGCTCTTCTTTTATTTCTGTGATTGAGCTTGTTCTGCCAGTCCATTTATCAGTGTATTTGTTCTTCACCATCGCTGCTGTATTTTCTCCTGCTTCATCAATGTTTCCTGTTTGACTGTGAAAGTTGAGCTTTGGTTCTTCGTGTGCCCGAGTTTTGGGAGGTGAGAGCACCTTGTTGCCTCCAGGACTTGGTGAGCCTTTACGAATGACAAATCTTGAGCGTCCGAGAAGAATATCATGAACCTTGTTTTTGATGGCCGCCTTTTTGTCTGGAATTTGCCAGGAAGGAATTA
Organism: Plotosus lineatus; assembly: GCA_024760905.1. Lineage (NCBI taxonomy): Eukaryota > Metazoa > Chordata > Actinopteri > Siluriformes > Plotosidae > Plotosus > Plotosus lineatus. The sequence continues at coordinate 21,214,694 of CM045735.1, read as the reverse complement.
TGGACGTTACATTTCCCTGCTTCTGTGGGCTGAAGAGTTTTCTCTTCTTACCGCCATTCTGCTTCACGACTAACCTCTTCTTAGTGATCTTACATCTCTGAAGTGACCCTTTTCTTGCAACTCTCTCCAGCTTGCGTGCAGGAAGGTTATCAATAACTTCTAAAATAGCCTCTACGCGCACTGGGTAAGGAAATCTCTCGCCAACCTTCAGATTTTTCTTCAGGATCAACATGGAGAAGGTCTGATGTTCCAGCTCCAGATAATGAAGCAGTTTAGTCACCATGTCTGAGTCGAGCGCATTTTCGGTAGCCTGTCCCTCTATGGTGGTGTGTTTAATTTTTCCTTCCATCATTGCATTCTGAATAATGGTCAAAACGAGTGTATCTCTCTCTGCTAATCGGCAGTTGAGTCTCTCAGACTCCTGGATCTGTTTCTCCATCATTAGTAAGTAGTTATCATTGTGTGATGGGGCGGTAATAACCCATAAGCGCTTTTTTCCTGCAAAGTCAGCCAAGAAGTCAGTCTCCATAGCTCCAGCAGGTTCTCGCACTCCAGCTTCCACTGCTCCAGCATGCTCCTGGCGGCCCACAAGTTCATCCCGTGCTTTTGACCGCTGTCTGTTCTTGCCTGTTCGTACTGACAGCACCGTGCTGCAACTCGACAAAACAAGCCCGACAAGCACTATCCACACACGATACATTCCTCAGAGGTGTTATCACAATGTCACTCAAAAAAATGGCTTTGCTCTGCAGCTGGAGCCGAGGAGGCAGGGCGAGAAACGCCGCCTCTGCTTCACATTAAGATTCTTTTGGAATTTCAAAGTGGTATGGCATGTGGACTGCAGCAGACACTCTCTGTGTAGGGGGGAGGGACGTAACAGATTTATGGAATGAATAAAACCAGACTCTCAAGCCTTTGTACTCAGAAACACCACTGCATTAAGCTTTATGGCCACATCAGGCTCAGGGTGGCTTGGGATATTGCATTCAGTACACTAGTGGTACAGAACCCTGTTCCTGGAGATCTACCAGCAAAGGATTTTTGCTCCATACATAATTATTGTCCACCCGACCATCCAAACAGCGCATCAAGACTAAAGACTGAAATGAAGACTCAAGGTTTTGATTAGACCTGTCAGGTATGCGCCATTGTGTTTGGAGCTTCATGATGGTGGTGGATAGCCAGGAACAGGGTTGGGCATCACTGATGCAATTTTTAAATTCATTTATTTATGTTAGAAAAAATACAGTGAAAAATACTTCGCGCTTCAATTCATGCGGCTTCAGTGCATTGTGTTTTTAGGGGGAAAAATTAAGGAAAATGCCACAAAAACAAGGCCAATTATGCAAAAAAAAAAAAACCCTCAAACAAACAAAACCAAAAAACAACCCAAAGCCTCCCATCAAAACTAGTTACATTTTTATGTGAGGTGCGCATCTGTATGAGTGTGTATTTATATTGTATTTACATCTTATGCATTGTTTTTGAATGTTTATTAATTTTGAATGTGTTATTAAAAGCACTTATAGTGCTGAATATGTGTTTATTGATATTATATACATGTACATATACGTCAGTCGGGGGGGGGTCAATCCTACTTCGCGGAATGCGATGGTCACGGGGGGGGGATCTCAGTCCCTATTAACTGCGGAAAGTGAAGGATCCCTGTATATATTTTTGTTGTTGTTTACAACTGCGGTTTACCGGCTTGACAATGTCACCATCATGCTGCAGGGAATAAAAGCTAGTGCGTAATTTCTTTTTATTTTTAGATAAACTACTTTGCTGCTTGAGTCGAGGTGGCTGGAATATCTGTTGAGTGTCATTAACCTTAAGCAAAACACAGTTCAAGAAAAACACAGAACCATGCAGACTCACCGCCACACCCAGCGGAAATTTGGAACAGCCAGTTTGCTTATGTTCATGTCTTGGACTGTGGAAGGAAACCAGAGTACTCAAAGGAAACCCTCACAAATGGTATCAGGACAAACCCCCTTCCCCAGACGTTCACCCCCTGGACAACTACCCCCTAGGACAATTACCCCCAGACAACCACCCCTAGGACAATTACCCCAAGACAACCACCCCTAGGACATTTACCCCCCCAGACAACCACCCCTAAGACATTTATCCCCCAGACAACCAGACAATTAGCCCCCGGACAACCACCTCCTAGGACAACTACCCCTAGGACAATCATCTAAAGATCTTTAAGTTTAATCTGTGGATAAAGGCTCTGTTCTTTGATCTTATGCCTTTGTCTAAATTTTTCTAAATGTTTTCTCTCCTTTGGGCAAGCCGTGGGGCGAATGTCTGGGGGGTAAGTGTCCTAGAACCCAAATAGTATCAGGACAACACCCCCTAAGGGGGTGGTTGTCCGGTGGGGGAAATTGCCGGGGATATAATTGTTGGGGGGGGGGTGGGGGGGTGGGTGAACGTCCGAGGGGTAAGTGTCCAAGAACCCTGGAAATTAAGGTAGAGGAGAATTCAGGACATAAAAAATGACCGAACTTAAAAGCATATTGAAATATTCATTCATTCATTCATTCATTTTCTGTAACTGCTTAATCCTAATTAGGGTCATGGGGAGGCTGGTGCCCATCCTAGCCGACTCAGGGAGAGGGCAGAGTACACACTGGACAGCTCGCCAGGCCATCGCAGGGCAGAAACATGTTGACGGCTTTGCAGCTACTCTTGTTGAAAGTCAGCAACGGTTCTTTTACGTGACCCTCACACCATAGACAGTGAGAGACATGGCCGGCCTTTGATAACCCAGTTAGCTGCACTGGGGGATATTGAAATCCTGTTTCAGCCACTGTGAAACCCGTAGTTTAACCCTGCGGCCCTTCAAATGATGTTAGTTTTATTTTAATGACATAATGATGGTTCAAATTTTCATGAACCCCTCATCACTGGATTTACAAATGGCTTTGATGCCAGTCTCTCTTTTTTTATCTTGAGAATGGCACAGTGGTAAACTGGGTAGTTTTGTAGTACCTTCCCGGAGTCCCTGCTGATTCTGATCCTGGGTTACTGTCTATGTAGAGTATCTAAGCATGATCTTCCTGTGTCTCTGATTGGGTTTACTCTGGGTTCTCTGGTGCTCCAATGTACCAAAGCATGCCACATGGTTTTGATGAGAGTGTGAATGGTTAGTCCAGTCGGGTGCCATTCCCAGAGCACCCCTGAACTTTATTAGGCATTTACTAGAAATTAATTGAATGAATAGTGACATAGAAGGGTGGAATCTTTGCACCAGAAATCGACTGTAGCTCCAAAAAGAAGCCGTGAAGTAATTGGCTTCAATCAAAAGTGAATGAAAAATAGAAGTGACCATCATGCTCAATATACACTTGGAGGCAATTTCTGAAGACAGTGATCATGTCAGGTGGCACAGTGACTATTTGCAGCTGAATAGCAGAATTAAGGACTTAGTTTTGGATTGATAAGGACACACCCGTGATTTAATGTATCACCACAGAAAAAAGCATAGCAAGATTGAAAGCCCAAGCTTAAGCACGCAGGAAGTACATGTCCATCAGCCCCTGTGACCTTGAAAAGTAGGTGAAGATATCTCACCGATGAACTCATCCTAGCATTCATAGTAATGAGCCAGAATACCAAGTTTGAAAGTTCTAGTTTCAACGCACTGCAAGTGAATGTCCTGAAACTATAAATAAGGAAAATTAAGGAAGAATGCATTATCATATGCACTATTTTCGAATGTTTAATTGTTATTATACATCTCATGGCATCATGGAGCATAAATAATACTTAAAAACACATGAAAAACATGTGAATTCACAATTCAAGCAATCACGTTGATGTCATGTGTTCAAAGGATGAAAAAAAAAGAGGTGTACACATCATCTGCAACCAATCAGCAGGAGAGAGAAACAGAAGCTCTCAACAATTGGCTAAATTTGAATCATGTCCCAGTAATTTGTGTGGCTGCCGCTAATCTAGGAGTATGCGGGGCTGTGACTGGTGAACCGCGAATGGGCGAGGATCTACTGTATTTTAAAGAAAAGCACATCCCCCTCTCAGCAAGAACATCCTGAGTTTAATACCCCATTTCACTGGAGGAGGAGCTTTGGCATTTTTACACGGAAAATGTATCAAAAGCCTACGGAAAATTGCACCTTCCGAACACCCTCGGAACGATCACGGAATGCACGGAAAGGACACGGCTAGACCGCGGCACAATGTCGGAATACATGCGTAAAATCACTCGGCTCACCCTCGGAACCAGTGCGGAGAGCAACTGAAGACCTTCGGATATTTTACGGAACGTTCATGGAAAGGACGGAACATTTGCGGAACGACCGCGGCACTACTCCTTTTTAGAAGGAAGACCCACCGAATGATCGCGGAACAGGCGGAATGAAGGCGGAACGTTCACGTTCAACACGGAATGACTGAGGAATGACTGAGGAATACATGGCGTAACCACGTAAGGAACATTGGAGGGTGACTGCAGTTTTGCTTCCCCGAGTCTGCCGCGCTCCAGTGAAATGGGGGCATAAGACTCGTTGGTGTTTGCATTTTCTCCTCATATTGGTGAGGGTTTCCTTCGAGTACTCTGGTTTCCTTCCACAGTCCAAGACATGAACATAAGCAAATTGGCTGTTCCAAATTGCCGCTGGGTGTGGAGGTGAGTCTGCATGGTTCTGTGTATTTCTTGAACGGTGTTTTGTTGAAGGTTAATGACACTCAACAGATATTCCAGCCACCTCGATTAAAGCTGCGAAGTACCAAGAGGATATAGAGCTCCTCTTCACAGAAAAATCACCCAAACATTTTTAAACATCAACTTCAGAACATAGGCGGCTTTTAAACATTTTCGATGCTGAGCTTGTATGACTATTTTTCGACAGAAGTAGTTTTTTAACCCAGAACTTTCCGTGATTTTTGGCCATACTGTATGGTTTTCAGCCAGGTGGTTTTCGCATAGATGGTTTTCGCCCAGGTGCTTTTTGCCCACCCTAACCCTAACCCAACCCTAATCCAACCCTAACCCAACCCTAACCCTAAACTATCTGGGCGAAAAACACCTGGGCGAAAAACATCTGGGCGAAAACCAGCAGCACCGAGTCAGTCAACTCCACTGAACATGCATTTCATTGACTGAAGAAAAAAAAATCAAAGGAACGACGGCCCACATAACAAGAAGCAACTGAAGGCAGTTACAGTAAAGTCTGGCAAATAATCTTATTAAAGGAATGACAAAAATTTCGATACTATCCAAACTCAGGAGGAAACTGCAATTGGATTCTGCTCTAAACTTAAAAGACTTCAATCCTTTTCTGAAGAAAATCAATAATTTCAGCGTGATTATTTTTCTTCATGCATCAACAGGAGAGTGGGCGTCTTCTATGATTGACATGTATTTGTGTTCATGTGGTAACAGAATTACAATCCAAAATATAAAAAAAGAAACAACCTAAAAACCAATGGTGCAAAAGCATAATCGAACATTTACAGCAAGTCATAGCCACTGAAGAACTGCTGTGGTGTAAGAGGAATAAAATTTATATATTGTAGATCAACCTGGTAGATGAGTATGCAAGCAAACAATTTATGACAATAAATATAAGATATTTATGGAACAAATTAGTTTTTGTTTTTCGTCGGTCGCTGCTGTAGGTAGACGAAGAACAGCTGTGGTTTGTTGAGCACTTCCTGCTGATGCGTCGTACTTACAGTAATGAATGATTAAATCTTATCAATTGGTCTGAATAAAGACATGAACATAGAGACACTATTGTGTGACGAGGACGATGTGTGCCATTGTCCCTCTGTGCTAATGTTAGTACGATGTGAGTGTGCAGAGGGTTTAAATCTGTTTACAGCTAAATCTGTTTACACAGTCACATTACGTTGACTTGTCTTTTTATGGAGGGGCAAAACAAAAGTCGCCATAACGTATCATCATCATCATCGTCTTCCGCAAAGTCTGGGGTCGGGTCGCGGGGGCAGCAACCTAAGCAAAGAGGTCCAGACGTCCCTCTTCCCAGCCACCCCGTCCAACTCTCCTGGGGGGACACCGAAGCAGTCCCAGACAAGCTGAGAGACATAGTCCCTCCAGCGTGTTCTCGGTTGACCCCGGGGTCTCTTCCCGGTTGGACATGCCCGAAACACCACATCAGGAGGCGTCTGGGAGGCATTCTGACCAGATGCCCGAGCCACCTCAACTGGCCCCTCTCAATGCGGAGGAGCAGCGGATCTACTCTGAGCTCTCCACGGATGGTAGAGCTTCTCACCTTATCTCTAAGGGAGAACCCCGCCACCCGGCAAAGGAAGCTCATTTCAGCCGCTTGTATCCGTGATCTTGTTCTTTCGGTCATTACCCAAAGCTCGTGACCATAGGTGAGGGTTGGAATGTAGATCGACTGGTAAATAGAGAGCTTCGCCTTGCGGTTCAGCTCCTTCTTCACCATGACGGACCAGTACAGGCACCGCTTAACAGTAGAGGCTGCAGCGATCCGTCTGTCGATCTCTCGCTCAATCCTTCCCTCACTCGTGAACAGGACCCCAAGATACTTAAACTCCTCCACTTGGGGAAGGACCTCATTCCCGACCTGGACCCCCATAACGTAAAACGTGAAACGTGTGTGACGAGGACGATGTGTGCCATTGTCCCTCTGTGCTAATGTTAGTATGATGTGAGTGTGCAGATGGTTTAAATCTGTTTACAGCTAAATCTGTTTACACAGTCACATTACGTTGGCTTGTATTTTTATGGAGGGGCAAAACAAAAGTCCCCATAATGTAAAACGTGAAATTTTAAGGTGAAAACGTATGTTTAATTGTGGAAAAATGTATTGTTGAATGAGTAAGAAAGGACTGTAAGTCTATGTATAATCAGTGTGAATAAACTTCATTTTGCCCTTCATTCATTTTTTTATTGTTTACTTTTTGGATATTTCTGCAGCACTCTGCATGCAGGGACTCTGTCGAATGTTTCCCATTTAATGTAGTTCTGTGTATTGAGAGGAACCCAACACTTACATTCATACATAGCAATAAATGCAACAATGCTAACAAATGCCTCTAATAATTTCCTAAATGTCCGAATAGCTTTCATCAAATTGTATTTGGGATACTTTTTCATTTTATCACTGAAAATGAAGAGTCTAACTACAGAGCAGAGGTAAAGCACCTACTGAATGGTGCACTGAAAACAACCTGCTGTTGAACATGTGTCCAGCATCAAATTCCTGGGGCACCACATCTCAGAGAACCTGTCTTGGTCATCCAACACCTTCAGCGTGATCAAGAAGATTCATCAGCATCTGCTCTTCTTGAGTTCAATTCTGTTCATTTTCTGTAACCACATAATCCTAATTAGGGTCGGGGGGAGGCTGGTGCCCATCCCAGCCGACTCCGGGTGAGGGCAGAGTACACCCTGGACAGCTCGTCAGGCCATCACAGGGCAGAAACAGTCTGACTGCTTCGCAGCCTACTCTTGTCGAAAGTCAGCAATGGTTCTTTTACATGAACCTCACACCATAGACAGTGAGAGACATGGCCGGCCTTTGATAACCCAGTTAGCTGTACTGGGGGGGACAGTGACAAGCTTGTGAAGAGTGGGACTCGAACCCCCAACCTTTGGATCAGCGATCCAGTGCCCTATACTACTAGGCCACCCCTGCCCTGTTCTTCTTGAGTATTATTGAGAATTATTATAGAATTAGTGATCTATTAGAAATATGTATATTTAACATTACACTGTCGATGATTCAGTCTGAAGCAACATTAACAGAGTAAGAACACTTTAGTCCACTTTAAACATATTTACTGACGATTTGAATTCGAAAATAATAATGGAAATGCAACTAAAATAACCACAGGTGGTTTGTATTGTTTAACGAGTTTTTTAAATAAAGATTGTTTGTTTTAATGTTGATGTAAGTATCATGTATATTACTTGTAGATATTGTTGCCCACCTCCAGGTTCTGTGCAATCCAGGTGTATTTTACTTGGCCTACATGTGGGGGCCGGGGATATAGTGAGTAGGGTGTTGGGCTCATGATCATGGGTTCGAATCATAGGCAAGGTCTTAACCATAAGTGTGCCTCTGTCCGCCCAGCAGTATAAATGGATACCAGTAAAAATATTAGGAAGGACTAGCTTCCCATTCAGGAAGAGCTGAACTCCTCGTCACTTCTGTTGGGCTTTTTACACCCGAGCCATAGCGGCTCATCAGGCCGGTGCTTATCCACGGTTTCTGCAACGTGATGCAACTCAGAGTCCAACTCCCCCTTGAATGGGACTCTAGTCCATCTCAGGTTGCCTTCCCAGTATATTTTTACTGGTGCGCTTTTATACTGCTGGGTGAACAGAGACACACTTGTGGTTAAGCCCTTGCCCAGGGGTCTTAGCACAGTGGGGGTCTAAATGGGATTTGAACTCACAACCTCCCCTATCATGAGCCCAGCACTCTAACCACTATCCCACTGGCCCCACTGTCACTTGTAACCTCATGCTACAGAAACTGGGGAAATCAGCTGCTGTAGGTTCTGTCTATTTATTCAGTTGATGTCCAGCTGGCCAGATCATTATGTCCTAGCTTCTTTTTCTTCTTTTCCTTTCAGCTTTTCCCCCTTTTTTTTTCAGAGGTCGCCACAGCGAATCATTGCATGTTTGATTTGGCATAGGTTTTTACGTCGGCTCCCCTTCCTGACACAACCCTTTAGCAAGGGAAGGACGGCTTATTGCACACAATATTCAATTATAAACGTTTAAATTATATGTTTCATTTGTAAATTTATCATGTTTATGTATAAAACATTAAATCTCAATTAAACATCTTTCTTATTATTATTTTGCATTATCATCTTACACTATTATCTTGTATTATCATCTTACATACACATTACATACCGACCTTTGATAACCCGGTTGGCTGCACTGGGGGATATTGAAATCCTGTTTCAGCCATTTTAGCTTCCACTGTGAAACCCGTAGTTTAACCCTGCGGCCCTTCAAATGATGTTAGTTTTTTTAATGACATAATGATGGTGCAAATTTTTCATTAACCCCTCATCACTGGATTTACAAATGGCTTTGATGCCAGTCTCTCTTTTTTTATCTTGAGAATGGCACAGTGGTAAACTGGGTAGTTTTGTAGTACCTTCCCGGAGTCCCTGCTGATTCTGATCCTGGGTTACTGTCTATGTAGAGTATCTAAGCATGATCTTTCTGTGTCTCTGATTGGGTTTACTCTGGGTTCTCTGGTGCTCCAATGTACCAAAGCATGCCACATGGTTTTGTGAGAGTGTGAATGGTTAGTCCAGTCGGGTGCCATTCCCAGAACACCCCTGAACTTTATTAGGCATTTACTAGAAATTAATTGAATGAATAGTGACATAGAAGGGTGGAATCTTTGCACCAGAAATCGACTGTAGCTTTAAAAAGAAGCCGTGAAGTCATTGACTTCAATCAAAAGTGAATAAAAAATAGAAATGAAGCAGCAGTCCAATATAGTCTTCTTCTTCTTCTTCCTTTCAGCTTTTCCCTTCAGGGGTCGCCACAGCGAATCATCTGCCTCCATCTCACCCTATCCTCTGCATCTTTTTCTCTTACACCAACTGCCTTCATGTCCTCCTTCACCACATCCATGAATTGTCTCTTTGGTCTTCCTCTAGGCCTTCTGCCTGGTAGTTCCAACCTCAACATCCTACTACCAATATACTCACTATCCCTCCTCTGTACATGTCCAAACCATCTCAATCTAGCCTCTCTGACTTTGTCTACAAAAAGTCTTACATGTGCTGCCCCTCTGATGTACTCATTCCTGATCCTATCCATCCTCGTTACTCCCAAAGAGAACCTCAACATTTTCATCTCTGCGACCTCCAGCTCTGCCTCCTGTCTTTTCCCCAGGGCCACTGTTTCTAAACCATACAACATCGCTGGCCTCAACACCGTCTTGTAGTCCAGCAGTCCAATATAGTGCAAGTCTAATATTTGATCAGATACAACGTTTTAAAGATTACATCCTCCAAATGATGACCATCATGCTCAATATACACTTGGAGGCAATTTCTGAAGACAGTGATCATGTCAGGTGGCACAGTGACTATTTGCAGCTAAATAGAAGAATTAAGGACTTAGTTTTGGATTGATAAGGACACACCCGTGATTTAATGTATCACCACAGAAAAAAGCATAGCAAGATTGAAAGCCCAAGCTTCAGCACGCAGGAAGTACATGTCCATCGGCCCCTGTGACCTTGAAAAGTAGGCCAAGATGTCTCACCTATGAACTCATCCTAGCATTCATAGTAATGAGCCAGAATACCAAGTTTGAAAGTTCTAGTTTCAGCGCACTGCAAGTGAATGTCCTGAAACTAAAGTCTGACGGATGGACGGATAGAACCTCTTTCCATAGCTTGCGATGCACCAAAGCTAATTATTGTTTAGTTATTGATTGTTTCGCTGTTTAACCGAATGATTCAACAGTGCCCATCCCAGCAGACTCCAACTTTTTGGTTCAAGCCCCGCTATAGATAGATAGATAGATACAGCTTTATTAATCTCACAATGGAGAAATTCACTGTTACAGGCTCTTGAGGTACCATCAGTAGGGGGTGCAAAATAGAGACATATACAATAATACATATACATCCATACACACACACATACATATATATTATATAAGTAAATAAATAAATAGATACATAAATAGTATAAATTAATATGTAATAAAAAAGAAAAAGAAAAGAAAAGAACACTTTATAGACTGGCCTATTTTCAAGTGTACATGTATCTGAGGGCAGATTGGATGGGTTGATATGGTTCACAGTCAGTGGGGTAGATGTGGTTGATTAAAGTGCACGGGGTTTTTATTGCACATAACCGGTATTTTCACAGACAGTTACAAAGTGGCGTTGTACAGTCTGACAGCGGTGGGAATGAACGACCTGCGGTAGCGCTCCTTCCTGCACTGAGGATGTCTCAGTCGTCCACTGAAGGAGCTACTCAGCTTCTCTACAGTCTGGTGCAGTGGGTGAGAGCTGTTGTCCATGATGGATGTGAGCTTTGCTACCATCCTCCTCTCGCCCACCTCCTCCACAGAGTCCAGTGGGCAGCCTAGGACAGCGCTGGCCCTCCTGAGCAGCTTGTTCAGTCTCTTTCTGTCCCGCTCTGTGCTGCCCGGGGCCCAGCAGATGGCAGCGTAGTGGATTGCAGAGGCTACCACAGAGTCATAGAATGTCCTGAGCAGAGGTCTGCATACACCGAAGGACCTAAGTCTCCTCAGAAGGTAGAGGCGACTCTGGCCCTTCTTGTACAGGGCGTTGGTGTTGTGGGACCAGTCCAGTTTATTGTTAAGGTGAACACCCAGGTACTTGAAACTGTCCACTGTCTCAATGTCCTGTCCCTGGATGTTCACTAGTGAGTGTGTGTGTGTGTGTGTGTGTGTGTGTGTGTGTGTGTGTGTGTGTGTGTGTGTGTGTGTGTTAGAGTGCTTCTCCTGAAGTCGACCACCATCTCCTTCGTCTTCCTAGTGTTCAAGCACAGGTGGTTGCGCTCACACCAGTCCACGAAGTCAACGATGACCGACCGGTACTCCAGCTCGTTCCCCTCTGACACACGGCCCACGATGGCAGAGTCGTCCGAGAACTTCTGGCGGTGGCAGCTGTCTGTGCTGTAGGTGAGGTCTGAGGTGTAAATGTTGAAAAGGAAGGGTGAGAGGACGGTGCCCTGCGGTGCCCCCGTGCTGCAGACTGCCACCTTTGACTTACAGCCGCGCAGCCGCACGTACTGTTGACGGTCAGTGAGGTAGTCGATAATCCAGGCAGCAAGATGTCTGTCCACCCCCACGTCCTCCAGCTTCCCCCGCAGAAGCGCTGGCCTGATGGTGTTGAAGGCACTGGAGAAGTCAAAGAACATGACCCTCACAGCGCTGCTGGCGATCTCCAGGTGGGTGAGCGCTCGCTGCAGAAGGTAGATGACGGCGTCTTCTACCCCGATGTTGGGCCTGTAGGCAAACTGCAGCTGGTATAGGGTGGGGCTCACCATAGAGCAGAGGTGTTCGAGGAGGAGCCTTTCCATGGTCTTCATGAGGTGGGAGGTCTTGGCGACAGGTCTGTAGTGGGCCGGTTCCTTCGCTTGAGTTGTTTTGGGAACCGGAACCACACAGGAGGTCTTCCATAGGACGGGAACCTTCTCCAGGCTGAGGATCAGGTTGTAGAGGTGGCATAGGACCTCACAGAGCTGGTCTGCGCAGGTCCTCAGCAGCCTGGGACTGATGCCATCTGGTCCTTCAGATTTCCTCTGATTTAGTCGCCTCAGCTGTCTCCTCACCTGGTCTGATGTGAGGGAGAGGGGGGCCTGGGGTGGGCTGCAGAGGGAGGGGGATGTGGCTGTAGCAGTCAAGTGAAGTTGGCCTGGGGAGGGGGGAGGTGTCTGCTGGTCTGGAGACGTGTGAAGAGGGGGGGGGGGGGACGGGGAGGGGGGCAGAGGGGGAGGAGGGAGAATCAAACCTGTTGAAGTAACAGTTTAATTCATCCGCCCAGCGCTGGTCACCATCAGCTGTCCCTTTGACACTCTGCCCAAATCCAGACATGGTCTTTAGTCCTCTCCAGACGTCCCGCACGTTGTTCTGAGTCAGCTTCTCCTCCATCTTCTTCCCATAGTCCTTCTTGGCCCTCCTGATCCTTCTCTGGAGCTCAAACTGGACCTTCTTCTGCTCCTCTCTATCCCCCGAGATGAAAGCCCTCTTTTTCTGGTTCAGGAGGACTTTAAGGACTTTAAGGGCAGCTATCAACTGCCCCAAGTGCATCAGAATGGGTTATGAAAGGCCAGCCACTGCTGACTTTCATTCAAGAGTATATTGCGGACCTGTTAGCATGTGGCTGCCCTCCGATGGCCTAGCGTGCTCTCCAGGGTTCAGATTGTAACTTACCTTCACTGATGATGGCTCCTCCATTGTTGATGTTTTAACTGGTTGTGTCTGAGCCACTGGGAAATCTCTCTGTGCTACTTGAATAAACATCACATATGGCTGCTTCGTTATTTATGAATGTCTGTCTTCCTTTCGGCTTTTTCCCTTTTACTCGGGAGTCGCCACAGCGAATCATTTGATTCGCACGTTTTGATTTGGCAGAGGTTTTTACGTCGGCTGCCCTTCCTGTCACAACCCTTTTTAGCAAGGGACAGAAAAACGCTGACGACTTTGCAGCTACTCTTTACGAAAGTCAGCAATGGTTCTTTTACATGCCTCTCACCACAGACAGTGAGAGACATGGCCCGCCTTTGATAACCCAGTTAGCTGCACTGGGGGGGACAGTGACAACCTTGTGGAGAGTGGGACTCGAAACCCGCAACCTTTGGATCAGCGATCCAGCGCCCTATACCACTAGACCACCATGAATATGGAATAAATATACAGGCAATTCAAGCACTCACGTTGATGTCATGGGCTCGAAGGAGGAAAAAAAGAGGTGTACTCATCATCTGCAACCAATCAGCAAGGAGGGAGAAACAAAAGCTCTCAGCCATTGGCTAAATTTGAGTCATGTCCCAGTAATTTGTGGGGCTGCCATTAATCCATGAGTATGCGGGGCTGTGACTGGTGAACTGCGAATGGGCGGGGACCTACTGGATTTAAAAGAAAAGCACATCCACCTCTCAGCAAGAACGTCCTGAGTTTAAGGCTCGTTGGTGTTTGCATTTTCCTCCCCATATTTGTGAGGGTTCGAAGCCACTTACCCCCAGACATTACCCACCGGACGTTCACCCCCCGACATTTACCTCCCGGACAACCACCCTCCTAGGACAATTACCCCCTAGGACAACCACCCCCGTCAAATTTACTTTGATGTGGATAGTCAATGAATGTATGTCTATGTGAGATTATAATACAAGATAATAGTGTAAGATGATAATGCAAAATAATAATATGAAAGATCTTTAATTGAGATTTAATGTTTTATTCATAAACATGATAAATGTACAAATGAAACATATAATTTAAACGTTTATAGTTGAATATTGTGTGCAATTCCTCTTAGATGATCTACTGAACTGGGCAGTGGTGGTCTAGTGGTATAAGGCGCCGGATCACTGATCCAAAGGTTGGGGGTTCGAGTCCCACTCTCCACAAGGTTGTCACTGTCCTCCCAGTGCAGCTAACTGGGTTATCAAAGGCCGGCCATGTCTCTCACTGTTTATGGTGTGAGGCATGTAAAAGAACCATTGCTGACTTTCGACAAGGGTAGGCTGCAAAGCCGTCAGCGTGTTTCCGCCCTGCGATGGCCTGGCGAGCTGTCCAGGGTGTACTCTGCCCTCGCCCTGAGTTGGCTGGGATGGGCACCAGCCTCCCCGTGACCCTAATTAGGATGAAGCGGTTACAGAAAATGAACTGAACTGATCTACTGAAGGTCTGTTCTCATAGTCATAATTTCTCATAGTATTTCAATATCTTTTTAAGTTCAGTCATTTTTCATGTCCTGAATTCTCCTCTATCTTAATTTCCTGGCACCAGCAACAACCTGTTAATGAAACTCAGTTTGGGCTTGAAGTGCTTCAAGGTAATCCATAGATTTAAACACAACTAAAATGTCCACAGAATTATAACTGCTAAGCTAGGACATAATGGTGGTCATGGTGGCCTGGTGGTAAAGGGTGCTGGATTGCTGATCCTAAGGTTGGGGGTTCGAGTCTCACTCTCCATAAGGTTTCCATCCAAACTGTCCCCCCAGTGCAGCTAACTGAGTTATCAAAGGCCAGCCATGTTTATGGTGAGAGGTTCATGTAAAAGAACCATTGCTGAGCAGCTGCAAAGCCGTCAGCGTGTTTCCTTCCCTTGCTAAAGGGTTGTGTCAGGAAGGGGAGCCGACGTAAAAACCTATGCCAAATCAAACATGCAATGATTCGCTGTGGTGACCTCTGAAAAAAAAAGGGGAAAAGCTGAAAGGAAAACAAGAAGAAGAAGCTAGGACATAATGATCTGGCCAGCTGGACATCAACTGAATAAATAGACAGAACCTACAGCAGCTGATTTCCCCAGTTTCTGTAGCATGAAGTGACAAGTGACAGTGGGGCCAGTGGGATAGTGGTTAGAGTGCTGGGCTCATGATAGGGGAGGTTGTGAGTTCAAATCCCATTTAGACCCCCACTGTGCTAAGACCCCTGGGCAAGGCCTTAACCACAAGTGTGTCTCTGTTCACCCAGCAGTATAAAAGCGCACCAGTAAAAATATACTGGGAAGGCAACCTGAGATGGACTAGAGTCCCATTCAAGGGGGAGTTGAACTCTGAGTTGCATCACGTTGCAGAAACCGTGGATAAGCACCGGCCTGATGAGCCGCTATGGCTCGGGTGTAAAAAGCCCAACAGAAGTGACGAGGAGTTCAGCTCTTCCTGAATGGGAAGCTAGTCCTTCCTAATATTTTTACTGGTATCCATTTATACTGCTGGGCGGACAGAGGCACACTTATGGTTAAGACCTTGCCTATGATTCGAACCCATGATCATGAGCCCAGCACCCTACTCACTATATCCCCGGCCCCCACATGTAGGCCAAGTAAAATACACCTGGATTGCACAGAACCTGGAGGTGGGCAACAATATCTACAATTAATATACATGATACTTACATCAACATTAAAACAAACAATCTTTATTTAAAAAACTCTTTAAACAATACAAACCACCTGTGGTTATTTTAGTTGCATTTCCATTATTATTTTTGAATTCAAATTGTCAGTAAATATGTTTAAAGTGGACTAAAGTGTTCTTATTCTGTTAATGTTGCTTCAGACTGAATCATCGACAGTGTAATGTTAAATATACATATTTCTAATAGATCACTAATTCTATAATAATTCTCAATAATACTCAAGAAGAACAGGGCAGTGGTGGCCTAGTAGTATAGGGCACTGGATCGCTGATCCAAAGGTTGGGGGTTCGAGTCCCACTCTTCACAAGCTTGTCACTGTCCCCCCAGTGCAGGTAACTGGGTTATCAAAGGCCGGCCATGTCTCTCACTGTCTATGGTGTGAGGTTCATGTAAAAGAACCATTGCTGACTTTCGACAAGAGTAGGCTGCGAAGCAGTCAGATTGTTTCTGCCCTGTGATGGCCTGACGAGCTGTCCAGGGTGTACTCTGCCCTCGCCCGGAGTTGGCTGGGATGGGCACCAGCCTCCCCCCGACCCTAATTAGGATTATGTGGTTACAGAAAATGAACAGAATTGAACTCAAGAAGAGCAGATGCTGATGAATCTTCTTGATCACGCTGAAGGTGTTGGATGACCAAGACCTTCCATACCAAATGTATGGTAAATTTGAAACATATTGCACATTCTAAACATATAATATGAATGAGAGAATGAGCTTTCTTGGTCATTCCACGTATTTATAGGCGGAATCAAGAGCAAATCCTTTGATCTTTGCCGATTTTTCCTCGTTGAAACATGGTTACGCCGGGTATTCCTCAGTCATTCCGTGTTGAACGTGAATGTCCCGCCTTCATTCCGCCTGTTCTGCGATCATTCTGTGGGTCTTCCTTCTAAAATGGAGTAGTGCAGCAGCCGTTCTGCAAATGTTCCGTCCTTTCCGTGAACGTTACGTAAATTATCCAAAGGTCTTCAGTTGCTCTCCGCACTGGTTCCGAGGGTGATCCGAGCGATTTTACGCATGTATTCTGACATTGTGCTGCGGTCCTTTCGTGTCCATTCTGCGCATTCCGTGATCATTCCGAGGGTGTTCCGGAGGTGCAATTTTCGGGAGGTTTTTGATACATTTTCCATGTAAAAATGCCGAAGCTACTCCGTAAAGTGCGTTCCGCACCTTTCCGCCATGATCCTTGCATTCCACGCTCCAGTGAAATGGGGTATTAAACTCAGGATGTTCTTGCTGAGTGGTGGATGTGCTTTTCTTTTAAATACAGTAGGTCCCCGCCCATTCGTGGTTCACCAGTCACAGCCACGCATACTCGTGGATTAGCGACAGCCACACAAATTACTGGGACATGATTCAAATTTAGCCAATGGCTGAGTGCTTTTGTTTCTCTCTCAATGATTGGTTGCACATGATGAGTACACCTTTTTTTTTTTCATCCTTTGAGCACATTACATCAACATGATTGCTTGAATTGTGAATTCACGTATTTTTCATGTGTTTTTAAGTATTATTTATGCTCCGTGATGCCATGAGATGTATAATAACAATTAAACATTCGGAAATAATGCATATGATAATGCATTCTTCCTTAATTTCCTTATATTTTTAATTCCAACCTGCCTGCACATGCTTCTTCACCTTTTTTCCATACTCTCCATTGCTCTGGATTGTTGAGCCTAAGTACTTAAAATCCGCCACCTTCTTTATCTTTGCTTCCTTCAACCTCACTGTTACTCTTGAGTCCTTGTTGTTCACACACATGTATTCTGTTTTACTGAGGCTAACCTTCATTCCTCTCCTTTCCAGGGCATACCTCCACCTCTCTAGATTTTCCTGAACTTGTTTTCTGTTCTCACTACAGATCACAATGTCATCTGCAATAATCATAGTCCATGGAGATTCTTGTCTAACCTCGTCTAACCTGTCAGCCTGTCCATCACCATCGCAAACAAGAAGGGACTCAGAGCTGACCCTTGATGCAGTCCCACCTCCACCTTGAACTCTTCTGTCACACCGACAGCACACCTCACCACTGTCTTACATCTCTCATACATGTCCTGCACCACTATAACATACTTATTTTTCCACCGTAAAGCAGGTGAATTTCATGCAACATGCCCACTACTATAACAGGAATTTGCCCTTTCTTCTGCTGTGGAACTGTTATAGCGCTATTATGCAGCATATCATTGAACATTTAAACAATGAAGTTGCCTGTAAGTGGCATTTCTCTTCAATATGATGCAGTTACTTCAATCAAGCTTTCACGTAAACATCAATAAACTGAAAAACTACAACAAATTTATCCCTCTTCTTCCTTTTTTGGCCGAGCCTCATTGCCATTACTTCAGAACATGCCTTTGTGAATGCTGATGTGTGCACTCTTGGACGTTTCCATTTCCTGTTCTGCAGTTGTATTTCATGGAAAAGTCACCAAACAGGAAGTGATGAGGTAACTCAGGGATAATTAGATGTATTAAAGCCAGACTTGATCCATGCTTTTTTTATCTATTTCCAAGGGAGCATTGAAATCTGTCTTTTTGAGCACCCTTGGGTGCCACTACAATAAGCTAAAATGTGTTTTGGCAAATAACTATATGTATATTTCGCTGAAATAAGTGATTTGTGTATTTTTTTTGATGTGGGAGGTCCCAAGCCAACACATGGTATACTGATATTGTCATCTCAATATAACTGATACAGCCACCATGGTGGATTTTTATCACAACATTAAAAAAAGATCACAGGCTGGAGATTTTTTCCAATCTTTGTAATCGATGTAATTGCCAACTAATGTCTTCAGGTGAAGACTTAAAAACATTATTATCCGGCTTTCAAAAGTATTTAGCCATCATAGCTACTGGTAATTGAAATAGGAGACAAAGTCACAGAACCAGAGATAGGCACTTTAATTTTTTTTTAGTTATCATAAAGCGATTACAAATCTCAAAGATTTTGGAACACTCTAGTTTTTGAAAATCGGACCACTGGTTTAGATTTTAGAGCTCGTCAGAGGTTGATAACTACAGGGATCCCTCACTTTCCACAGTTAATTCGGACTGAGATCGCCCCGCAACCGCCGAATTCCGTGAAGTAGGATCAACACCCCTCCCCCCCACTGACGTATACGTACATGTATATATATGTGTACTATATAATATCAATAAATACATATTCAATGCTATAAATGCTTATAATAACAATTAAACATTCAAAAATAATGTATAAGATGTAAATAAAATATAAATACACACACACACACACACACACACACACACACACACACACACACACACACACAAAGACACACTCAGATGTGCACCTCACATAAAGATGTAAGTAGTTTTGATGGGGGGTCTTGGGTTGTTTTTGTTTTTGTTTCTTTGGGGATTTTTTGCATTATTGGCTTCATTTCGTGGCATTTTCCTTAACTTTCCCCCTATTCTTCTTTAATTTCCTTATTTTGTAATTCAATGAATACTTTAAAAAAAACAAAAAAAAAAAAAAAAAAACAACAACTTGCAATGCACTGAAGCTGCATAAATTGAAGTGTGAAGTAGCGAAGGATCCCTGTATTTGTATTTGCATTCAAACAATAGGGAAAAATGTGATTATGGCATGAAAATACTAGAACATTGAAACATATCTATAGATCTTATTTTATCATAAATGCTTTTCACATATCACATCAATTTCAGATAATTACACTAAAATACATTTCTTGGAATAATTTATTCATTAATTGGATAATTTGTGACCCAGTATTTTAGACGGCATTAGCATGCTTTTAAGCATCCGGCGGGATGGTGACACCCAGTAGACATTTAGTGTGGCCAAATTTCTCACATCCTGTTCCTGCGTAGACATAAACACATAATTTTGGAAATGAGGAGGAAAAGACATAAAATTATTTATATAGAGGGTTTTGACAGTGAGATGGCAGGGTCTGAGTGTTGCAGCTGAGGGCCTGAAACTCACCATTTTTGAAAAAAAAAAAATCATCTTTTTTATTAGACATTAGATTTTACTTGGACAACTTTTGTAAGCTGCAGAAACTCATTTTGGTCAAAATGATGGCTGTTTTGGTATCTCATGACCGATACAATACCCCCAAAATTGCATTTTATGAAACACTCTTTGGCAATGTTCCAACTTTATCACAATATGCTAATTTTTTGAGAAGGACCTGTATATACGAGAACACATAAAATGCAATATCTTGGAATGAGTGATCATATCTCATTTAATCATATCTTCACTTCATGAGATTTGTGATCCTGAAATGAAAAGCTACCCAGTGATGTGTTTCTCTCGTGAAAATTACTATGATTACACAATTACTTTCCCTATTTGTGCTGATTATTCCTAATTGTGTTAATGGTTAATTACTGCCAGAATTCAATACAAAGACTTTTAAGAGAGTGTTCACAGTGTTTGCAGATGACCACTGCAAAGAAAATAACAATTTTGGCTGAGAAGAATGTGTTGAAGTCAGATATTGCTCTCACTGTTAAAAGGAGTGTAGACTGTTGACGTGCTATTTTGTTTATTTTCCAAAAATGGCACATATACACAATGCACAGGTTTCTGTATCTTCAAAAGAAAACAACAGACAGACAGACCAGTATTCCATCGAATTCTGAGTTTGCGTACAACAGGCAGTGGTGGCCTGGTGGTAGAAGGTGCTGGATCACTGATTCTAGGGTTGGAGGTTCGAGTCCCACTCTCCGCAAGGTTGTCACTGTCCCCCCAGTGCAGCTAACTGGGTTATCAAAGGCTGGCTATGTCTCTCACTGTCTATGGTGAGAGGTTCATGTAAAAGAACCATTGCTGACTTTCGTAAAGAGAAGCTGCATAGCCGTCAGCGTGTTTCTTCCCCTTGTTAAGGGTTGTGTCAGGAAGGGCATCCGACGTAAAAACCTATGCCAAATCGAATATGTGAATCATTAATATGGCTTCCAAGAAGATGGAGGCAGATGATTTGCTGTGGCGACCCCTGAAAGGGAACAGCTGAAAGGAAAAAAATACTGCACCAGTAGCAGTAATTAGGAAACAATATCCTTCAACTGAGTGGTGTAGTGGTTAGCATTCCGCCTTACAGCAAGAAGGTCTGGGTTTGATTTTCGGGCTGAGGTACAGGGATCCCTCACTTTCTGCGGTTAACTGGGACCAAGATCACCACACAACCACCAATTCTGTGAAGTAGGATCACCCCCCCGCCATCCCCTGACTGACGAATACGTACATGTATATGTGTATATAATATCAATAAATACATATTGAATTCTATAAATGCTTATAATAACAATTAAACATTAAAAAAATTATGCATAAGATGTAAATAAAATACAAACAGACACACACACACACACACACACATGTGTGCGCACGCACGCAGATGTGCATCTCACAAAAATGTAAGTAGTTTTGATGGGAGGTTTAGGGTTGTTTGTTTTGTGTTTGTTTAGGTTTTTTTTTTTTTTTAAATAATTGGCTTGTTTTTGTGGCATTTTCCTCAACTTTCCCCCATTCTTCCTTAATTTCCTTAAAAAAAAACCAAAAAAAAAAACCCGTGATGCACTGAAGCCGCATAAATTGAAGCGCGAAGTAGCGAGGGATCCCTATATTTTTGTGTGGAGTCCGCATGTTCTCCCTGTGGTTTTCTGGGTTTCTTCAGGGTACTCCGGTTTTCTCCCACAGTCCAAAAACATGCACAGCAGGCTAATTGGCTGTTCCATGTCTCCTCTATGCTCGGACGTGAATGGGTCTGTGAGAGTTGATCCTATGATGGTCTGGTGATCTGTCCAGGGTGTACGTACCCGCCTTCGCCCAGAATCGTTCGAGATGGGCACTAGCCTCCCCGCAACCTTAATCAGGATTAAGTGGCTTAGAAAACGAATTAATGAATACATTTCCTTTAACTAACATTCAGCTGTGTTTTAAACAGCAGGAGAATGATCACCTTTTTTCTTGCCTGCAACCAAACTTATTAAACAGTCCAGCAGATGCTGTTTCCGGAACTCACATGATAAAAATACAAAAAGTTCACACTAAACCAATGTTATCTAACACCATAGAAACTCTTAATATATTCTGTAAAAAAAAAAAAAAAAAAAGACACGAACACGAATGAATGAATAAAAGTAGGCGAACCCGCTCTTTTTAAAAAAACACTTGTAAAGGCGGTGCTTATGTATGACGTCACTACACAGAAGCCAATAGAATTCGAGCCGGGAAGCTACAACAGCACTTCCGGCCAGCAAGTTCAGCTTCACAGCTCTGTGTGCAGCATTAAAGGTTAGTCCCTCAAACTCGGGTCCTTGAATCAAACACTATTGTTTTTGTGCTACGGTCGGGTTGTGCTTACACTTCGAACTTTAACTGATCTGAATGGAATTGTTTTAGCATTCATTTTTAAGTGGACAGCTGATTAATTTTTGAATCTGTGCTTTTGAGCTAGCAAGCTAGTGTGCGGATCAGCAGCTGTTGTTATGTAGGAGCGCGCGCGCGCATGTGTGTGTGTGTGTGTGTGTGTGCGCGCGCGCGCTTGGAAAATGTCTATGTGTCTTTATAACGCCCACCGCTGCACACTATAATTAAAACATCTGTGATTTCTTATATCGGCCCAGTTCAACTGTACTCGGGCAACGTGAGTTAAAATCATGCAAATTCCTGCATACAGTTTGAGATTTGACGCGAAACGTGTTGATTTGGTCAAGGTCAGGAAAGAGGACCGAGCACAGGGGACACTTCCGCCAGCTGGAGCTCAGGATTAAAAATAATAAATAAATAGCACATAAATGTATAGGGTACAATTTAACTCGTTTACTTCCAACAAGGGTTTTTTTTTTATTTCTATTGGACTAAACGCACATGATTGTAAGCTTATCGGTTCCATTTTGGTTAGATCTCTATGGACTGGTGTGACCTCTTCAGATAATAACTTTTTATATGATGGGTTCATGTTTTTTAATCACTTAATTTTCACTAATTATTATAATTACAGTTTTCAACAGGCTTTGAGTCACGTCTTTAATCAGTGTCGTGTATATATATATATAAGGGTTGTTGTGACTTGAATTGGTGCTGGAGTTTTAGTTTTAAACTTTGTAGGGCTTTATTTGTTTTTATTTATTACATGTTTGGTCATGAATTCAGTCCTGGGATTTATTGAATGTCATGGAATTTTGAAGATAAAGGAAAAGAAATACAAGCAAACCTCGGTTCTTGATCGCTTTAGACATCAAACAAATAGGTATTCGACCAAAAAAATTCAGATTTTTTTATTTTTTTTTGAATCCCAAAAGTCGAACAAAATTCGGAAGCCGAACGCAGAACAAACGAGGTTTGGAGGATGACTTAACTGAGGAATTTGATTTTATTAAATTTAAATTCCTCCCGTTGGGTTGGGTTGGATCGGATCAGCGTGTTATCGCTCACTTCAAGCAATTATGAATTTCTTTCTTCCTTTCGGCTTTTTCCGTTCTCGGGAGTCGTCACAGCGAAATCATCTGATTCGCACATCTGATTTGTCATAGGTTTTTACATCGGATGCCCTTCCTGTCACAACCCTTTTTAGCAAGGGACAGAAACACGTTGACGGCTTTGCAGCTACTCTTTACGAAAGTCAGCAATGGTTCTTTTACACGAACCTCTCACCATGGACAGTGAGAGACATGGCCCGCCTTTGATAACCCAGTTAGCTGCACTGGGGGGGGGGCAGTGACAACCTTGTGGGGACTTGAACCCCCAACCTTAGGATCAGTGATCCTGTGCCCAATACCACGAGACCACCACTACCCTAACCTCAAACAATTATGAATGACATTATGAAATACAGGGATCCCTGGCTACCTCGCACTTTAATTCATGCGACTTCAGTGCATCACTTTTTTTTTTATTTTTTTTTTTTTTATAAATATTCATCGAATTAAAAAATAAGGAAATTAGGGAAGAACAGGGGAAAAGTGAAGTAGAATGCCACAAAATAAGGCCAATGACAACCCCAATTATGCAAAAAAAAAAAGTCCTACACAAAACAACCCAAAACCTCCCATCAAAACTATTTACATTTTTGTGAGGCACGCAGCTGTGTGCTTGTATATGTGTGTATTTATATTATATTTACATGTTATACATTATTTTTGAATGTTTCATTCTTATTATAAGCATTTATAGCATTGAATATGTATTTATTGATATCATATACACATGTACATACATGTATGTATATGTCGGTTGGGGGATCCTACTTCATGGAATTCGGTGGTTGCGTGAGGATCTCCGTCCCAATTATCCGCAAAAAGTGAGGGATCCCTGTAACACATGTTTAAAAACTTTAGTTTTCTAGCATCTTGAAATGAATTAAGACCATTTCCATTATTTGTAATAGGAAAAATAGATTCGGAATTTGAACAAATCGCTATTCAAACAGCCTTCTGGAACGAATTGTGGTCGGAAACCCAGGTTTGTTTGTATGTGCATTTGTTGACCATGCCATTTTACACATCTTACAGCTTGCACATACCTTTTTATGTTCTGCATATTTATCTTTTTATTTTTTTTTAAACTTGGGTGCTGTTGGTGCATCGGAAATGATTTTAATAAAGTACTATTATATCGTGTTCTGTTAATTTAGTTATGAATGAATTCTGAGTAATTTTTATAGAAATAGAAAGAAGTCTGATGATCAGATGGAGGGGGAGGAGCTTAAGTATGACTGGAGTTTTCCCCAACCGCAGATCAGGAGTTCAAACCTGACTGCAGAGTCTATAAAGTTGACCTTTAATACTCTGCACAATTATTATACACTGATATCATGAAACTTTGTGTGACCTTGTCATAGGGAGCATTTCTGTGCCAACTTTTTTTTTTCTTCTTCCCCCACCTATTTAAGCTGTTACGTTTAACTTGGCTGGAGACTTTCACTATGGGCTGTGCAAGGGCATGGGAATGCAGACACGTGTTCGTGTGCATTTTGTGAATGTCTGTGACCTCGTGGTGGATCTGCTGAGCAGGGGTTGGTGTGACTGTGCAGGGCATGCTGGGATAGGTCACTAGGGCGAAGTTAACTCTCCGTGTATGTGTGCAGGAGGAGGGTTGAACCGGCTGCCCAGCTCCTCCTCGTGTCTCCGATGGCGAGTATACTGCGTGTGGTTGCCAGTAGCTGCTCCAGCCCTCTCTTCACTGGACTGGCCTGTGTCCGAACTGCCAAAGTGCCATGTGTGCGTTTCTTCAGGACCCAGCAAGCTCTCGCACGCTCCTCCAGCCTAGGTAATGGTGTTCGAATATATGTTTACTCATTATTTCTGTTCGATAGAACTCCAGGTAGTGTAATCCCTGTGACCTCTTCTCAGTCATTGACCTTTCTCTGTCCAGCTCACGCTTTTATTTATTTCATTTCTGAGGTTTGTATTTATTTAAATATATTTTGACATCATGTCCTCTGCTAAGTTGTAACCAGCTATACTTACTTCCTGGTCAAGGTCATCATATCCTATGTCACTTTGTCCCCTGCCTTTGTCCTGGGTTTGTCTTTACCTGTGTGCAGTGACGTGATCCATGGATACGAATGATCAACGGTTCTGTGCACATGGACCGCTCCTGTGTATGCCAGGAAAACGCTATTAATGACAGGCGTTCTTCCAATAGAGCAGGAATGGAAATGAAAGCTGAGGGCAGTTATTTCTGGCAACATATCCATTGAGTTTGAAGCCAGGTTCATGTCTGAGCTCATGAGTGAGGCAAGTGTGTTCCGAGACTGACACCTGATAGCAATGGTGTGTTTTACTAGTTTTTGACTGTTGTGTGAAGACAATGTACAAAAGCCTACAGTGATGCATTCATTTTACGAACCGCTTAATCCTGCTGGGGTCGTGGAGAGGCCAGGTCCTAGCTCAGCTGTCTCTGGGTGAAGGCAGAGGCAGGTGCGTGTGGATTACCATCTCTGGCTTGGAAACCGAAGGATCTCGAGCACTGCGACTACTTTGCAAACTTTGGTATTTTTCTTGTGTTCTGAGTGTTTTTTTGTTTTTTTTTGGGATGACCAGCATACGCGCTGTTGTGCATGGTTTCTGTGCTTTGTATATCTTAACATGTTTTTCATGATCGACGGCGTTCCAGTTTTACACAAAACTTTTTTTTTTTTGTGGGGAGTTGCCAGTCTTGACAACCTTTTGGAAATCAATGAATGTCCACCACCAGTCATCACCATTACTGTGATTCTGGAGAATGTGCTGATTGCAATGGCTAGAACGTGTTTTGTGGTATTTAATATGGTTCTACACTGTCCTCAAAAGGACAGTGGTGGCCTAGTGGTATAGGGCGCTGGATTGCTGATCCTAAGGTTGGGGGTTCGAGTCCCACTCTCCACAAGGTTGTCACTGACACCCCCCCCCCCAGTGCAGCTAACTGGGTTATCAAAGGCCGGCCATGTCTCTCACTGTCTATGGTGTGAGGTTTGTTGCTGACTTTCATAAAGAGTAGCTGCAAAGCCATGAGCGTGTTTCTATCCCTTGCTCAGGGTTGTGTCAGGAAGGGCAAACCTATGCCAAATCAAAACATGTGATAATTCGCTGTGGCGACCCCTGGAGAAGAAAAAAAAAAAAGGGAACAGCCGAAAGGAAAAGACCGTCCTCAAAAGTTCTATTGACTCTTCTTTGCTGTCAATAATGCATAGAATTTTAAAAACAAACAAAAAAGGTCACTGCCATTGTCCACATGGGCGTGTCTCCCAGGATGACGAAGGAGTCCCCGGAGAGGTCCCTGTAGGGATTCCACAAAAGGTGAGCACTCTGAACTAATTTGTGCGCAAGTTCTGTGACGGACTGGTTTGGAGTAATGCAAAGGAATCAAACTCTGTCAATGTGGCTGTTTATCCAGTCAAAGGTTACCAGTGGCTCGTAAGGTCTGGGTTGTGTAGGGTTCCATTGGGTCTGTTGCATTAAGGGCTCTGGAGGCGCGGAGTCTTCTGCATCACACTGAGCATTTACTTCATAGTAGACGGACCTCTCGATAGGCGCGAGTGTCATGGTGACCTGCCATCACCACCACTGCGGCGTCTGTCCACTGTGTAACTGTACAAACAGTCAAAACTCATCCCCACCTCTGGAGGCGGAGAGAAGCTATTCTTTTCTCAACCGTAGAGGATCCTATATGGCCACAAAGTCGAGGGCCAATGAGGATGCCTACACTGGCTCATCGTCTCTCTGCATGAGCAGCTCTAGAATAAAACAATGTCCAGCTCCTCTCAAGACAGATGGGGTGGTTCCAGCACCCAAGCTATGAGTCAAGGTGAGTTCAACTATATCCAGTCGCTATTTCTCAACCATGTTCACCAGCTCAGGCGCCTTCTCCGCTAGAGGTGACCTTCCATGTCCCAAAAGCTAAAGTTAGTAGCCGAGGATCGGTGGGGAGGACCGATTCATGTCTCCTCTTCAGACTGAGTCCAACCAGGCTCCATGGGTGGAAGCCCAACCACCTGGCACTCGCTCCCCTCCCCAAGGCCTAACTCCAGGGAGGGACGGACGACAGTAACCTGCATCTGGGAAAGTGAGACTGCGTCCGTGTGTTTTTTTTTTTTTTTGTTTTGTTTTTTTTTTAAATTAATTTATTTTTATTTAAACCCCGCTCACAGGGCTCCTCTGAACGGAACTTAGTTTGGACCTTCACCATGGACCTGTTTGTTTTTGGTGACCTTCTGGATGATACCTCCAACAACATGGCTCACAGGATCATTTGTGCACACAAACCCCTCTACCACATTCAATGAGGGGCCTTCAGCTCTCTCTGGGTGATTTGCAGCTGAGTGTTAAGCGGCTGGAAAGACAATCAACAGCTCCAAACATCCGCGAGCCACTTGGATATTACTTGAAAAAATTGCTGTGATCCCCCCATGACTTTTGGGCGATAGATATGTTTAAGCCACAAAATATTTGCTGGCATGTGGAGTCGGAAGAAATTCTCCAGATATATTACAAACAATTTTAATGCTTTTGTGCTGTCATCTTTGGAATAGGATTTTATAATACTTAATTTTGCTTTTACATGATTAACTAGAAGTTTCTGAAAAGTGGCCTCTATACACCCATGTAGGGGCTGGTGGCGTAGTGGTTAGAGTGCTGTGGTCATGATCGGGAGGTTGTGTGTTCAAATCCCGCTAAGACCCCTGGGCAAGGTCTCAACCACAAGTGTGTCTCTGTTCACGAGGGATGTCACTGACAATCGGAATATTACCGATATAATTATTTCGATCGATAATCGATACCTATAAAAGGGGTATCGATACTTCTAAGGTTATAGCTTCCTGTGTTCATGACGGCATCTGTAGTAAATGCCATTTTCAATGACACCCCCCAGTAAATGGTCCGTCCCGCCTCCCTGTATGGTAAATGGTACGTCCCTGTTTCTAGTGTGCTGTCAGAGCGCATGTTCTTGAGAGCACGGAACATTTTGAACAACAAGAGACACTTATCACCGGATAATGCAGATATGTGCATCTTCTGAATTTATACATCTATTTTCGATTCCACGTCACTGTGACACGCAGCGGAGAGCCAATCCTTTCTGTACTTCACTGTGTGGGTGGATCCGATAGCTTCAAACGCCAATGTTATTGGATTATAAGAACAGCCACAGACTGTGTGTTGTTTGAGTAAAGAGATAAATTTCCCTCGTTTTGATCGGCTCGTTTCCACGAAGCCAAGCACAGCTGGCAAGCAAACACAAATGGATGGACATGGAAAAACTTCAACCTGCAGACCAGCTGATTCCCAAAACTTAGGGCGCGTGTCCTGTCACAAACACTGCAGAGTGCGAGTCCAATAAAATTAGAGTTTTAAGGTATCGGACCCGCCCACACAGAAAGGATTGGCTCTCAGCTTCGTGCCACAGTGACGTGACATTGAAAGTCGATGAATAGATTTGCTCTGAGCAGTTAGAAAGTGAAGCTGCATCATCTCCTGCTTGGCCTTTTAAGATGCTGGTGCTGCCGGCAGCACAAACAACCGTCGTACGCAACACTCGCACTGCACTGCCATGAATCATGCTTCACCACTTTTGCGGTCGTCGAGTCGATCAGACGAAACTCGCATAGGTCGTAAGTGGACGACTCACTGTATTCAATGCATTATACAAACTACTGTAATATATCTTGGTCTGTTCTATTTAATGCATTTATGGAACAGTACTGCAATATTCTAATGTATCGATACATCGGAAATTTTTTTCATCAATATATCGATACCAATAATAGGTTTTCAATGACACCCCTACTGTTCACCCAGCAGTATAAATGATACCAATAAAAGTATAGTGGGAAGGTAACCTGCGATGGACTAGCATCCCATCCAGGAGGAGTTGTACTCTGCTTCACGCTACGGAAATCGAGGATAAGCACCGGCCTGATGAGCCACTATGGCTCGAGTGTAAAAAGCCCCAAAAAATACACCCCTGTAGGTATTCCATTAAAAATCCAGCGCGAATCTACTTCTCCCATCCATAATCTTGACTGTGAGCATATTCTTGATATTTTATGATAATTGTTAATAATTGATATTGATGATAATTAGGGCCTTTCTGTAAAATTCTCTTGGATAAAGTAGATAGATTTTTGGCTAGAAATATACAGTGCCGCTGGCTAGGGACAGCCTCCATTGTTATGCAACCAACAGAGGAAATTGGAACTGTCTGGTGGAAGACAGCAAAGTGCACCTACAGCCAAACAGCTATGGACCTTGATGATGATGATGATTTACTTACCTAGGACTCGGACGTGGTGTCTCCCAGGCCTCCTGCTTAAAAATGTGAGTGTTGTGACACAAATACTGACCATAAGAGTTAAACTGAAGGCTTCCACATCAGTGGAGCAACCTCAGTATTGGCTTTGATTGAATAATTGCTATAATTTTTGCAACCCACAAGATGTCGCTGTTTCTGATCCTTCAGGGAAATGCAGCTAAATCCAGCCCGCAAACTCCTTTTATGTGGATAAGAAAAGCTTTTAAAGAATACGAATATCATGCATCCTTTCCATCAACCATCACTATGAAGTGTAATTCATTCTTCCACTAAATGGCAGAAACCTATTCCCAATAAACAGCTGGTCATTCATGATTCAAGAAAGATTGTGTGTTGTCAGAAAAAGAAAGTGGAAAAAATTGAGAACTAATACCTGAAACAATCATTTTGCTGTGCAGATTTAATTTCATGCCATTTTTGAAACAGATGTTCAAAGTTATCTGTCCCTCGGTGACCTAGAAATTTTGTGATGTGACCCTCAGTGAAATAAGTTTGACACCCATGGTTGAAGGGAAATGTTCTACTCCTGATCCGTTATTTTTCATTATTTCCTGAGATGCTTTATTTTTTTCCTCCATACTGTGGTTGTGTATTATGAAACTCCTAGCAAAAAGCTGATTTTGGAGTGTGGTAACATTTTAAATATGTTTGAATAACTTCATTTTTCAAACAAAGGAGCTGTGTCTTGAACTTGGTTCTCTCACCTTTCGTCTCCTGGCTGCACAGATGTTTAGTATCTAAATATGACTACAGTGGTAGCTTGACTTACGACGGTCTTGAATAATTAATTTTCCATGATACGAGCTTTGATCACACCAAAAATTTGCCCCATCCAATGGCCAATGAGCAAAACTTTGATTTATGAGCTCTGTTGGGGAAATGTTTTTTCCGAGCCAATTAGTCTTGTATTCTTCTGCGTGTACTTCTCCACGCTCCGAGAACGCCTTGTGCAGTGCTTCTCAATTATTTTGTCACGCTCCCTACAGGAAGAAAAGAATAAAATTTCACCCCCCCACGTGCCCCGTGCGCGACCATAGGGTTTACTGCACTTCATATCGTTTGCTCGGTACTTTTTCCCTACACCATAGCGTAACAATGAGAGCGCCACTGCCGCCTACTATAGTGGATGCGCAATTGCACTTAATTCTAATACAGTAGGGCAAAAAAGCATGTTCCCCAGGGTCATACGCACCCCCAAACAGAAAGGCCACTGATTCGACTCCTGAGTCAGCAGGAAAAATGAGTGGTGGCAGCGGAGTGAACTGTACTTTCCCTTCCAGCATCTTTATGGCTGACGTGACCTTGAGGAAGGCTCCTAACCTCCAACTGCTCCCTGGGCACTCCCGATGTGTGTGGCAGTCCACTGCTTCATGTGTGCTCACTCTGGATGGATTAAATGCAGAGGCAATATTTACTCTTACCGTAGTAATACAGTATAGCAAAATCAAAAACCTTAAAAATAAACTAAAAAGTGCACCATAAAAATGTTGCCCCAAACCTACAGAATATTACAGCTTGTAGGACTGCCTAACCACAGACCATTCATTTTCTGAACTGCTTAATCATCATTAGGTTTCAGGGAAGGTGGGGCCCATCTCATCCGACTTCTGATGAGGGCCGAGTACACCCTGGACAGCTGCTGAGCAGTCAGATGGTATTAATGTTGTATTATATTGGTGTGTACTTCAGCATGAAGGTAACGGACAAGAATATGCAATATTTTGTGTGCAAGTTGCTGACAATTATCCATTTTGGCAGCTGGACATACAATTGTACGCCTGCCTTTTTTGCCATCTCAGAAGCACAGGTTTCACAATAGGCCATTTCAGTACCAAAGCACACAATTGTACATGTGTTGGGCCTGCATGAAAACTACTGCGACATCTGGTGGTTGATGTTGGAACAAGAGCCTATGTGCTTGCAGGACATGAAGGTAAAGGGCAAATTCTTCTCAAATTACAGAAAAACCTGAAACAAATATCAAGAATAAAGTTCATATAATAGTATAATAATCATAGTGTACATATAGCACATTTTTGGCCCTGAACTACAGGCAATTCCATGAAGGGAATTTCTGTGAATTTTGGGAATTTAGTGAATTTCTCCATTGTGAGATTAATAAAGCTGTATCTTATCAAAAATGTCAGGTACAATTGTACATTGTGTTACCCAATTCGACTGTAGTCATACCAGTGGGGCAGAATTTATTTTCTAACCTTGCTGCCTTGTAAGGATGTTCAAGGCAACAACAACAACAAAAAAAAAAATTAGAATTACTGCAAGGTTACCAGAGGGGTTATATAGCAAGACTGAACAATAGTAAGGCCATGGTGAGTTAGAGGAAAGAAAGCAATAGTGTATGCAATGCTTGCAGAACTGAAGTGCATGCACTCTTCACTGCTTCACCTTCTTGAATACTCGCCACTGTGCAAATTTCAACACTTTTTTTTTGTGATCCGTCACTAACAGACTGTGAACATGACTTTTCACTGCTGGTGATATTAACTCTCTTCCCCACAATTATTTCACACTTACAGTTGGAGACCAGCCGGACTACATTTCGGACTGTAATGAATTCCTTATATATGGTTTGTATCCATATGGTTTTGCCCAAATGAGGATGGGTTTCCCTTTTGTGCCTGGTTATTCTCAAGATTTCTTCCTTGCAACTACTGAATGAGCTTTTCCTTGCCACTGTCGCCATGGGCGACACTCATTAGGAATGTGTAGGGGTTATTGGAAATGTTTAAATTCTTTTATACTTTAAGACCCTACTTTTACTGTTTCACTGTGTATAGCTGCTTTGCGACAATGTCGATTGAATTTAATCTGAGTTTACATAGTATTGATGAGTATTGACAAGTGGTGGTTTCATTTTCTCTTTCTGTAGGGATCCCTTACAAACAGCTGACTGTTGGCGTTCCGAAAGAGATCTTTGAGAATGAGCTCCGGGTGGCGCTCTCACCCGCTGGGGTGGATGCTCTTATCAAGCAGGGCTTCAACGTTGTGGTTGAGTCTGGTGCTGGAGAGGCAGCCAAGTTCCCTGATGAGCTGTATGCCAAGGCTGGAGCTACAGTCAAGGACGTCAAAGATGTACTCGCTTCTGACATTGTGGTGAAGGTGCGTGGGCTTTTATGTATGGATGGGGCAAAATGGCTAGAATGCACAAACAGTGCAGGTACTTGTATTGTGTATCCCTTTGTGCTTCATTCATTCATCTTCTAAGCAGCCTAATTCGGGTTGCGGGGAGGCTGGCCCCTATTTTGGCTGACTCTGAACGAGGGTACAACCTTTGACAGCTTGCCAAATCATTGCAGGACCAACACTAGCACAATCATTCACACTCACTCCTAGGGGTGATTTGGAACAACCAATTAACTGACTTTGTTTCTGGACTGTTGGAGGAAACTGGAGTACCCTGCGGAAACCCATACGAATACGGGAAGAACATGCAAATTCCAAACTGAAACGCCCCAGTCCGGAATCGAACCCAGTTCTTTTGCTGTGAAGTTGACCTGCTAACCACCTTGCCACCGTGCTGCCTCTTGACTCTTAATGACTTATCTTAGAGCTTAGTTTGAGTTTTCAAATGCAGGGCTCGTTGTTGTTTTCTAGAAGACTTTATTACATCAATGCCGGAGAACCTGGGGCTGAAATTATGTTGCATCAAATATTCATTCATTCATTTTATGAACTGCTTAATCCTAATTAGGACGGGGAGGGAGCTGGCATCCATCTCATCTGACTCTGGGCAAGGGCAAGAGTACACTCGGGACAGCTCTCCAGGCCAACACAGGGCAGACGCATCAAATCTCCACCAGTAATGCAATAAACTGCTCAAACAGAGGCGAAACCCACTGGTTGCAGGGGTCCCAGATCTCATGCCAAAGTGATAATTATGTTTATTCTTGTATAATGTGTATATCAATTGTAACATAATTATATACACAGACGCTTCCCAACTTACGTTTTTATTTGGTTCCGGATGGCCGAACGCAAGTTGGAAAAAAAAAGTACGTTCTTACTGTACGTTCCAGTGATGTATGATGTTTATACTGTACTATACATCCATAAATACCATTACCGTATCTTCTAAAACAACAGTAAATCAATTATTATAAACATAACATTGTAGAATAATATCAACATTAATTTCAAATAAATTAAATTCAAGCAAAATAATATCAAATATAACCTTTAACATTCTATATGATGCGATCTTTCTGCTTGTAAATGGTTCGGATGGTCGACGGATGGTCACTTTACATGAAGCTGCGCTGAGTCACTTTACATGAAGCTAAAAACGGCTAATCAACGCTTACAATATGTGAGGTGCTCCCTCAATGTGTTCACTTGCTTGTGCTTGAGACAAAGCCCGGGTTATACGGACTTCCGGTCTTTCAAGTGAGCAAGGGCGCCGTTGAATACTCGTTTAGTACTCAGCCTGCACTGATGTGACTCACCAGCAGAGCGGAGAGTTCTCTTTCTTTTCTGAATTAGGGTTTTCATTCATTTTACAACTCTCTTTGCTTAACGGAGTATGCATGGTAGATTGTACTGATCTGAGCAGATAGTTAATTCAGTCTTGGGAAAACCGGAAATTTCGCCATATGCCGGAAAACGTGCACCCATGCTAGTAGGCTTATGCTTCTGACCAACCATATTTGCTTAGGGTTACAAAAGTCCGCAAAACAGTGTAAACACAAAGATCACAGAAACGACGTCTTAACACAAGGGTAACGTGCAGTGAACTGAGAAGCAGCAGGGCACGTTCAGTCTGTCGTTTGTAAACAATGGACGCAGCGTCATGGCGTCATTACGTCAGCTTAGAACGCAGGTATGTCTCGTACTCAAAATTTGACAATTTTTTTTTTTTTTTAAAAAAAAAAACCCAACAAAAAACGTAAAATCGAAAAAATGTAAAACGGATGAACACAAGTCGGGGAGTGTGTGTGTATCTTTTGAAATTACTTTTATTGATGAAGTGAAGAGATTCTCTTAAACCTATTAAAAAGAATGAACTAAGGATACTTGTACAGTTCTGGAATTACTTTTATTGATCTACTGATGACAAAAACAATTAACAATGGGAATGAAATGAGTTGTATTGTCATGACAAGTGATATAGATTGCAGTATATCATATTATATTACATTTGACCATTAGTAAGTTATATTGCCTTTTTACAGAAATTCTGTATTAGCAGTTTCTTCCTAAGCACTTTGAAATGTTAAATTGTCTTCAGCTTCAGGGCCCCCAGGGCTCCCTTGACCCCCTAGCTGAACTATTTAGTTTCCTCTATTTCTAAACCCATTTCCTCTATTTTTTTCTAAACCTTGCTGGCATCCTTGTGATTAGTCCCGTGTCCTAACGTGGATGGCATAATATTCTGATAAGAATCAGCGAATATAAACCAATACCAAACTTTGCAGTCCGCCATACCTCGCATTGTTAAATAATTCTTTAAAAACGTCAATCACGATCAGCTTCAAAAACAGTCGTCCTTGTCTGAAGCATCACTTCTGGTAGGAATATTGTGAAAACCTCCACATGACCTTTTGTGCAATTTTGCTGACAAATACTCAAGCCAAGGGAAAACTACAACCTTTTTGGTCGAGTTAATAAACACACACCATTTGTTTTAGACTTCAAGCTTGAGATGCCACAAATACAAAATTTATTCACCAGTCATAGTGTTGGCCACAGTTGACCCTGCACCTCAGCATGCTGAGTGGATTGGCTTTATCGCCTTGGCTTTGCTTGCATGAATTGGCTTTTGCATATTGATTTTGGTTTTTCTTTTGCTATGATGGCTTTCGCAGGACTTGACTGTGAACAATTGGCTTACCCACTCTGTATTTCATGGAAAATTTCATTTTCACACACATTTCGGAGGGTAGGACAATATTCGTTTTTTCGGGCCATTTATGAGATTGACGTTAACATGGATTGTTAGCACACATTTCGATTGAGTGGCTGTGGTTCTGAATACAGTTTTGCATGACTGTGTGTCACATGACATTGCTAATTGACCAAATTATTCTTTTACTAAAATCTAAATTTTAAGAATTTTTCAGCTTGTCTATTTTGAAATGTGGCCATTACTCCACATGTTGCTTTGCAACTGTATTGTTAGCTTTGTCATTTAATTTTATGTATTATGTAATTCGCCTCTTCTTTTTTTTTTTTTCTCTCATGCCACAGGTTCGTGCCCCAATGGTGAACCCAGTTCTGGGTGTACATGAGACAGACCTGATGAAGGAAGGTGCTACTCTGTTGAGCTTTATCTACCCTGCTCAGAACCAAGAACTGATGGATCTTTTGGCTAGAAGGAAGGCCACAGTGCTGGCCATGGACCAGGTACCTCGTGTTACCATTGCTCAGGGCTACGATGCCCTCAGTTCCATGGCCAACATTGCTGGGTGAGTTCCTCACAGACTTTTCTGGTCTTCTTTCAATACAAAGTACACTTCTTATAATAGGCCTTTGAGACATTACTTCATTTTCTACCTGAGTCTAAAAGGCTGTGGTGCTGTCCTGTCCCAATTATTATACACTGTGAGTGTGAACATAAAACTTTAATCATTACTGACAGTCCTTTTGAAGGTTGTTATTGAAGTCGACTTTTCTTGTAGGTGCCATAAAATGTACTCCTCGAAACCAAACATCAACTTTATCTTAAGTCCACACCTCAGTTGTTTTGGATGAAGAGTAGATAAGGGATCAGGCTGCAACGATAAGCTTTACGAGTAGAACGTGCCTCGTCTAATGATAATGGAATGAAATCTTTGGAACTAGACATTTTTTACTAAGGTTGCTGTAGAGATATTTGTCAGCGAATACAGCTTGTTTCTGTTTGTAGTAAAATAATCATTGAACTGAGGTGAAGGTACTACTTCCATACTGGAGTTCCATTTTATAACCTATTATACATATATAATTTTTTTTTTTTTTCTTCATGATACACCTATAACAGCACATCAATTTTTTCCCTATCTGTTTGAGGTGCAATATGGTATGTTATTGAACAATTTGTTGTACTTTTTAACTGTTTGCCATCTGTTCTCCAGCTCGTCTATTTGCATACAGACAAGCAGAGCCTTTCCTTTGAGTAAAACGGTATTCTGTATGCAAATATGAACTAAAGACTGAGAAGCTCAAAGATCATTCGCACTGCTGCGATATAACAAGGTCTAATGACGCGTTGCCAAAAAATATAACACAAAAGAATTACAATTTTTTTTGTTGTTTGGATGATGTTTAAAAGAAAAAGTCAGAAATTTGAAAAATTTTAATTGCGATTATAACTTGCAGCTAAAAGAAGACCCAAAATTCAGTATCTCAGGAAATTTGAATATTGTGAAAGGTTCAATATTGGAGACTAATGCTGTCACAATGTAATCAGATAATTATTTTGAGATAATTATTCAATTACAATTCACACAATCATTGGGAAGACTGTGGACCTGACAGCTGTCCAGAAGATGATTATTGACATGGAGTTTGAGACACATAAGGTCATTGGTAAGGAATCCTCACAAGGCTGTGGGGATTGTGAAATGAAACTCGAAGAATTTAGGCGAGATTCACAAGGAGGACTGCTGCTAGAATCAGTGGTTCAAGCCACTTTTTCCCTCAGGTAAAACAGCTCTGATATTATCTCTAGTTCAAAACAACTGGACTGTTACTTGACTGGTCATAGAGACCAGCCACCTAGCAAGAAGTTTTACAGAACTTCCCGCTTCCCTGTGCTGACCAGCTTTATGGAGCTATTGATTTCATTTTCCAGCAGGACTTGGTACCGGCAAACACTACCAAATGTACCAATTTCTGGTTTAAGAACATGGTGTCCCTGTGACTGATTGGCCAGCAAACTTACTTGACCTAAACCCCATGGAGAATCTGAGGTATTGTGGAGCAGGTAATGTGAGACACTAGACCCAACAATGTAGAAGAGCCGAAGGCCGCTATCAGGTAACCAGGCTTCCATCACAACTCAGCAGTGCCACACTGATTACCTCTATGCCGTGTCACAGTAATTTATGCAAAAGGGCTCCAACCAAGTATCAAGTGCTATACATGTTCATACTTTTCAGTCCTCCAACTGTATTAAAAATGCCTTTTTTGGTCTTGGGTAATATTGAAATTCTCTGAGGTACTAGATGCTGGGTTTACATCAGCTGTCAATTATGATCATCAGAAACTAAAAGAAATAAATACATGAAAACAATATCAGTCTGTGTAATGAATTAGTTTCACTTTTTGATTGAATTGCTAAAATAAATTTTGGATAATAGTCTAATTTATTGAGATTTTGCAAAAGATTGAGAGTATGCAAAAAGGATGGAAATGGCTGTGGTGAATACTTCATTCCAGAAGAGAGAGGAGCATAGGGTGACTTATAAAAGTGGAGGTAGGAGCACACAGGTAGACTACATCTTGTGCAGGTAATGTAATTTAAAGGAAATCAGTGACTGCAAAGTAGTAGCGGGTGAGAGTGTTGCCAAACAGCATAGGATGGTGGTGTGCAGGATGATGCTGATGGTGAGGAAGGTGAAGAAGGCAAATATTGAGCAGAAGACAAAGTTGTGGAAGCTGAAAAAGGAAGAGCGTCGGGTTGTCTTCAAGGAGGAGTTGAAACAGGCTTTGGGTGGTCAGGAAGTGCTTCCAGATGACTGGACAACTACAGCTAATGTGATCAGGGATACAGGTAGGAGAATACTTGGTGTGTTATCTGGAAGGAAAGTAGATAAGGAGACTTGGTGGTGGAATGAGGACGTGCAGGAGTGTGTACAAAGGAAGAGGTTAGCTAAGAAGTGGGACATTGAGAAAACCGAAGAGAATAAACAGGAGTACAGGGAGACACAGCGTAAGGCAAAGGTAGCCGTGTCAAAGGCCAAACAGAGCGCGTATGATGACTTGTATGCTCGGTTGGAAAGTAAAGAGGGAGAAAATGATTTATACAGGTTGGCACAGCAGAGAAATAGAGATGATGAATGAGGAAAATGAGAGAAAAAAAGAGTAGAAGAGGTGACTATTGAGGACCAGGAAGTAGCAAAGATTAGTTAGGGTGAAGTGAGGAGGGCATTGAAGAGGATGAAGAATGGAAAGGCAGTTGGTCCTGATGACATACCGGTGGAGGTATGGAAGTGTCTAGGAGAGGTAGCAGTAGATTTTCTGACAAGAACATTCACCAAGGTCTTAGAGTGAGAGGATGCCAGAGGAATGGAGAAGTGTGCTGGTGCCCATTTTTAAGAACAAGGGAGATGTACAGAGTTGTGGCAACTACAGAGGGATAAAGTTGATGAGCCATACGATGAAGTTATGGGAAAGAATAGTGGAAGCTAGACTAAGGGCAGAGGTCAGCATTTGTGAACAACAGTTTGGTTTCATGCCAAGAAAGAGCACTACAGATGCAATGTTTGCTTTGAGGATGTTAATGGATAAGTACAGAGAAGGTCAGACGGAGCTACATTGTGCCTTTGTGGATCTGGAGAAAGCATATGACAGGGTGCCAAGAGAAGAACTGTGGTATTGCATGAGGAAGTCTGGAGTGGCAGAGAAGTATGTTAGAGTGGTGCAGGACATGTATGAGAGATGTAAGTGGTGAGGTGTGCTGTCGGTGTGACAGAAGAGTTCATGGTGGAGGTGGGACTGCATCAAAGGTCATCTCTCAGCCCCTTCTTGTTCGCGATGGTGATGGACAGGCTGACAGACGAGGTTAGACAAGATTCCCCATGGACTATGATGTTTGCAGATGACATTGTGATCTGTAGTAAGAGCAGAGAACAAGTGCAGGAAAATCTAGAGAGGTGGAGGTATGCCCTGGAAAGGAGGGGAATGAAGATTAGCCTCAGTAAGACAGAATACATGTGTATGAATGACAAGGACCCAAGAGGAACGGTGAGGTTCCAGGGAGCAGAGATAAGGAAGGTGGAGGATTTTAAGTACTTAGGCTCAACAATCCAGAGCAATGGAGAGTGTGGAAAAGAGGTGAAGAAGCGTGTGCAGGCAGGTTGGAATGGTTGGAGAAAAGTGTCCGGTGTGATGTGATAGGAGGGTATCGGCAAGTGTCCTCCTTCACCACATCCATAAGTCTTCTCTTTGGTCTTCCTCTAGGCCTTCTGCCTGGTAGTTCCAGCCTCAGCATCCTATTATCAATATACTCACTATCCCTCCTCTGTACATGTCCAAACCATCTCAATCTAGCCTCTCTTACTTTGTCTCCAAAACATCTAACATGTGCTGTCCCAGGTCGTTGGTGTAAGAGAAGATGCAAAAGATAGGGTGAGATGGAGGCAGATGATTTGCTGTGGCGACCCCTGAAGGGAAAAGCCGAAAGGAAAAGAAGGAGGAGTCTAATTTATTGAGATGCTCTAGTGTGTTTGTGTGTGTAAAGTCTCTAAAATTTGCAGGAAGAATAAAGGACTGTGATGGTTTGGAGAACTGGTGAATGAAAATAACATGCATTTCATTTGCACAGTGGAACAGGAGATAATACTGCAAATAATTTGTAAAGATAAATCGGTGCAAAACTAACACAGTAATGTGATGTACTTGAACCGAATAACATTACAGTGTGAAGTGTTCCATACCAATGGATTGTTTCCATGTCAAAGAAATTACAGCATCATTAGAACAAACATTGTGGAAAACCTTGGAAGGATAGAAACAAGGTAACTTAACATTCATTTTAATTTTCTTTAGTGTCGGGATATTATAGGCATCATTGTAAACTCAAAAAAAAAAAAAATTGGCAAAAGGCAATGGTATAGTAAGGCACTACTATGGATGTTGTTGCTAGCTAGAGGAGTTGTACAGTTTAATGGTCACCGGTAGGAATGATTTCCTGTGCCGTTCAGTGATGCATTGAAGTGAGATCAGTCTCTCACTGAAGCTGCTCCTGAGGCTGATCAGCAGGTTGTGAAGTGGGTGGGAGTTCAAGTCATCATTTTCTGTAACCGCTTAATCCTAATTAGGGTCTCGGGGAGGCTGGCGCCCATCCCAGGTGACTCCGGGCGAGGGCAGACTACACCCTGGACAACTCGCCAGGCCATCGGAGAGCAGAAACACACTGACGGCTTTGCAGCTACTCTTGTCGAAAGTCAGCAATGGTTCTTTTACATGCCTCACACCATAGATGGTGAGAGACATGGTCGGCCTTTGATAACCCATGATGTAAGTGGGGTAAGAAGGTAGCTGATGGCGTCCTCAACTCCGAGACAGGACTGGTAAGCAAACTGAGGGCGGACCAGATGTGGTGTCACCATGAGTCGGCTATGCTGTATATGGCCACTGGAAGAATAAACCTTCAAGCCATTCAAGTATGGTGCTCCTCAGTGGAGATGCCTAAACTTTACTGTTATCTTGCGCACCAAAACTGTGCTGTTGCATTTCTAGTATATACCACAGCAATATTTCAACAATTTAGATTGCTTATTCAATGTAACTCACTTTTATGTGTGTGTATATATATATATATATATATATATATATATATATATTATAGGTATACCTTGGCTTAAGTCGTTCTCGATTATACGTCGGTTTTGAAAAAAGTTTAATAAATAAAGTTTAATAAAATAGATCTTATTTGTTATGGTCTGTGCTGACTGGAGGCGTTAAATCTCTCTTCATTCATTGCAAGCGTTGGCGAGGGGCGTGGCTGCTACCTGCAGGCGAGGTCCAGAGAGCGCACCTGTTTCCATTCAGCAAGCAGTGAGCTATAAATAGGAGCAGCGCGCTTCCCTCTGACATCAGAAGATTGTCCTTCCCAGTGATTGTTTCCCTGCTATCTCTCTGACTCCTGGTATCCTGCTTCGTGCTCGACAGTTTTCGATTAATTATTTCCAGTGATTTAGATTTTCCAAAGTGCAAAATAAAATCGTTGAATCTTCTTACATGGTCTCCTGCATCTTTGGGTCGGACGCATATGCTCCAGGCGCAACATTATTAACCATATTGAAAATCGCATTCATGAATAAAGTACACAACTAGGAATGGTTATTTTCTGTTTAGTCTAGACAAGTAAATTTGGTGTAGCCTAGGCTAGCATAGAGACAAGCTAATTCGATTTAAGTCGTTTTTCGACTTAAGTCGTCTGCTGGAACCAATTAATGACGTAGGGTGAGGTATACCTGTACTGCTTTTTGCAGTTGACATCGTTTCAATGCAGCTTTAGATTGTAAGAGAGTTTAAATAAAGAATAACACTTTATTTTGCAAACACTGCATGTCCCCCAAAGAACAAGCGTGTGGCAAGGAAAGGCTTACTGAAGACTGGCCCATCATACACAGTCTTATTTATTTATATATGTTTATATAATATAAAATTTGGTCATTTGTGAATTGCTTACTGTATATTGTAAGTATGATTTGCTGACAGTCAATGACAATTAGCTGCAAAATATTTAAAATCATTTATCTGAATAAAAGCGAGCGGGTATAACTAGGATGTAAAAACCCGAATGCGAGCACCATTATCACCACAGGGTAGCGAGATTCCAATCCGCTGAACTGATTCACTTCTGCCATGAACACTCTGTACTTGCCAAAATCATCATGCGATTCCTCAATGTGATTGGACTAAAAACTATTATTTAAATGAGGAATGCACTGCATGGCAAAAAGAGTTTATTTTGCCAGCTTAACAAATGTGAACGCCACACAGAATTTTGTTTACGTGGTTTAAAAAAAAACGGTATATTTTGCTTTAGTCAAGTATAATTTATTTTGAAATAAATAGATGTAGTTTATTTTATGGCTTGAAACAAGTAAAGATTTTTGGAGGGGAAAATGGAGTAGATGTCTCAATTGCTCATTCATTCTCTGACATGGTTATACCAGCATGAGACATTTCATCACAGGGTTCCTGCACGTACATGCATGCTGGAGGGATGGATGGCTGGCTAATAAAGGTTTCCCTTGACTTTCCCGAAGCAACTCAATGGTTACATGCTTTTTTTTTTCGTATCACTACCACTTGGGAGCTCTGCAATAGCATTATATGTATGCTAACATTTTTTAGAATTAGTGTTATATATTAAAATAGTTTTGATAACTTGTGCTAACGTGTTGTGTTGTATTTGCTGCTGCACCATTGTCAAAGCTGAAGCTGTAGAAAACTGTGGCTTCTGGCCAGTTGTATTTCAGCATTGCTCTGGAATATGTCTGTCTCTTTTTTTTTTTTTTTCTTCAAACATATATAAATAATCCATGTAGGAGTCGATGTGTTCTGTGTGACTAATAGACTTTCGTTTATTTTGGCAGATATAAAGCAGTTGTTCTGGCAGCGAACCACTTTGGTCGCTTTTTCACCGGTCAGATCACAGCGGCAGGAAAAGTCCCCCCTGCAAAGGTAAGGTCTCCTATGCATCTGGAACCTGTTCACATTTTTGTTTATTGTCACCTCACATCCTGTACTTCTGACGATAAGGTGCTCATCATTGGAGGGGGTGTGGCTGGACTGGCTGCTGCAGGAACTGCCAGGGCCATGGGTGCCATCGTCAGGGGCTTTGACACAAGGTAAACCATCACAGCTGCCAGATGCATGTTGCATAATGTGTGCCACACTTCGTTTATTACCGCACTGTGAAATTTATTTGTCACATTCAATCGGCAGCATGGGAGTGCAGCCAAGATTTAATCAGCTGCAGTGCTAAGTAGCTCTTATAAACTTGTCATTTGTTAAGCTTTAAATCTGTCAGCTACTGTAGCTATGCAGAGCAAAACTAGGCAGTAGGGTTATTGAATCCGTGACGGTGACCGTTAAGTTTGGGTATTAAACAGACAATGGTTCACGAAAAATACAGAAGGAAGCGATAGTTTCTCAGTGATTGAAGACCATCCATATTTGCCAACCCAGCGAGGCAGTCTGTGGTGGCAGAAAATATATGGTGTCTAGCAATGATCATTCATGAAGTGGATGTTGTGAATAGAGGTTTTGCAGTCACGTGACCGCCGAGTAGCTGCCGCCATATTGTGGTGAAAACAAACGTGTACTTACTTTGGAGGTGCCTGTTTTTAGCGTGGTAGATTATATAAATATGAATGTTGACAGCCGTAATACAATCCCAGTGCTTTTCGAGCTCCCTGGTAATTATGATAACGATCATAAACAACAGTATATTCAAAAACTACGGTTATCAGGGCTAACAAATGACCCATACGTTTTGCCTGATGGTTTGTTAACTGCACAGATGAAGCAACGGACAGGATACCTGGTTTAACATACCCAGATATCTATAATTATTTGATTAATCGCACATCTGATTATACTCACGAAAAACTGAAAAGTTTCAAAGGGCTTAGAGTGTAGCAATCATTGTTCATGATTCCCCCCCCCCCCCCCGGAACTTGGTATATTCGGGTTCTGTAATGCATTGTGGGATTAAACAAGTGAAGCAGAAACCAAAGAACGGCATGTTTGTTGTGTGTTAGAACACGTATTAAGACTGTTAAAGTTAAATCTGGGACGTGTATGAGTATTTTTTTATCTGGATGGGTTTCGGCACTTCTTGAGCATATTATTGCCAGGAAAGCCTCTAATATCACCCATGGCAAGCTGTGTGAGGACACCAAAGTATTAATCATGGCAAAGGTAATTATGACTCACATTTTATCATTTTGCCTGCATTGTATATTAAGCACAAACATGTGAATCTAAATCTATGAAGTATTATAATAGTTATATTAGATATACTGTACGTTATAATAAAGACTAAATAGCATTTTAGCTGCCCTCAGCTTATAAATGGACACCAGATATACAGTTAAATAGAATCAAACTGTGGTTAAGACAATAAATAATAATATATCTACTGATAAAAATTACTTGCCTCCAACAAAATGTTCGCTACATACATGACCGGTAGGAGCTGGTCGCCAGTCTTTCCTTTTGTTGTCGGTATCCGCTCTTTTCAAAGCAAAAATCCATTTCTCTCGTCAGACCTTATTAGCAGGGAATCTGATATTTAACACCCAGTTTCTTTCCTCTATAATTTGTACAACTGACAGCAACACAGTTAAGTGCCATTTTGCACTTGTTTAATAAATAAATGCAGTATTAATCCCTTACACACGCTTGTGCTATTGTGTTGGGGCCCGAGTGAATGGTTTTTCACACCAATAACAAAACCTGCATTGGGATAATATATGCATGACGTCAGCTGCAAAACCTCTATAGGGATATTTAGTTCAGTAACATTTCACCAAGCCTGAAGTGATTTGTTTTAATGTAGACTGTACACTCAACCACATTCTCTCAGCATGCCCAAAAGCACTTGGA
The DNA here is from genome assembly GCA_024760905.1 of Plotosus lineatus. Taxonomy (NCBI): domain Eukaryota; kingdom Metazoa; phylum Chordata; class Actinopteri; order Siluriformes; family Plotosidae; genus Plotosus; species Plotosus lineatus. The sequence goes on along the minus strand of CM045735.1, from coordinate 21,169,979 downwards.
GAAGGAAGGTACCGCTGGTGGCATGACGATGTACTGAAGGAGATTGTGGCATGGGTAGACCAGCATAGGATGGGCATCAATCTCAAATTAACACACACAGGCCCAAAACAAGTACAGTTCCGCAAGGAAGGCGACAAGTTGAAGGTTGCCAAGTCTACTCGGACCAGCTCACTACTGTCACGAGCATCCGACTGGGAGTTATATGTCGATATACAAAAGAAACTTGGGTTGCTGGAAGAAGTATCCAGCACTTCCCTGCAGCCACACATAGTACTGCTGTCAAGATGCTCTCACAATATTCTCATCATAAAGCTCACAGTTCCCTGGGAGGACAGACTGGAAGCATCACACAAGCTCAAGGCCACCAAATACCAAGACCTAGTAGACGAAGCTGATACAAGAGGCTGGAATGCAATCCTGATGCCTATAGAAATTGGTTCTAGAGGCTTTGTAGCACTATCAACAAGAAGTTTCCTTAGTCGGATAGGTCTGTCACCCTCCATGTCAAAGAAAGCAATGGGATCATCAGCAGAGTCAATCACACGTTGGCTTTTTTTTATTAAGAGAAACTAAGGCTGGATCCCAGCAGCCAATTAAGTCACCACCAGAGGTAAATACCAGTCTGCAGGTGAAGGCTATCACTGCACAGTCTTTGCTGCCCCACTCAGTCGAGGCGTACAGGTTAAGGGGTGAAACGCCAAAGACCCTGAGATACCTGCTGAAGATGCAGATGGGAAGAAGACCTATATATCACAGAAGCTCGTCAAGCTCTTTGTAGTAGCATCAATAGATGTTTAGAGAACTTGCATGGAAACATGAACAAAAACTCGGGAAGCAAAATGGTGATGGTTTATTTTTGAAAATCTGTATAAATTATGACAGGTATATGAGCTCCACATAAATATGTTTGTGCTTTATAACCACACGTTTACTGATTCAGAGGTTTAGGATATTCTACAGGAGGAGGACAACAAGATTGATGTAGTTTCCCATTTTTAATGTGTGGCAACGAGAATAACTGCTCCACTAGGTGCCATCTTTTGAAACTTGGTTTAAATAATTTATATATAGACGTGCACACATACTATAGAATGTTCTTGGTAGTTTTGAGAAGGCATATTGTTGACTTTTTAGGATTTCAGAATCAATGACGATGATAAACTGTAGTGTGGTTTAAGTATGATTAACTCTTTATAAATGTTTTTGTTTTATTTATTTATTTATTTATTTCAAATTGCCAGATAGCAGTTCCTCTATAATGTGCATCATTTACATGCATATCAGTAACTTGAATGCACACACAAGTACTTTGGATCTAATTCCAAACTTTTTGACTAGGCTACATGCCTATATTATTCGTTTCCAACATTGGGGTTTTGTATTTGTATTTATTTTAAGCATAAGTAATCAGAACTTCCCCTCTTCTTCTTTAATCCCTGGTGTCCACTGAGGCTGAATCATTTGATCCCCCTCCCCAACTAGCATGAGCGTCGTCTTCAAATTAGTCAAAATCCATCTTCATAGATGTATTAATCTTTTGTAATACTGATTTTCAGAAGAAATCAACAAAAGCATAGGCTCTGTCGTGTGAAACAGGGTTTGTTATTAAATATATTATTGAGTTTTAAGGATGGAAAAAAACTTTTGAGCCATTTAAAAAAAAGAAAAAAATCAAATCAAATGCACACAACAGTATTGAATGACCCCCTCGATATTTTCTCTCCAAGTCGTATCCAATTCACATCACATTCACATATTGCCTTCTACATCATACAACCACCACCAACCAGGGAGGGGTGAAAGCATGCACACAGCCCTCCATTACATGCAATGCTTAGCCGCCCACCTTTTTTATAACTGCTGCGCATGTGCGTTTGGGACAATCTAATGCACTTAAAGCGAAAGCGCTATCATACTAATGAGCGTGCAGACGCCTATCATTGGCTGACGATTGCTGAGAGTGACAGAAAAGGAAATACTGTATATGTCATCCCTCCCTCCAGTGAGAGTTTGGCCAAACAACTTTGTGGACATCCGGTCGCAGTTGGCTGTTGAATAAGTGCTGCACTTCTGATTACCTGAGAGAAGATTCGGAATAATTAGCAACACCATCATGGAATCCTACCTTTTAAACTTTATTCCTTACAATTGCAACTTCATGCTCTAATGAACAGTGTAGTCCATATGTATTGAAAGCATAACTATCACTTTTTGTTGAAAATGGATCAAAAATACACACTCACCCAAATCAATGATCCCCTCCCATAGTAAAAAATAAATTTCTAAATTAAACTTAGATTATGGGATGGAGAAATTGATCAGATTTACTTTATTTTATGATGCACATATTGATGTGAGCTTCCATTTAAGATAAAAAAAAAAAAAATCAGTTGACTGTCCTCTGAGGGTCATGCACAAATTTAGCATGCCTGTTAAGCTATGATTGGATTTTGTATTTCAAAATTAGTGCAGCAAATGAAAAACTTGTGTATAAAATGCCTCCGTCTGTTGCAGAGCATACCCTTTGCCACATGATGGCAGTGCTCTATAGGCTATGTTGCAGCTTGGGCCTGTTTCTCATTGTATCGGTTCTTCTCCATGCCTAGAAAGTGTGATGTGTTTTTAAATGAAATTGTTAAATGTTTCTTCTGCAGTCTTTGCTAAAATATTGTCAAATTTTATATCTGGTAGTTGTTGGAGTTCTTTGTTTTATCTTTGCTATAAACAAATACACTTCTGTAGGGCTGCAGCTTTGGAGCAGTTTAAGTCTCTGGGAGCTGAGCCACTAGAGGTGGATATCAAAGAGTCTGGAGAAGGCCAGGGAGGCTATGCTAAAGAGATGTCGAAGGAGTTCATAGAGGCTGAGCTGAAGCTATTTGCCAAGCAGTGTTTGGATATCGATATCCTCATCAGCACTGCTCTTATCCCAGGTAAATACATGCACCTGTTTCAGAGAACCACGGGTCATACTGGGCATCATACTGCATTCCACCTTGGTGTAGTAGGTCTTCGTTTGTGTTTCTAAAGGCTTGATTCCCAAAAATCAGTGCAGTTACACCTTACTAAAAACATTTAAGAAAATCAAACTTTATTATTTTTAGCTTGTCTTTTATTACATTTGGATACTTCTTTTGGCTTCTTTTGACAAGAGTAGGCTGCAAAGCCGTCAGTGTGTTTCTGCCCTGCGATGGCCTGGCTAGCTGTCCAGGGTATACTCTACCCTCACTCGAAGTCAGCTGGGATGGGCACCAGCATCCCTGCAACCCTAATTAGGATTAAGTGGTTACAGAAAATGGATTGAACTGATCTTTCCTAATTTGAAGCAAAATGGCTCCAGCAAGAAAGCTGTCAGTTGAACAATGGAAAGGATTATTCAAGATTCAAGGGTCTTTGTCATTTATGTTCACACATAACGAACTCTCATACGAGGCTGTTACACAAGATAATGAAAGGTGAAAATGGAACAATAAACTACAATTAACGCTGTTAAGATCAGAATATAAACACAAGTACAGTAATTCTGTACAGACGCTCCCCAACTTGCGTATTAGTTTGGTTCCGGACGGCCAAACACAAGTTGAAAAAAAAAAACAAAAAAACGTGAGTTGTTACTATATGTTCCACTGACGTATGACGTTCATACTGTACTATTCATCCATAAATACCATTACCGTATCTCATAAAACACCCCAAAATCATTTATTATAAACATAACATTGTAATATATCAAATAATATCAACATTAATTCTAAATAAATTAAATTCAAGCAGAATAATTTCAAATTGATACATTTTAATCAAATTCACTCATCAAATATCAAATACAGTATCAAATATAACCTTTAACATGCTCTGTGATGCGATCTTTCTACTTCAAAATGGTTCCGATGGTCGACAGAGCCATTTGGAAGAAACGTGCAACATTCGTGTTTTTCACCAGCATCGATTTTCTTGATAACAGTCATCTTCGTTTTTAACGAGATGGCTTGTCGCTTTTTCTGATTACCACTATCACTAGTAGGCTTACGCTTCTTCTTTTACTTTCGGCTGCTCCCTTCAGGGGTTGCCACAGCAAATCATCCGCCTCCACCGCACCCTGTCCTCCGCATCTTCTTTTTTGACTCCAACGACCTTCATGTCTTCCTTCACCACACCCATAAATCTCTTCTTTGGTCTTCCTCGAGGCCTTCTGCCTGGTAGTTCCAACCTCAGCATCCTACTGCCAATATACTCACTATCCCTCCTCTGTACATGTCCAAACCATCTCAATCTAGCCTCTCTGACTTTGTCTCCAAAACATCTTACGTGGGCTGTCCCTCTGATATACTCATTTCTGATCCTATCCATCCTTGTTACTCCCAGAGAGAACCTCAACATTTTCATCTCTGCTACCTCCAGCTCTGCCTCCTGCCTTTTCCTCAGCGCCAGTGTTTCTAAGCCATACAACATCGCTGGCCTCACCACTGTCTTGTACACTTTTCCCTTCATTCTTGCTGACACTCTCCTATCGCACATCACACCAGACACTTTTCTCCAACCATTCCAACCTGCCTGCACACGCTTCTTCACCTCTTTTCCACACTCTCCATTGCTCTGGATTGTTGAGCCGAAGTACTTAAAATCTTCCACCTTCGTTATCTCTGCTCCCTGTAACATCACCGTTCCTCCTGGGTCCTTCTCATTCACACACATGTATTCTGATTTTCTGAGGCTAACCTTCATTCCTCTCCTTTCCAGGGCATACCTCCACCTCTCTAGATTTTCCTGCACTTGTTCCCTGCTCTCACTACAGATCACAATGTCATCTGCAAACATCATAGTCCATGGAGATTCTTGTCTCACCTTGTCTGTCAGCCTGTCCATCACCATAGCAAACAAGAAGGGGCTGAGAGATGACCCTTGATGCAGTCCCACCTCCACCTTGAATTCGTCGGTCACACCGACAGCACACCTCACCACTGTCTTACATCTCTCATACATAGTAGGCTTACGCTTCTGACCAACCATATTGGCTTAGGGTTACAATAGTCCGCAAAACCGTGTAAACACAAAGATCACAGAGACGGCGTCCTAACACAAGAGTAACACACGGTGAACTGGCAAGAAAGAGGGGCACGTTCAGTCTGTCCTTTATAAACAATGGACGCAGCGTCATTACGTCAGCATACTACGTATGTTCTTTTTTTTTTTTTTTTTTTTTTTTTTAAGAAGTAAAATCGAAAAATACGAAAAACAAATGAACATAAGTCGGGGAACGTCTGTACACTTTATGTAAAAATAGAAATGTCAACTCTGTACCTATGAATGAGAAGTGAACACTGATGTACAGTATGTATACTGAGGTGCTGTGAAATGGAATAAATAAATAAATAGTAGCAGTAAGGTTGATAAAATGTAAATTGCGTCAGTGCAATACAGTCGTAGAGTTTGTAGATTCAAAGTTCTTTTACAAAGAACTGATGTCTAAGCGAGTGTCACTGGAGGAGAAGTGTATGTGTGTGATTGTGAGGGAGTGGGATGTGGAAGGTTGATGGCTTTCACCGCTCTGGGGTAAAAGCTGGTCTTGATGTTTCTGTACTGCTTTCCTGAAGGAAGTGGTACAAACGGTCGCTTTCCCGGGTGTGGGGGATCCGTAGAGGTACGACTGGCCTTCTGGACCCAGGCAGCATGTATTGTGTCCCGATCTGGTAGAGGGCAGCCAATGATCCCCTGTGCAGTTCTTACCACCTGGGCCAAGTCCTTTCTGTCCTTCACAGAGCAGCTGCCGTACCACACTGAGACATAGAATTGTAGTGCTGTAGAAATTCTTGAGAAGCTGACCGAAAAGTCCAGTATGTTTCAGCTTCCCGAGGACGTAAAATCACTAGGCATGAGGTGTTAACAGATCAGGACAGTTCAGATGAAATGTGGATGCCCATCAACTTGCTGTCCACATGCTCCACTGCCTCCCCATGAATACAAAGAGGAGGATGCTCTGTCTTTCTGGTGCTTCTATAGTCCAGTATGACCGCCTTGCTCTTGCTGGTGTTCAGAATGAGGTTATTAGTCAGCACCATTTTATCAGGAGCTGAATCCTCCTCTCTGTAGTGGGTCTCATCATTGTCTGATGTACCATGGTGGTGTGGTCGGTAAACTTCACAAACGGTGTTTGTTGAGTGGATAGCAGAGCAGTCACGTGTAAAGAGGCTGAAGCGGGCAGGGTTGAGCACACAGCCCTGTGGTATTCCGGTGTTCAGGATCAGGGTGGATGATATAGAGTTCCCTATCGTCACCACCTGAGGTTGATTGGTGAGAAAGTCCTCGATCCATTGACACAAAGTGGCTGACAGTCCCAAGTTATAGAGCTTCAGTACCAGTTTCTCTGGGACAAGTGTTGATAGCTGAACCGAAGTCCTCAGATAGCATCCTGACCTAACCGTTTGGGTGCTCCAGGTGAGTTCTTGCGGTGTGGCGTACTAGCGAGACAGCATCCTCCATAGAGCGGTTCTCCCTGTAGGTGAACTGAAGATTGTCCTTTTGTCACATGAGGCCAAAAATACCGTGTTAATCACAAACGGGGCACAAACCAATTTTTGTTTATTTAATACAAGGTAAATAAAAAGAAATAAATATTATGTTGAAGATCGTCTGTTGTGCTGTAATATTTACCAGGGGTTATAATTGAATATCCTGCTGTACCGAGGGTGAAAAAGTCTCGTTTAATGAAAAAAGGTATTCTTTCGTATTTATTTATTAGTTTATTTAAAGCACTTATGCTGACAGATTATAGACTAATTAGTTTGGACTGTAGCCTGCTACTATATGCTGTAGTTAACTTGTTAGCAGAGCTCGCGGTGGAGCAGCATGCTTAAGAAACCATGTAGTTGACTTTTAACGGCTTCTATACCCGTCCATCTGTGTGCATCGTGATACCGGTTGGATGTTATGCATCGCTGGATTCCATGACGGTGGTGAAACCATCAACTTGATTTTAAAATGAGTTGCTTGTGAACTACTGTATTAATCCAGTTCTATACGTTTTGAGTGAGTAGCACAGGCCATGACATCACCAGTTGTTAGTCACTAAGCATGTGATGTGATGAAAGAGTAAAAAAAAACACAGAACATTTAGCAGAACAACAGCCAAATAATAAATCAAAATGATTTTCAATCCTAGTTTGTTCCCAAATAAACGTTAGGGGCCTTTTTTCCCCCTGCAGAAAAGGCATGCATGGGGAACTACTACTGATATATTTTATTTTTTTTTATTATTTTTGGCTTCTATTGGATTTCCTGGGATATCTCCAGTGTAATACTTAAGCACAACATTTCCCCTTGTTTTTTGCACAGTGTCTATATCGGTATATTAGCCGAAACATGGAACCTTTTTACTGTTCAGCCTTTGCATACAGAGCAATGCCAGCTTGACCTAATGTGCTTGTTTTTGGACCGTGGGAGGAAACCATAACACCCGAAGGAAACCCGCACAGGTACGACGAGTATATGGAAACTACACAGCAAGGCCCTGGTTAACAACGAGGTTTGAAAGTGGAACTTGGCACTGTCCCACAGCTGGAAACCACTACACCACTGAGCAGTGGTTAAAACTAAACAGTGCACGATTGAAACAGTTAAAAGTCTCGAAACCACAAGTTAAGACATGTATGTGAAAACCGTATTTTCTTTCCATAAAAGATATACAAATGAGATTAACATGTACAGAGAATTTTTTCTTAAATGAAAGCACCTGGAAAATGTTGCCTTTTAAAAAAAAAAAAAAATCTGTATTTACTGGTCATTCCTGATCCGTCATAATTTTATCCCCAAGGATGAAATGCGGCGTTTGTTAACTTTTTGGAATATTTGTAATTTTAAAGCCCAGAGCGCTTTTTTCCTTTTCTTCTTTTTTTTTTTCTTTTTTCTTTTTATTTTTTTTACATTGAATCACTCTAATGTGCACAGACCCGTTATGACTGTACATCGGTGTAAAATGTGTGATTTTAAACCCCTCCTGCATCTTTAAACCACATGGCTGGAAGGAAGATAATTCATCTGGATCAAAAATGGATTCTCCAACATCTTGAAGCGGTTGTAAATTTGCCTTAATATCAAAATTAAAGATGGACGTTTAATGTTTTTAATTAGGCTCTTTAAAGAAATGGATGATTTTTCTGCAGTGTTTTTTCCTGCTTGTTTTAGACCTCGTTCTGCCAGACCGACTTCAGAAATTTGGCCAAGTACAAACGGGAAAGAAAAAAAAAAAATTCTGTAATATTTGTCTCCCTCACTTAGTGCAGACCGGAAAAGCAACGAAAAGATGTAAAATCATGTATATTTAGCGTCCTACTGCTATCTGGCTGGCTTGTATTGTCACAGTAAGTGTGAAGCTGAAGGTTTTCACATCTGCACATTTTTCATGCGATTGATTTGCGGAGCACTGTTTTAAAACTAACTTTCACTTTAAAGATTAAATTTCCAGTACAAAGTTCCAGAATGACCCTAATGTAGCCCACCTCAGGTTTGTTCTTTGCAATGCTTCAAGGGAAACTTTCAATTGAGGGAAAATATCCACCTTTTGCATGTTTTTAAATTTTAGCTGAATATTATTATTATTTATTATTGCTGCTACTGCTACTAAAGTTTTGGGGTTTGCCATAGGAATTCTGAAATGTAAACATTTACTTTGCTGTTGGTTGATTATTTTGCAATGCTTATGGAAGCAGTGCAGACAAGCCTTACCTGGAAGACTCCCGTCTATGTATGTGAAAAGGTCTTTCCTGGAGTTGTGTTGGCATTGTTATTCCACTGTATGTAAGATTATAGGCTATAGATTGGTGTTTATACATTCCTCTCTGAAATGTCCTGTCACTGCTAACGAGTTTCAGCTAGTGTGGTGTGGGTCTGGGAAGGTTGCTTTTAATCTGTATCTCTATATAAATAAAAAAAATTGTCAAGATTAAATGTTACATTGAACTGAGTACAACGTGAGAATATCGGAGTACAGGGATCCCTCACTTTCCACGGTTAATTGGGACCAAGACACCCCCCCCCCCCCCCCCGCGCGCGCGACTGCCAAATTCAACGATGTTCTCATAAGCATTCAAACATAATGCATAAGATGTAAATAAAATATAAATACACACATACAGACACGTGCACAGATGTGCACCTCACATAAAAATGTAAACAGTTTTGATGGGTGGTTTTGGGGTTTTTTTTTTTTTTTTTTTTTTTTTTTTTTGCATAATTTGCCTTGTTTTGTGGCATTTCCTTATTTTTTTAATTCTATGAATATTTTTTTGAAAGAAAATGCAATGCACCGAAGCCACATGAATTGAAGCGCGAAATAGCGAGGGATCCCTATTATAATATTGGATGATCAAAGCCTTAATTTACTTTAAATTAGCTTCTTGATTTTGATATTTATTTCGTAATGCTGACAGTTTAAGGAGCATCGCCATGATGCCGGAAGCTAAAGCCGGGGCAGTAAGACCAAAATATATTATTGTTCATTTCTTAATTAAGCGCAGCTCTGCTAAATCTCGAATACAGTCATCCCTTGAATATCGCGGATAATGTAGACCAGACCTGGCCACGATATTCGAAAAACCACGAAGTAGGAATGGCCCTCCATGTTGTCTCATTTCTATATGTTTTCACGTCTATACAATATCAAGAAGTGTATATTAAACTTTACTCAGTTATTTGCATACGTAAATACTGTAATGTATTAATATTTAAGTAGAATTTGTATATAAATACTTTAAGTACTGTACTCAACTCTGACAGGAGCTCTTCTCCACCGTGCAGGACGTTCACAAACACTATACAGTAGAATCACAAAAAATCATGCGGGGAATGTGCGAGGAAACGGCGTCTAAGCCAATCAGCTTGCGAGATTGAGTTGCGTGGGCGGGAGAAAACAGCATCACACGTCTAAGCCAATCAGCTTGCGAGATTGAGTTGAGTGGGCGGTCCCTGCCTGAACTAGGGAGGAGGGACACTTCAGTCTGTCGTTTGGAAACAATGAAGGCAATCTGTCTTGAGTCCCTGCCTTCCGCTTGCTTACATGTGAGTTTCAGCATGAATTTTGAATTTTTTGTGAACCTTTTTATTTCTTAAAATACCGTGATGTGCCAAGACCGCGATGCTCAAATCGCGAAGTGGCAAGGGATGACTACTGGGCGTACAGTGATTTATTGGTGCATCACCCCAGCTTTAGAGTAAAGTTTTTTTTTTTTGGCCAATTCTAAAACCAAAGTTGCATACTGACATTTTTATATTTTTATTTGATTAATTCAATATATTTTGTTTTATAATGAATAATAATTTTAAGTGTGGATGTTTCATTCAAATAACATAATTCCTTTATGCTCATTTGTGTATGTGATGCTCAGGTCGTAAGGCTCCGGTACTCTTCACAAAGCAGATGGTGGAGACCATGAAGGATGGTTCTGTGGTGGTGGATTTGGCTGCCGAGGCGGGGGGCAATATTGAGACCACAGTCCCTGGACAGCTCAGTGTTCACAAAGTAAGGCGGCATAACAAAAAATTGATCTTCCATGTCTTGTGAATTGAGTTGTACAACGCCATCTGATTTGATTACAGTATCGAGATTCACTTGTCAGTTCTATAGACTAAGCAAGACTAAACCCGGAAGTGGCACTGATGCCGTGTTTGAGGCGGTACATGAACAATGGAAAAAATAATGCTGGCTAATACCCCCATTTCACTGGAGCACGGCAGACTTACGGAAGCAAAAATGTTGTCATCCGCAAACGTTCCGCAATTATTCCATCATCTTCCGTGTGATTCCATAGTTATTCCTTAAGTTTTCCTTCATTTCCGTATGCTTCCAGCAAGCCAAAATATTCCGTGAACGTGCTTTTCAACATGTTCAAAAGCACGTTCACAGAAAAAAATCCCGTGAGTGTTCCGTGCTCTGCACACCATTAGCAGCATCAGATCGAGCGCTTGCTGGGTGCTTTGCCCTCACATGGCCCCTGTAGATCGTTCGATGGTATTTCACGTTCTTCTGATTCACTGATCCACTGCTGATTGTGGTTTGCTTGAGACTTCGATCGGGTCTGCATGATCATCCTCCTCATGCTGATGATCACATGCACGCGGACGGAGTAGAGAGCTCGCCGCACGCACAGCCATGTTAAAACCGCCTTATAATAAATGATCAAGCAAATACAAAGCGGGTTTCAGAGATCAGCGCGTCTTACACATGAGCTCAAGTGCATGCTTTCATCCAGCACAGACCCAATCAGAGGGATTTCCACTGTTCCGTAGGGTTTTCACCCATTTTCCGTGTAAAAATGCCGCAGCTCTTCCGTAGACTGCGTTCCGTGCCTTTCCGTCACGATCGTTGCATGCCGTGCTCCGGTATATATGCCAGTGCTTCAGGGATATAAAATAATATGACCTGATGGGCTTTTACTACCAAAAGGAAATCTATGTAGTGCGTTGCTGTGTTTGGAAATTGTTTTGAAATGAGTTTGTCTTGCAGGGTGTCACCCATATTGGCTACACAGATCTTCCCAGTCGTCTTCCAACTCAGTCCAGTACCTTGTACTCAAATAACATCACCAAACTCATCCGTGCAATCAGCCCGGACAAGGAGAACTTCCAGTTTGAGGTGAAGGACAGTTTCGATTATGGAACAATGGACCATGTCATCCGGGGTTCAATCGTCATGCAGGTAAGTTCAAGCTGCCAGGTGTTTGGAGTGCTTTGACGCATGCAGTGTTTAGGCTGTTTCAGTGCGTCCTTGGTGTGTTCATGTCTCCTCTGTGGTGGTCTCGGTACGTTTCCAAGTGAACTTGGGAGGTGAGAAAGAGATCCATCTCTGTTTCAAACCAAAGCAGGACAAAAATCAAATTAATAAGGACTCGTGGGTGTGCAGATTTGTTAGTTTATGCAAATATTGAGCTGGTTTAGTTGAGGTAAGTAGGTTGAAATTGCTGTTTAAACTGTTGGTCTTTCTGTCTGTTTTCAGAATGGAAAGGTTCTTTTTCCCGCGCCACAGCCGAATAACATCCCTGTGGCAGCACCTTCCAAACCCAAAACCGTGCAAGAGCTGGAGAAAGAAAAAGCTGCTGCCGTCTCGCCCTTTACAGCCACGCTCACCACCGCCAGCGCCTACACTGGAGGTAAAGCACCAAGAGAAGACCAGTCTCTGCCTCTCATCACTCTTTCTTTCTCCCTTCTCCTCTTTCACCGATCGGCTGGGGTGGTCCTGGAATTATGAAGGTTTTTTTTTTTTATTTTATCTTAACCATAGACTTTTTCCCTGACACACACAATTCTCTTCCAAATTGCTTTCATTTTCTTTCTTTTTTTGATGTTGTTCCAGTCACTTGTTTGTGCTGCTCACCAATCTCTGAAGAGGTTCACTTATTTTCTTTCTTCTTGGCACTCAGGATGCTATAACCATTAAAAATCTACGCAAATGGATTCTATTGGTTGCAGGCAGGCAAGCAGCATTTGTGTGATGATAGGTAGTATCTGGCCTGTGATAAAAGTGCACACTTCCTCACTCAGACGACCCACAACAGGCCGCTGATAAACAAACAAGCAAATTCTTCTTCCTGCTCTTTCATGCTTTGTGTAATCAGCTTATCAGGACAGACCTCGGTTCAGGAATTAGAGTTTGACATTCAATTAACCAGCATCTTTTTCTTTCCCTGTCCTAAGCAGACAGACGCATACGGTCCTGCTTAACCCCTGTGTTCCCTCCTTAATACCAGGAAACTGGGGATAATAAAACGGGGGACGGTATGCTACAGCTCCTCAAAGCCACCCTCCCTGAGGGCCGTGGGGGACCTTGTCTACACGTCCTGTTTCCACCTGCGCATGAGCTGGGGTTCTTTTGAACCATTTAAAAAAAAAAAAAGACAATTTAGTTCTAATTAATAATATAAAATAGAGATTTTGTAGACTATGGATAGTTGATGTTTAGGTCAGATTTATTACTATTTTGAGTTGCAAGGTCAAACATGCATTGGCATGAAGTAATTAGTGTCATTATGCAATTTCTCAGAGGATAATATCGAAATGCACAATTAATCACGAAGGAAAAACTAATCAAATTACTGCTTTTAGGTGCAAATGGAACCACAATTCGTAGTAAAAAGCTAGTTAATTATGTTGCAAACTATCGGCAGGAGGACTCCTTGGCAATCCGCTCATTATTATTGTTTGCATGGTAATGAGGGTAATGGTCTAAATATGGTCAACAAACTTTGTCTTTTTGTAGTTGAGGGGAAATGAAATTGTCAATGTAAACTTAGTATTGTTTTTGGGTTTTCAGGTCTGGTCACAATGCTTGGACTCGGACTCTGTGCGCCCAACGCTGCCTTCACTCAGATAGTGACCACCTTTGGCCTGGCAGGAATTGTGGGGTATCATACTGTATGGGGGGTCACACCTGCCCTCCATTCTCCTCTCATGTCTGTGACAAATGCCATCTCTGGTGAGTGTCTCAAACACCCCCGGTTCATTTGTTGTATTATTTAAAATATCTTTTTTAAAATTACATTTTTTTTTTTTTATATGGTAGCAGAATTGCTGTACAACACTCTATCTTGTGTGACTTGGTGTTTTTTCAAGAAGTGTTTTGTGAACTTGGGACTTTTCTGCTTTCTGTTTATTGTAAGGTAGTACAGTTGATAAAATTCCAGCAAATTCTCAGTGTCCGTGTCTGCGCCTCTTAATCAGTAATAATTTATCTGCTATTTAGATCCATCTTTTTCAGTTATGATCTTACAGCTATCCGTCATCTGGGTCTCAACTTACTGTAGACCTGTCTCTGATTCGCATAACATAACGCCAAAAACATGCAGAATCTCGTCACCTCAGCTAATAAACTAGCGCTAATAAGCGAACACTAAAGCGATCATCTCTGGATGGGCTGAAATATATTTAATGACTTTTTAGTAGAAACATGACTAAGCTCAGCTTAAAAGGGTGAACTTTAGCCTGAGTAGCTGAGTAACGCAGTGACGGATGTCTCCCGCAGCTCCTATGCGTCTTCCTGCCTTCTCTTGTCCAACGGAAGGACCCCGTGGAACGTTTAATTCTTTAACGAGTCTTTGGTGGCCCACATTAAAGAACCTCCAAGCTGTAAATTTCCGAATGAGAAAATGTGGGCATCCACTGAAGCAATTAACGCTCTTGACCAGCTCACACAGCTCTGGTGAAGTTGCTTCGAATTTTTCGACAACAGTCGCATTAAAAAAAAAAAAACCAAAACTCCAGTCTATGCAGGTGTACTGTTTGACACATTGTGAACACTGTAGCTTTTTAAGTCTGCATACCTGGAAAATGGCATGAGCCCAAAATAACGGTCTTTGATTCAGAGCTCGGAGACGTTAGGATACCTGTGTGGAATTTGTGTGTGAAAGTTTTAAAAGTGACACGCCATGGGATGAATGGCAGTGTTCCATTCCACCAGAATACAGCTCTACCCAGACTCTTTAATCTATCTGAGACTGGTGAAATCAGGATGTCTCGGGACCTTGAAATGACCTTTTGGAATGTTTCAGGAATGTGTCATGATGGGTTCTGGTGCCAGGCAAAGCTACATGATTGTGAAGTAGTACCAAAGTCATTGACTTGACCATTTTTTTGGCTTCTTTTAGACTCACAATGCTGTTGTAACTAATGATGCCTTGTAGATGTTTGTGAAAGAAATTTCATCCAGGCATTGAGCATGTCATGCGAGCTACAGTTTCAAATCTATTTTTAATGCCCCCCCCCCCCCCCTTAGAAAAAAAAAAACCCAACCGTAAACCAACCTGTATTCTCGAATATGTTTTCCTTTCATCAAAGGTTGTATTACAGATGTCCAGAGGCGTGTGTGTGTGTGTGTATGCATGGACATGAACGTGGGTTTGTGCCTGTGTAGGTTTACAGTTCGTCTGCAGGGTTTCCTGCAGCATGGAGCTAGCGTGCGTTCGGGTTCCGTGTACCGGTCTGCGATCAATTGTTCCTTTGGAGTTACAAAGTGAGAGGAAATGCTCAACAACCGTTGCACACTTCATTGACTCGAGAGACCCCTGACCACCTAAAGGCCACTTTAGGGTTTTTGGTCAGTCAGCAGTCCCTCCAACCACAGAAGCATTTGAAAACAATTAGAGAGGTGATGCTTATCAGGAGTCCAGCCCCCGAAGGCATGTCAACTCGATCACTTGGGTTGTTTAAGGTTGTTAACTTGTTTTCAATGTGGCTCATTCTTAAATCATAGACTGCGTTCTTTCAAAAAAAAAAAATTATGAAATGTTGCAAATTGGATTCATATTTTATTTTAACCCTCAAGGGCTTGTAATGTTCCCTTGTTGCTGCCCTGTTTCTTCCTCTTACAGTCTCTTTGATCGTGTGTGTGTGTGTGTGTGTGTGTGTGTGTGTGTGTGTGTGTGTGTGTGTGTGTGTGTGTGTGTGTAGGTCTGACTGCTGTTGGTGGGCTCTCGCTGATGGGAGGAGGATATCTTCCGACCAACACTGCAGAATCTCTGGCCGTACTCGCTGCCTTCATCTCTTCTGTCAACATTGCTGGTGAGAACTAATCTCTCCACACACGACTGACCACGTGCTTAGGAAATGCATAAGGCTCTGTTTACAGTCAGCCCTGCTTTTATGTT
Organism: Plotosus lineatus; assembly: GCA_024760905.1. Lineage (NCBI taxonomy): Eukaryota > Metazoa > Chordata > Actinopteri > Siluriformes > Plotosidae > Plotosus > Plotosus lineatus. The sequence goes on along the minus strand of CM045735.1, from coordinate 21,154,353 downwards.
TGTAAAACTCCATATTTATTGACATCCAGTCAACACTACAGATTTTGAGCGGAGATGACAACAGAGGAAAATTTGGCAAAATATGTGGCAGGAGGTGTTTCTGTGCTGAATGAATGAGGAGGCAGGAAGACCATGATGCAGAAATTGTGATGTGCGTCAAGCGGGCCATGACCGTTTAAAGTTTGGGCATTATTGTTGATGCCAAAATAAAGATTTGTATTGACTGTAAATTTGGGTTTTATTTTTATATATATATATATATATATATATATATATATATATATACTTCTTTTACTTTCGGCTGCTCCCTTCAGGGGTCGCCACAGCAAATCATCCGCCTCCACCTCACCCTGTCCTCCGCATCTTCTTTTCTGACTCCAACGACCTTCATGTCTTCCTTCACCACATCCATAAATCTCTTCCAACATTCAAAGTCCCCACTCTCAGTCCTACACTCATGCCTTTCCTCTTCTCTCTCTGCCTACGGACACGCCTCCCACCTCTCCTTCTTCGACGTCTTCGACCAACAGTAGTCCAATTTCCATCAGCACCCTGTTGATTGACAGCACTGATGGCGGTCGTTGTTAACCCGGGCCTCGACCGATCCGGTATGGGGGTAATACTTCTGATTTGCATCATAAATGTTTGGCATTGGTTTTACATCGGATGCCCTTCCTGACACAACCCTCTGCATTTCTCCGTGCTTGGGACCAGCATGCGGGGGAGAGACACCTCTTAGTGCCCCCCCCACCTCATGGCTGCATTATTTTTATATATATATATATATATAAATCCTGCCAAGATTATGGTTTTCCATGATAACCATCCACATTAACAGACAAACCCTTTAAATCTCATCTCACATGATCACTTTGCCTGGTACTCTCCTCTCCACTTGAACATATTTTAAATTCTATGAATTTTTTTTATTTAATTTTGCTGAAACGATCTGTGAACAATGGCTTTAATTAAAAAAAAACAACCTTGTTCAACCTGAATGGAATTCACTCTCTGTATGTTTAGTATGTTTAGTATGTTTATTGAGGATGGCATTCTCTTTTGAAATCATTTTATGCCAACTTACCCAGTTTTCTGACAACGCTTCCCTGTTCAAGTCGTGGATTATCTTTTAAAATTTCATTTTAATGCCCCTCCTTAAGAAATGCAACTGTGTCCGACCTTGGCGCTGTAATCCAAATATTTTTCTCGATATAAAATATCTAATAAAGCCCAAGTTTAGCACATTTCAGTCATTTTCTGAACTGCTTAATTCTAATTAGGGTCACGGGAAGGCTGTTGCCCATTCCAGCCGACCATGGGGTGAGAGCAGAGTACACCCTGGACAGCTCGCCAGGCCATCACAGGGCATAAACACGCTGACGGCTATGCAGCTACACTTATCGAAAGTCAGCAATGGTTCTTTTACAGCCTCACCATAGACAGTGAGAGACATGTCCGGCCTTTGATAACCCAGTTAGCTGCACCGTGGGTCCAAGTTTGGCTGTTTTTGTTTACATTTATTTCTGTGTCTTCAGCCACACGGAAACCGTTGCTCATTGTGAACGTCTGTCTGTCTTCCTTTCGGCTTTTTCCCTTTTACTCGGGAGTCACCACAGCGAATCATCTGATTCGCACGGTTGATTTGGCAGAGGTTTTTATGTCGAATGCCCTTCCTGCCCATCCCTTCCTGGATGCATGACCTTTTTTTTTTTTTTTTTTTTTTTTTTGGGTGGGTGGGGGGGGGGTGATATACCCGTTCATTACAAAGATATCAAAATTTCAGAGATGGGTCTGGTTCCATCCTGTTATTGTTATTATTATTATTATTGTCATTAATTTTCCAGAACTGCTCAATCCTAAATAGGATCTCGGGGAGGCTGGTGCCCAGTTCAGCTGGACTGCTCGTCATGCTGTATGGCAGAAACACACTGACGGCAACGCAGTGGCCAAATCTTTTCGAATTACAGCCATGATTCTATTACATGCCTCTCAACACAAGCAGTGAGATAATGGCCGGCCTTTGATAACCCAGTTAGCTGCACTGGGAGGACAGCAGTGACAACCTGTTGATAGTGGGACTTGAACCCCTGACCTTGGGATCAGTAATCCAGTAACCTCCCACCAGGCCACCACTGCCCCTTTTTATTATTTATTTATACTTTTTTTTTTTTTTTTTTTTTTTTTTGGAAAAAGCTACACTTTATATCCAAACAACTAACCAACATTTCAGTTTAAAGCAAGTCATCATCAGAAATCATCATAGTTTGATTTAATGCGTCTTACCACGAAGCAATAAAATTAGGCGAAAATTGCTAAACTTGGGTTTTATTGGATAAATTTCAGAATTTTATCTGAAAAACTATTTGGTGTACAGCTTTTGGCATGGTTGCATATCCTAGAGAAGGTTACTGACATTTTAAATGTATTGATTATTTATTATTATTTTTTTTGCCAAGGAATGACCACAAAGAGTGCCACCCTCAATAAATATTCGGCCAACTCAAGAAAATCTGTAACACGAGCTGGGAGAGTCGAGTTGAGTGAGCATGGAGGAACTATTTTGCCTGACATTTTCCCGAATCGTTCATGCCGAAATTTTGAAAAACTTGAAAAAGTTTTCTCGAATGAGATAAAAACGTGAGCAGTATGCATCTACTATAATAGAGGTAATGATTAGAAGGTAATTGTGCTGATCAGTCAGTGAGAATATCTAGATATTTAGATAGCTGTCCAATGCACTGTTATGGTTTCGTTTTATTAGTTTTTCGGGTCAGGATACATTTTTATGGTGACGTGTGTTCTTTGCAATTCTGTTCTCTGAGATCATGTTTGGTGCAATGGCTCAAGAACAAGTAGTTGAATGTTTGTACAATTGATAGTCGTCATTGTAACCAGCGATGAACTGATTTTTGAATTGATCCAAACAGTCAGGTTCATGGCGAGACCAAACGTTTCAAAGGATTAGATGTGATGGTGACCGTGGGATTCTGAATTCAACAGGTTTATCGGCTAGAGTAAAATAAGCTATTAGCATGCGTACACCGTGGAGTTTTTATTTTATAAGCGATTTAGGTGTGTTATTGGAATCATCATTTCTGAATGGCTAAACTGCCCTTTCAAGCGCTGACCTCTGAATGACCCGAACCTGGCACTTATTAGACGAGCTGCCACTTCCACTGTCTGCAGATGTGTGATGGGGATGGAGGGATTTGGATGGAGTTTACACCTGATGTGGGAAATATTGAGGAGTTATGTTTTTCCTTTAATGCGCCCCGGACTTGTCATAAATCACGCTCAACGCCATTCGAAAATCATTGGGTAGCTAGAATATGCCAAACACTTAATCCAATATGGCTTCCCACCCTGGTGCCGTTTACAGACACAGACCCAGGTATTGATTTTAAGAAACTTTTACAGTCTATTTTCCCATGTGATTTGTCACAATCTGCCATAAAGCCTTATTAGTCTGTCTGCTGTCTGTCCTGTTTATGTTCCAGCTCGCATAAAATGTCTGAATTTCCATATTTATTTGGTCTAAGCACAAGTGTTTAATTTCAGTTTAAAGGTGGATATTTCCCCCCGCTTTCATACTTTACACAGCATTTCATTCCACACTCGAAGCCACAAACCATAAACCATCAGAGTAAGAAATGCAAACACCCCCCCCATTTTCCCTTCTCTCTTAAATTTTTATTGTTACAAGTGCTCGCAAAGGGAAAAACCAACAATGCCTTCTCCAATTCATTTTCACTAAAAAGGCTTCGAATTTATTGCAGGATAATTTTATCACCTTTATGATCACGGCTCGGTTCTGTCCAAACTCTTAATACGCATGTATGTTTGTTAATGAGGCTTCCAATTGAATTGCGAATGCCTTCCTAATTAAATTAGTTCACAGCCCCCCCCCTGTTTCTCAATGAGAAGGCCACTTGGCTTGAGCTGACTAAACCTTTAACTTTGCAATTTCTGTCGTGTAAGCTCACTCTGTTCAGGATTGCTTAATCAGTGTGTCTCAGAATGAATCATGCTTTGCTTATGGGATTTTTGTATTTCAGTGTAATCCACAGAATAACATGCACCAACACTATGCTTTACAAACTATACACTGAAAGTGTGTGTGTGTGTGAGTGAGTGAATGAGGGCAATGGTGACCTGGTGGTTTAAGGTGCTGGATCGCTGATCCTAAGGTTGGGGGTTCGAGTCCCACTCTCCACAAGGTTGTCACTGTCTCCCCAGTGCACCTAACTGGGTTATCAAAGGCCGGCCATGTCTCACTGTCTGTGGTGAGAGGTTCATGTAAAAGAACCATTGCTGACTTTCGTAAAGAGTAGCTGCAAAGCCGTCAGCGTGTTTCTGTCCCTTGCTAAAGGGATGTCAGGAAGGGCATCTGACATAAAAACCTCTGCCAAATCAAACATGCGAATCATTCGCTGTGGCGACTCCTGATAAAGGGAAAAATCCGAAAGGAAATATCATCTCATTTCAATCAGAATAACATGAACCAACACTATGCTTTACAAACTGTGTACACTGAAAGTGTGTGTGTGTGTGTGTGTGTGTGTGTGTGCGCACCTTCACTGCAGGTGGCTTCCTGGTCACTCAGCGGATGTTGGATATGTTCAAGCGACCCACGGACCCCCCGGAGTATAACTACCTATACCTGCTCCCGGCTGGTGTTTTTGTGGGAGGTTATGCAGCAGCTCTTCACAGTGGCTACAATGTAGAACAGGTCCGATTTAGCTACCGAGCCTAAACTTAATCTTAAATGCTTACAAACTACTGAAAACCAATGTTTATACGCATTTTCTTTGATGCTTTCAGTATAGACTATGCAGGATATACTTGTTACCAGTTCTTGCATTTATTGTCTCTGGCTACCCAATATTCTGTCATTCTTAAAATGTATTTATTCATTTTAAATTTCTCCCCTTTTTAATTATCAAATGTTTTTAATATTTTAATTTCTTTCATTAATGTAGTGTATTTATTTATTAATTCCCATTATTAAACAATCGCACAATTTCAGGCTCATTCGCACACTTGAAATTGGCAGTTTGTTCTGGTCAGTACAGTATAACCTCCGCTGACGAACGCTTAAGCTCACGAACTTTTCGCCTCAAGAACATTAAATTTGCGAGCATATAGTCTCTGCTGACGAACTAGTTTTCGGCGGACGAATCAAACCACGAGGTCGAACAGCGCCACGGTGGCGGCCACGAGAAGCTGACGCACGCTCACGGCGTCACAGTTCGTCACCCCCTTTCTTTGAGTGCGGAAGTGGTTTGTGTTTGTTAGACATTTTGGACCATATTGAGTGTACTTTTGCTATTATGGGACCGAAAAAGACCCACCACAGGCGGAGATCATTGAAAAACACGAACGAGGTGTGTGTTTGTGTGACTCAGCGTCCCAGTACCAGTACGCTAAGTCTACCATTGCTCCCATCCTTAAGAACAAGGAAGCTATTAAGGGTGCGTGTGTGGCTAAGGGTGTTTCCAAACAGTAGGCGTTTCCAAACACTCCTTCCAAACAGTAAGTCCCTCCCTCCCTCCTCCTCCCACTCCATTCCATCAAGCCATCAACTACCATCACAAAGGTAAATAAAACGACTTTATTATACAGTACAGTTTATTTCTTTAATTACAATACAATAGCACATTTATTATACATAAAATAAGGTACGCCTTACACACACTTTCTGGGAACCAATTATGTTCGTGAGCAGAGGTATCACTGTATTATGGTAGATGTGTTACCTATCCCAAAAACACTAGCGGTGGGTAGTCAGGTTTCAGGTCCTTCGCAGGCCAGCCTGTGCTGTGTGCACTCACTCTTTCTCACTATCAAGGGACACTTAATTAGGGCTTGCTTTTGGTGGGAAACTGAAGAGCCGAAAGGAACCGCATGTCACTGTTCTGTGATTATGATTAACTCTCTTTATTCTATAGCAACTGCTGACAGTATGCTTTCACCATACCTTTGTTTTAGAAAAGTGTGTTGCTATTGACATGGCTGATATATTTTTATTTTGACGTGAATAATGCGCTGGAGGTTTTAGCGTCCAAGTTATTTCTCGCTATTGGAATCAAAGGTTGCCAGTTCAAAGGGGATGTGGGCAGCTGCACACTACGCAGGCCAGATAATGTAAATTTTTTGGTTTTCATGCCATCATGCTCTTTTACTTTTGACTAAAAAAATTTCAGGCTAAATAAATTCTTATTTCTCAAACTTAATCATGAGCAAATTGTCCAAAATGCATTTATCCAGGTGTGTGGAACTGTAAATGGTCATCTCCGATGTTTCCTCTTTGGTTAGATGATGTACCTGGGCTCTGGTCTGTGCTGTGTTGGTGCTCTTGGCGGTCTGTCCACTCAGTCCACAGCACGCCTGGGTAATGCCCTCGGTATGATTGGAGTGGCAGGTGGGATTGCTGCAACTCTGGGTGTCCTGAAGCCCTCCCCTGAGCTTCTGGGCCAGATGACAGCTGCCATGGCCGTGGGTGGCACCGCCGGTGAGTGAAATTGTGTGTTTGTGTTGTACATGTTTGGGACAATGCTGTAAAAACAGAAATACTTGGAACACATTTTCTTTTGAAGTCTCCAAACACCCAAATAAGTGTGAGTCAGTAAGCTGCCTGTAAGCTCAGGTAATGGTCATCAGGTCATGAGTCACACGCGGCATAGCAGCAGTGTCTTTGTAGCCAGTCACGTCTAATCTAAATTGCTAATTATTCCTGGAAACCTGCTGGAATGGAGTTGAAGTTGTCCCGAGCAGTGCCTGCATGGTTCCAGATGCTAATTTAAACCTCCAGGTCTTTGCCAGTCTTAAACACACACATATGCACACACCTCGAACCTGTTGTGACTGTTTTTCCCAGCAGAGCTAAATACATTTTTGCTTTTTCCACCCTTACAGGTTTAGCCATTGCCAAGAAGATCCAGATTTCAGATCTGCCTCAGCTGGTGGCTGCTTTCCACAGTCTGGTCGGTTTGGCGGCCGTGCTCACCTGCGTGGCTGAGTACATGGTGGAGTACCCACACTTCGCTACAGATCCTGCTGCCAACCTCACAAAGATTATTGCATACCTCGGCACCTACATCGGTGGTGTCACCTTCAGCGGTTCCCTAGTTGCATATGGCAAACTGCAAGGTGAATGATTTATTTTCCTGCATTACCACTTCTTTTGAACAGTCTTGATTCCAGATCCTTTTTTACAGTTATTTTAGCGCCCTTTATGGCATTCAGGGTAATTGCATGTGACAGATACAAGTTTCATCTGAAACTACCATTGACATTTCTTTTAAAATGAAGGGATTAAGCACTTTTTTACATTTCTGGGCAAAGTATGCATCGAGACTTACTCAGCCCTAAAAAGAGGTCATGTCCTGTGTAAGTACTGACCCAAGGCCCTGTGGTTGATGCTGTGGACCGGCTGCCCCAGCAGTGCCACACATGCCCTGTGTTTAAAGCCTGGCCAGGCGGAACCTTTCAGAATTTGGCACTAATTTAGCCCCCCCACCCCCCAGTCATTTTCCAGTTGTCCCTCCACCTCCCTCAAAGCTGGAACGCATTAACTCCAGGAGCTTTCCCACTCCTCCACTAGCATGCTGGAACCTTGAGGTCTGTACTGATGCAGAAGATTAAAACTCCCAGTTTTATGCTCGTGTGCATTTTTCAGTTTGGCCAGGCTTTTTTTTTTTTTTTTTTGGTGGCTGTTCAAAGAGTATGCTAAATAAAATTCCAGTTCATCGGCATCACAATTCTAGCAAATCCAGAAGTAAGCAAACAAATAAGGCCAATTATGGACCTGATCCATTGTGACTGGATTATTATTATCCATTCATTGACCACTAATGCACCTTAGATAACGTCTCATGCTTTGGCTTGTTTTCTAATACTGTACAGTGATGGAATATGGACTGTAAAGAAATATTGGGTGTATGGGGAGGGAGAAACCACTTGTGGCATCATATTGGTATTTCTCATTTGTGAGGTGCTTGTCGCACGGACTACTTTTGAGAAAATGGCCAAAAAAGTAAAAGTGGTCATTTTTTTTATTGAAATTCTGATTTTTGAATAAACCATTAAAACAAGTATTCAACTATCACTTGCTGAAGTGAAATCGACTAAAACTCACTAAAAATGTCTTTTATTTCCATTTTTCTGACGAGTATCCTCATAAAACTAGATAAAAACAGTAGCGAACTTACCGGTTTTCTTTGCAATTATTCACTGAGTTTGGTACAAGACACACTATAATCCATACACCAGAAGAACGGTCGTGAAGTTGTCTCCATTTTGGATACTGTTTTAAAATGAAAATGCCGTTTCAGTGAATAAAATAAAGGTTATAAAGACGATATGAACATAAACAATGCAGGCTAGTCGCTAAGGAAGGTCTGAAACGAGCACCCTGATTGGTAAACTCAGTCACATGCTCACATTGCACATGCTCAGTGCCCGTCACACATTAATTTCCTGTTTACTTCCGGACTCTAGTATACCGCATGTGGAACTTGTCTCTGACTTTCTCTTCAATAACAGTAAGTTTATTTATACACAATTTCTGGAAAAGGAAAGTGAAATGTCATCTGTGATGTCTAGCAGCATTCGTATAGAAGTTAAATTCGACGCTGGAATTTGGCATTGAAGATTATTTTTCTCTCTCTTTCACACACACACAGAGTACAAACGGTTAAATTATGAGGATCCAGATGAACTAATGCAATTTGAATGGAAGAAAATACAGTACAGTAAAACCTCCGCTGACGAACGCTTAAGCTCACGAACTTTTCGCCTCAAGAACATTAAATTTGCGAGCATATAGTCTCTGCTGACGAACTAGTTTTCGGCGGACGAATCAAACCACGCGGTCGAACAGCGCCACGGTGGCGGCCACGAGAAGTTGATGCACGCTCACGGCGTCACAGTTCGTCACACCCCTTTCTTTGAGTGCGGAAGTGGTTTGTGTTTGATAGACATTTTGGACCATATTGAGTGTACTCTATTATGGGACTGAAAAAGACCCCACCACAGGCGGAGATCATTGAAAAACACGAACGAGGTGTGCGTTTGTGTGACTCAGCGTCCCAGTACCAGTACGCTAAGTCTACCATTGCTCCCATCCTTAAGAACAAGGAAGCTATTAAGGGTGCGTGTCTGGCTAAGGGTGTTTCCAAACAGTAGGCGTTTCCAAACACTCCTTCCAAACAGTAAGTCCCTCCCTCCCTCCCTCCTCCTCCCACTCCATTCCATCAAGCCATCAACTACCATCACAAAGGTAAATAAAACGACTTTATTATACAGTACAGTTTATTTCTTTAATTACAATACAATAGCACATTTATTATACATAAAATAAGGTATATTTTTGTGTAGTTTTAAGGCTTATTTAGTAGAAAATTATGTTTTATGGGGACCTGGGAACGGATTATTCTCATTTTAATGGTTTCTTATGGGAAATAAATGTTCGGAAGACGAACTTTTCGCCTTACACACACTTTCTGGGAACCAATTATGTTCGTGAGCTGAGGTATCACTGTATATGAAAGGAGTGTGGCAAATGAGTGGAAATAATGCCATAGCTGCACAAATGAGCAGTTACACACACACACACGCACAGTAAGCAGTGGGTGTGTGTGAGAGAGATATACCTCAGCTTTGCTGGAATATTAAGAAAGACATGATTCCATTGCAATTCAGTCAAAGAAAATGCTATATGCTCAGTATTATGTACTTTAGAAACTTAATGAGTATTGTATGAGTATTGGTATTTTTCTCTGCATGCAAAATTCGATTATGGGATTTTTTTGATCATTTGATTTGTGTGTAATCTTGTGTGGACTGGACATGCTGGCTCGTGAGTTGTTTAGTTTTATATGAAAATTGGTCAAGACCTGAAAAATACTTAAATGTTTCATACCTTTTACATATAAACAAACTGATGATGATGCCAGCTGTATTTAAGATTTTTATTGTGATGTTGATGAAGAAGAGGCATCTGTTAATAAAAGTGTGATGACTGGTGTTTGTGAAGATGTGATTTTATCTGCTGAGCAGGATATAGATGAAGATGATAATGTTGAGGGCAGAGTTAATGAAGCTTACTTGTATAAAGTGATCAGAGAGTTTTGTTAGATGGTTATCTTAGAGATCGTTTTCTTAATTTCAGTGTGATTGTTTGAACCTGACAGTGTTTTTTTTCCAATCAGTATCATTTGAAGGCATTTGAACCTTTATATAATGGTCAAAAAGATACATACTGATCTTATTGGAATAAACAGAAATGAAAAACAAATAGTTGGGGTTTTTTTGTTAATTTTTGGGGTTTACCACAGTGACAGATGGGTTTTAAAAGGGCGTGTGAGATTAAAATGAGGATGATTTCTAATATCATCTTTTCCAGAAACTCTTCCTCGACATGTTTTCTAAAAGTTTATATGGCTGAGGTGCATAAAAATGTATGGTTGCTAAGGACGAATGATCTTGGAAGAAGTGCAATCTTTGTGCTCATTTTTCTCTAAAACGTCTTTTGAAATTTTTAGTTGAATGCCGACACGAGAAATGGCATAGCTCGCTCAGTTTTCAAGGTATTGACAAACTTTTTGCTGCATTTTGCAGCGTTGGGCCTCCTCTATCTGACTGTGTAAAAAAAAATCTAATTTTTCATTTTTGGACCCAAGAGCCTACTTTCGGTGGAGTGGCTCACATTTGTTGTATGACCCGGTCTCCTTTCCCATGCATGTATTGAACGATTCACAAAGCTGGTTTAGTTTAAAGCTCTTATGTTAAACCTTGTGTAATCTTTAAAGCATCATCTCGCTTCCTTACCCTGCAGGTCTCCTGAACTCCGCCCCGCTTATGCTCCCGGGCCGTCACGCTTTGAACGCTGGACTCATGGCTGCCAGTGTGGGAGGCATTGTTCCTTACATGTTGGACCCCAGTTACACCATGGGCCTCACCTGCCTTGGCTCAGTTTCTGCGCTTTCAGCCGTCATGGTGAGAGAGCCAGTGCTTTTAGGCTGATAACTGCTGAAGATTATTTATTGAGTTAAACAGCCTCAGATGGCATAAATCACTACGAAATATCATAAACATGACAAGCAGGTGTGTGAGTTCCTCATTTTCATCAGAGCAGAATATCTAAATCTAAACATGCAGTATCCAGGGAAGTAATGCCTTATAGGCTCTTACAGGCAGTTAGTTGACATGAACCTGAACAAGCTACACCAGGTTTTAATGAGAGCAGACAGATGAATTCTGTACATCAGAACAGGTGAATAAAAACAAAAAATCAAGGCACCATTGGATTACTTGGAAATTGAACACTGCTTATAACATTTGTTGAAAAAAAAAAAAAATGCAGTTGTGGGTCCCTTTAACTTGGTAAGTAACCGTACGTGAGATGTACATAGGAGGTGTAAGTAACGTTAATGTTCTCACTACAATCAATGCAACATTAGTTAAACAACAAGGATCTGGCATTATAGGTTCCTCATGCAAGGTCAGTGAAGGTGGTAAGATACTGCACTTGTACCAGGTTAATGCGTAGTACAGGGATCCCTCGCTACTTCGCGCTTCAATTCATGCGGCTTCAGTGCACCATCAAATTAAAAAAATAAGGAAATTAAGGAAGAATAGGGGAAAATGTTAAGGAAAATGCCGCTACCAAAAAACAACGCAAAACCTTCCATCAAAACTGCTTACATTTTTGCGAGGTGTTCATCTGTGTGCGTGCGTGCTGTTTATTTATTTATTTTTTTTACATCTTATGCATTATTTTTGAATGTTTAATTGTTATTATAAGCATTTATAGCATTGGATATATATTTACTGATATTATATACACACACATACTTGTACGTATTCATAAGTCGGGGGGGGGGGGGGGGGTGGTCCTACTTCGCGGAATTCAATGGTCATGGGGGTATCTCAGTCCCGGTTAAACGTGGAAAGTGAGGGATCCCTGTATTTAACTCCTCACACCACTGAGTGCATGTACTTAATTATTGTTGATTATACATGGAGGCTGTTTTTCAGTGTTTACAGGAAAAATCAGGTCCAGTTCATACTTTGGTACTTTATGGAGTTCATGTATACTATGAG
>CM045735.1:21072248-21137248 GCA_024760905.1 Plotosus lineatus | reverse complement strand
ACTAAAAAATACACAATCTAGCTGTGAGATAGACAAACTTTCACTGAGCAAAAAAACGGACAACCAAACTTGAGTAGAAGCGTAATTGGATAACTTAACTAACAGATGAGCTTGTGAACGGTGATGAAATGCAAACCCAGTGCGAACTTTCCTGCGTGTGCTTCAGACTGTAGTTTGGAAATGCAGGAAATATTTATTTTTCTCTCCCTTTTGTCATCAGTTCAGAAGCCAAACACAGACTTTTCTGATGCTGAGGAGCTGCATAATTTATTGATGTACAGTGTTACCTCCCTCTACATTCACTACTGCTGAAACTTCACTGTAACACTTTATCTTTTATCTTTCCCCTTGAAATAAAATGCTAGCATTGCTGTCTCTCTTGGCTTACGACGTATGCACGCACATCGTGGCAAGTAGCTATCACTTAAAAGAACTGCAATACTCCTTTAACACCACCCTCGAACACCTATCAGTAGAGATACTGTGGGACTTTCGGCAATGCCTAAATCTGTATATTAGGGACTTCTTTATGCTGCCATCATAGACCTATCTTATTGAATGATGTGCAGTAGGATTTCACTGATTTGCTTGGGGGTGGGGGGTGTTATGGCTTTAAACCTAGGTTGTGATGATGTCGTTGCTTTTGACCGGAAGGATTTTTACTACTTTTACACTTGTTTGTTCCTTGTAGGATTTTATTTGGAGTGCTGCTGCATTTGTAATTGGTAACCCGTGTTTATGTGCATCATCCAAAATTATTTGCATGTTTTACTCCATAGAATTGTCAGGGGCTGTTTGGAAATGTCACGAGCTGATATGTCTGTGTTGGTGGGGTGGAGGAAATAAAATTAAACCATTTCACCTGTTGACCAAGAGAAGCTCTTCCATCTGTGTAATGCATAAATGTTTGATGCTTGATAATTAACCCTGTCACACACATTTGATCTAGTTTTGTGTTGTCCCACATAGGCCATGAATCGCTCACTGACTAATGTCATTCTTGGCGGCTATGGAACCTCCTCCACTGGCACTGGCAAACCCATGGAGATTGTAGGCACCCACACTGAGGTCAATGTGGAGCAGACTGTGGAGATGATCAAGGAGGCCCAGAACATCATTATTGTCCCAGGTGACTGCAGAAATGTGTGTGTGTGAGCGTGTGAATGTGTGTGAGGGTGAGACGACGCTTATAAGCATTCCATCGTGTCTGTGGATCAGTAACCCTGACTGACAGACATTACATCACTTGGAGTTTTTAAACTGCTCTTCCCAGGAGTGAGGTCTTTACATGGTTCTCATTTTCAGATGGGTTTTTGTTTTTATGGAGACTCAACTTAAATTCTGTTAAAATCAAGTGCAGTGGAAACACCAGCAAATTCTAATTGAATTAGGTTATGTCCAAAGTTTTGACTGGTAGTGTACATGATTTAAACAGGATTTTATTTGAAGTGATAGTTTTATTTGAAGTGATGCTGTGTGTTTTGTCTGGAAAGGACGGATAGATTGAGACTTGAAAAGCTGTTCAGTCAATATTTGTTAATGTGAATGATACAGAAGAAAGGAGACGCCGTTTAAAATGAGCTTTTTTTTCTTGCACACAGTATAATGAACTGTGCAGTTTAATGGAATGTGGCTGATGAAAATTCAATCAGGGAGTAGTTCATAATGTGTAGTGCACAACATTTTGCCAATCGTTTCCTCCTTTTTTTTTTTTTTTTTTTTGTATTTTAAAGGTTTTTCTTATCTATAGAAAATACTATTTAAAAACTATTTATTTTTAAATTTGCGAAGTATAATTTTGGTGTGAAGACTGATATGTAAAAGCAACATTTAATTAAATCTCTGAGTAACACATAACCGAGGTTAATCCTGAAACACACAAGCTGGTCTAGAACTACGGTAGTTGTAATAGTCGCAAGACATCTCGATTCGTGATTTGCTTTCTCGAGCCTTCTCTTTTCCCAAACTGACCCACAATGCAATGGGAACAGTGCAGAGCCCCCATGATTTTAAAAACTTTTTACCCATAGTTGGGACCAAGACAGGTGCTGTCAACCCAGGCCAAGATGGACCCTAGAACAGTGTATCAGTTGGTACCGGGCCGCACAAGAAATAATTATTTATTTCTGTTTTATTTATTATGAGTGTGAACAATCTTTTATTTTGAAAATAACCAGATTCTCTCGGTTACATGTTGGTCATTTGAGCGCTAAAGTGTAAGCCACAAGGGGACGGCACATGAACAGAGGTGAGTTGGACATGTTTCAAACAATAGGTGGGATTTCGGGTGAGCCTGAGCCTTCATTCTCCCAGCTGGTACACCGTCACCTGTGTGTGTGTTTTTTTTTTTTTTTTTTTAAGAAGAATTCGAGCTCGATGAAAAATGTAACGCTTAATCCTGATTGGGGAGGCTGGCACACATCTCAGCTGACTCTGGGCAAGGGCGCGGGGTGTTATATTTACAATATAAACAAGCACCCCCTTCCCCCACCGCGGTAAAATTGTCAAGCGTTGACCGGTCCGTGGTGATAAAAAGGTTGGGGACCACTGCCCTAGAGTAATGGTGGCTAGGTGGTGGCTCCACAATCCCCAAAACATCAGAACTCCTGATCTGCAGCCACCAGAGGCAGTTTTCAGTCATACCCAGGACATAAAAATAATACAGCTTTAATAATGGACATACAAGTCATCTCCTGGAGTCATTTATTTATTTTCATCTAATAGTTTTTGCCTGTAGTTTTTTTTTTTTTTTTTTTTTTCTAGTTGTAAAATGTTTGACATCGCCTGCATATTTTCTCTGCCAGTATTATCTTTCTGACTGGCTGTAATTATATGGCACACTGGCTAGTAAGCATTTTTACAAGCTAAAATGTCTATAAACTTTCAAAACCTGTTTAAAGTTTACATATAATATGGGCTAATTATGGTCAATGTGTTCCCTTTGAGTAGTTTCACAAGGAAAAACTGAGGCAGCGACAAACCTCAACGTGGCAGTGCATGCAAATTGGCTTAGCGTTTTTCTCTGTTAGACCTTCAAGTTTATATCTGTAGCCATGATGTGCGGTTTATGTTCTGTAAATGTTTCCTTTCCTATTAGCTTTAGCATAGGATGCACTGGACCATCGAATGAAAGATAATGGCTTCCCACAATTTCTTTGTTGGCAGAGAATTCAAAGTGACGCACCATCAGCTGTACCAGTCACACAAACAAATAAATAACTATTGAATGTATAATTATTACAATAATAAATAATCATACTTTATTTGAGATTTATTTTGATAAGTGAATTGGTAGGAAGATGAGCATTAACAACTGTTCTCAATGTGACAATCAGTAGTTTCCCCCCCAAAATTCTTTTTATTTCACTTTGACAACACCATGAACACCTTTACCTCATCAGCAGGGTACAGTGTTTATACAGTCTGCAGGAAACAGCATAGTAAGTGCTCACATTGTAAAGAAGAGCTTTCTGCCATCCATCTTTAGAACATTGTAGTTTCACACAGCCCCATGTCAGCCGTCACATCATTGCCTGACCTTAAGTGCAGTCATATTCATTTTTTTTTTTTTTTTTTGCACCACAAAGAGAATCTTCGCACTCTAACTCCTCATCAATCCTACTACCTTTCTTTAACCTCATGATGATTCACACCGAGGTCAAGAAAAAGTGTTTCTGAAAAAGGACACAGGACAAAATATTTGCCTGCAGCCCAGGATTCATTTGTGCAGGGATTGACCCCACAACTTGGGCTGGACTAGCCGCACGAAGCCATTTGACTGACAGCTAGATTCCTATTAGGAATATCAATAACAATTTAAAAAGGTAGTTTTTTAATTATATTTTAATTTTCACTGTTATGGTCATTTTAATATTTTTTTTTTATTGGAGCCCTATGATTCCACATTATGGTTTTTCTTATTTTCCCCTATTTTTTGCTCTCTCTGTCTGTCTGTCTCTCTCTCCGTGTCTGTCTGTCAGTCACTTGAGTGTGGTTTTATGAAAGTCCCACAGCCATGTTTGGATTTTTACATTTCTTCTAATTGGAGCAGTCACAGTCACTTTGGCTGATTGATGCCTGCAAAAACATCGCCTTTTTTTTTTCCAAGTTTAATGCTGGATTTTTCTGGGCGTGATTGTTTTGCTTAGACGAAAGGTCTGTTTTTAAAGAAAGTAAGTTATGAAAAAGTTAAAAAATCATTAGGGTCACAGGGGGATTGTCGACATGCAGCATGCTGTTTTTAAGCCGAGGGTTTGGCCGCTGTTGTGACTGGTCCGTCAAATCCTATTCAACATCACTGAAGCTTTACATTATTCATTCCCTTTTATTTTTATGGACAGCAGGTTGTGGTGTGTTTTGTCACACTGTTAATTATTTCCATGTTATTTCTTTGAACCTGCAACTTATTAACCTTTTGGGCTTTCTTTGCTTTGCTGTACTACATCTTTCCAGCGCAAATAAACACGGAGTTTAA
The DNA here is from genome assembly GCA_024760905.1 of Plotosus lineatus. Classification (NCBI taxonomy): domain Eukaryota; kingdom Metazoa; phylum Chordata; class Actinopteri; order Siluriformes; family Plotosidae; genus Plotosus; species Plotosus lineatus. Next base: position 21,132,774 of record CM045735.1, on the reverse strand, counting down.
AATAACAGCCCTCAGGTGCTCTTGTGGATAAATATAGACAACGTCAACAAAGGCTAAAATAATTTCACAACATATCTGTTTCCCTTTGATGTCTGGTTAAATGTCTTTGGTGGTTACTTCTGGTCTAAATATGGAAGGAAGCGTCAGCCATGCTGGTTTTGGTAGTATTAAGAAAATATTTCCTATTGGCACAGAGTTCATTTTAGTGTGGCGCAGATTCCGCTGTCAGAATAGGAAGGTATGATTGCTTGGAGTTGTAAAAGTTACAGGATGGGAACAGAATTTATAAGCAAAGTTCTGAGTGTACGGAACGTTCTGAGGTGAGTTGAAAGCGCTGGCGCTTAGAATGAAAGACTTTAGAACCATCACTCATGGCGTGGTCAGGCCTGTTAATGTCTGGGAATTGCCATTTTATCTTTCTTTTTTCATTCTTTCTTTTAGGATATTAGGTTTCTTATGTCATTGTTGTGTGCCGCAGCCACCCGAAATGTTTCCAGCACATGAAATTGGGTTGGGTACTTTTTCCCTATTTTAGGGTGTTTTAGTTCCTGGAACATTTCGGTTCTTGTGCCATAATACTTGCACTTCTGTGAAGGACTGTTTGTCTCACGGTTGACACGAGCTGTACTGAACATCACTGAGGCTCTGTTTTCTCCAAATCAGTTTCGAGGCCATTTTTGACACGGTGCCTAATTTTTACACAATTCTTCCCATTTTGACAGCCAAAGAACCAGTTCTCAGCATAAAAAGTCTACCCTCGTTGTGCTTGGGGCTGTTGTTACTGGGAAAGCGGAGACATGTGTTTTGAAAGTGCATTCTACCAGACTAAATAATATGCCAAGCTGTTTTACATAGTGTAGTATTTTGACGTACTGTTTAGTATTCCAGTGTGCGGTTTCGGAAGTTACCCCATGTTTTCCGCAGGTCTATAATAATCTTGTGGTGGTGGGTTAAAAAGACATTACCTGCGTCACAAAAAAGGCCTGGTACATGTGATTTCAGAGCAGATTGGAATCCTCTCCGCTTGTGCTTTTCCGTGAATCGTTCAAGTTATTGAGTGGCATGTACGTGTTTTCTGACTTCTTTTTTTCAGCAACTCGTCGTCATCATCTTCCATTTCTTCCAGGGTCAGGTCACGGGGCAGAAACCTAAGCAATGAAGTCCAGACGTCCCTCTCCCCAGCCACTTTCTCCAGTTCTTCTGGGGGAACTCAGAGGTGTTCCCAGACGAGCCAAAAGACATAGTCCCTCCAGCGTGTTCTCGGTTGACCAGGGGGTCTCTTCCCAGTTGGACATGCCTAAAACACCACACCACGGAGGTGTTCGGGAGGCATTCTGACCAGATGCCCAAGCCCACCTCAACTGGCCCCTTTCACTGCGGAAGAGCAGTGGTTCTACTCCGAGCTCTCCCCGGATGGTAGAGCTTCTCACCTTATTGCTAAGGGAAAGCCCCACCACCCGGCGAAGGAAGCTCATTTCAGCCGGTTGTATCTGCAATCTTGTTTTTTCGGTCACTTCCCAAAACTTGTGACCATAAGTGAGGGTTGGAACGTAGATCGACTGGTAAATTGAGAGCTTTGCTTTGCGGCTCAGCTCTCTTTTCACTACAATGGGCCGGTACAGGCTCCACTTTACTGTAGAGGCTACAGCGATCCGTCTGTCGATCTCCCGCTCCATCTTTCCCTCACTCATGAACAAGACCCCAAAATACTTAAACTTCTCCATTTGGGACAGGACCTCATTCACGACCCGGGGGTTGCATTCCACCCTGGTCCGACTGAGAACCATGGCCTCAGACTTGGAAGTGCTGATTTTCATTCCATCCGCTTTGCACTTGACTGCGAATCGCTCCAATGAGAGCTGAAGGTCCCAGTTTGATGAAACCAAAAGGACAACGTCATCTGCAAAAAGCAGAGATGAGATCCAATGGCCACCAAACCAGAACCTCTCAATGCCTCGCCTGCACCAAGAAATTATATCCATAACAATTATGAACAGAATCGGTGACGAGGACAGCCTTGGCAGACTCCAACCCTCACCGGAAACGAATACAGACCAAACTCTGGCTCCGGTGATACAGTGATCTAATGGCCCGTAGCAACGGTTCTGGAACGCCGTACTCCTGGAACACGCCCCACAAGATATACTGAGGGACACGATTAAAAGCCTTCTCCAAATCCACAAAACACATATGGACAGATTGGGTGAACTCCCATGTCCCCTCCAAGATCCTGTGGATTGTATAGAGTTGGTCAAGAGTGCTACGGCCAGGACGAAAACCACGTTGTTCCTCGTGAATCTGAGGTTCGACTATTGGTCGGCTCTTCCTCTCCAGTATCCCTGCATAGACTTTCCTGGCTTCGGCTGCAGGCTTCGGCTGCAGCACGTTTGGCTTGTCGGTACCTGTTTGCTGCCTCAGGAGTCCCACAGGCCAATAAGACCCGATAGGCCTCCTTTCTCAGCTGGACGGTCCCCATCACCACAGATGTCCACCACCAGGTTCGGGGGTTATTGTCACGACAAGCACCAACGTCCTTTCGGCCACAGCTATGGGCTGCCACCTCAGCAATGGAGGCACGAAACATGGTCCATTCGGATTCCATGTCACCTGCCTCCTTCAGGATGTGGTTGTTGCTCTGCCAGAGGTGGGAATTAAAGGCCTCTTGCACAGAAGACTCCACCAAATGTTCACAGCAGACCCTAATTACATGTTTTGGCTTCCCAGGTCTGGAAAGTGGCCTCCCCTGCCATTGAAGCCAGCTCACCACCAGGTGGTGATCGATTGACAGCTCAGCTCTCCTCTTCACCCGAGTGTTCGGAGCTTGCGGCTGCACGTCCGGTGACATGAATACAAACTCAATCATCAAACTACGACCCAGAGTACCCTGGTGCCAAGTGCACTTATGGACACACTTCTGTTCGAACATGGTGTTTGTGATGAACAAACTGTGATGAGCACAGAAGTCCAACAACGAAACACTATTTGGGTTCAGACTGTAGAGGCCGTACCTACCGATCACACCCTTCCAGGTCACACTATCATTGCCCACATGGGCGTTGAAGTCTCCCAAGAGAATGAGTGAGTCTTTGAGGGAGCGTTCTCCAACAGAACCCCTAAAGACTTCAAGAAGGGTGGGTACTCTCAACTGTCATTTGTTACATAAGCATAAATAACAGTCAGGACCCGTCCCCACACACCCGCGGGCGAAGGGAAGCTACCCTTTCGTCGACCGGGAGAACCCCGACATTTGGGCACCGAGACGGGAGGGGGCAACAAGGATTCCCACACCGGCTCGCTGCCTCTCCCCATAAGCAATACCAGAATGGAATAAGGTCCAGCCTCTCTCGAGATGGGTCGTTCCAGAGCCCAAGCTATGTGTCGAGGTGAGTCCGACTATATCCAGTCGGTATCTCTCCACCTCACGCACCAGCTGAGGCTCCTTCCCTGCCAGAGAGGTGACATTCCATGTCCCAAGAGTCAGCGTCCGTAACCGAGGATCGGTCCAACAGAACCCATGCCTTCGACTGCCACCCAACTCGCATCGCATCTGACCCCTCTTGCCCCTCCCACAGGTGGTGGGCCCATGGGAGGGCGCACCCATGTCTCCCTTTTGGGCTGGGCCTCCATGGGCAGAAGACTGACCATGAGGCACTCGCTTTCGAGCCCCTCCCCCCAGACCTGGCTCCAGAGGGGGACCCCCGGTGACCTTCGTCCAGGCAAGGGAAACTGTCCTTGATTTGTTTTTATTTATTATAGAGGTCTTCTGAACCACACTTCGTCTGAACCCTCACCCAGGACCTGCTTTCCTTGGGTGATCCTACCAGGGGACTTATGCGTCTGACAACATAGCTTTTAGAATCATTAGGTCATGCAAACCTCTTCAACACAATAAGGTGGCGATTCAATGAGGGAATTTTTCAACAACTGAGATTTATAACGATAAATACCAAAATGACCGAATTAGTCACTGATAAAATTATAATGATCTAAGGGACCATTTAAAATCCGTTTACCGATCAGTTGTCATGTCTCATGCAAAGTGCACACTGTTTGACTAATAACCAAAGCTTTCCATTCATGTGAACAGCCACCATGGTACATGTACAGTGTATTATATTCATTTATGTATTGTGCTTGAGGGGGGGAAAACAGTTGTGTTTAACAATAACATTGCTGATAAAGCAGAAACATTTATGATGTGGCTCTCTAGCCCATGAAAACAAACCATTTTAAGTGGCATCCACACATGAAGTGATGACTGACCAGCGATTTGAGAACTAAAGCAAATTAAGTTTCAACACAAGCAAATCTTGTTGCCTAGGTAAACCTTTCACATGTTTCCTATGTGAAATATCTCTGAATGAAACCTTGAGCTGTGAATAACTAGTTCTGTACATAAAGTATAGCCCTGAAAGCCATATCTAATCGGCACACTAACAGAGCTTATATCGTCATTAACTGATATTTTAGACTGTATTGTCAAAATAGTTTTTTCACTGTTTATTTTCATATTTTGTCACTATTATTAGTAGTAGTAGTGTAGGTAAGGTTTGTTGCCGTTTTACACCCGAGCCGAGTGGCTCATCAGGCAGGGCTTATTCCTGGTTTTCGTAGGGTGACGCTACCAGGAGTTCAACTCCTCCTGAATGGGACGCTAGCCCATTGCAGGTTACCTTCCCATATTTTTTACTGGTACCCATTTACACTGCTGGAGCCGTGAGGGGGACACAAAAAAGTGCCCGCCTTTACGCCGGTCCCAAGCCCAGATGAATGCAGAGGGTTGCGACAGGATGGGCATCCAGCGTAAAACTCTTGCCAGAGTACAAAATGCAAACCGTAAAGACAAATTTCATACTAGATCGGTCGAGGCCTGGGTTAACAACAACCGCCATCAGTGCTGTTAACCAACAGGGTGCTGGTGGAAATTGGACGACTGTTGGTCGAAGAAAGAGAGCGGGAGGCGTGTCCGTAGGCAGAAAAAGAAGAGGAAAAGCACGAGTTTAGGACTGAGAGGAGGGACTTTGAATGTTTGAATTATGACAGGAAAAAGTAGAGAGCTGGCTGACATGATGCAGAGAAGGAAGGTGGACATACTGTGTTCAGGAGACCGTGTGGAAAGGTAGCAAGGCTAGAAGCTTAGTAGTGGGGTTTAAGCTGTTTTTTCATGGTGTGGATGGGAAGAGAAATGGAGTAGGAGTCATCTTGAAGGAGGGGTTGGTCAGGAATGCTCAAGGAGAAGTGTGGTTGTGCCCATTTTTAAGAAGGGAGATGTGCAGAGTTGTGGCAACTACGGAGGGATAAAGTTGATGAGACATAAGATTAAGTTATGGGAAAGAATAGTGGAAGCTAGACTAAGGGCAGAGGTCAGCATTTGTGAACAACAGTTTGGTTTCATGCCAAGAAAGAGCACCACAGATGCAGTGTTTGCTTTGAGGATGTTAATAGAGAAGTACAGAGAAGGTTAGAAGGAGCTGCATTGTGCATCTGGAGAAAGCATATGACAGGGTGCCAATAGAAGAACTGTGGTATTGTATGAGGACGTCTGGAGTGACAGAGAAGTATGTTAGAGTAGTACAGGACATGTATGAGAGATGTAAGACAGTGGTGAGGTGTGCTGTCGGTGTGACAGAAGAGTTCAAGGTGGAGGTGGGACTGCATCAAGGGTCAGCTCTGAGCCCCTTCTTGTTTGCTCTGGTGATGGACAGGCTGACAGACAAGGTTAGACAAGATTCCCCATGGACTATGATGTTTGCAGGTGACATTGTGATCTGGAGTGAGAGCAGAGAACAAGTTCAGGAAAATCTAGAGAGGTGGAGGTGTGCCCTGGAAAGGAGAGGAATGAAGGTTAGCCTCAGTAAAACACAATAAATGTGTGTGAACGACAAGAACTCAAGAGGAACGGTGAGGTTACAGGGAGCAGAGATAAAGAAGGTGGAGGATTTTAAGTACTTGGGCTCAACACTCCATAGCAATGGAGAGCGTGGAAAAGAGGCGAAGAAGCATGTGCAGGCAGGTTGGAATGGTTGGAGAAAAGTATCCGGTGTGATAGGAAGGTATCGGCAAGAATGAAGGGAAAAGTGTACAAGACGGTGTTGAGGTCAGCGATGTTGTATGGTTTAGAAACAGTGGTGCTGAGGAAAAGACAGGAGGCAGAGCTGGAGGTAGCAGAGATGAAAATGTTGAGGTTCTCTTTGGGAGTAATGAGGATGGATCGGATCAGGAATGAGTACATCAGAGGGACAGCACGTTAGAGGTTTTGGAGACAAAGTCAGAGAGGTTAGATTGAGATGGTTTGGACATGTACAGAGGAGGGAGAGTGCGTATATTGGTAGTAGGATGCTGAGGTTGGAACTACCAGGCAGAGAGGAAGACCAAAGAGAAGATTTATGGATGTGGTGAAGGAGGACATGAATGTAGTTGGAGTAAGAGTAGAAGATACAGAGGATAGGGTGAGATGATGGCGGATGGTTTGCTGTGGCGACCCCTGAAGGGAACAGCCGAAAGGAAAAGAAGAAAGAAGATTTACACTGCTGTGTGGACAAAGGCACACTTGTTGTTAAGCCCTTGCCCAGGGGTCTCAGCACAGTGAAGGTCTAACTGGGATTTGAACACACAACCTGATTATGAGCCAAGCACCCTAACCACCATGCCACTGTCCCCACAGTAGTAGTATAGAACAGAGATGATTGTGCACGATGAACTAGAGTTAAAAGTATATAAATATATTCTGACAAAATGCCCAAAATTTCAGAAACACGTTACGAAACTTTGTGTTTCTGGTTATTGTCCTTGTACGATTTCAGTCTCGACCAGTGCTTCTCAAATAGTGGGGTGCACCCCCCACGGTATGATGCCGGGGGGGGGGGGGTGACATTAGGAAACATGCTTTTCTGGAATTGTGTACAATAATTAAGTGTAATTGCACCTCCACTCCACTAGTTGGCAATGGCACTCTCATTGTTATGCTATGGTGTAGCGGTTTTTCGCACAAGCAAACGATATGAAGGTGCAGTAAACAACAACAAAAAAAATTCTAACAGCAACGAAGAGAAAGGTAGAGAGAGAGAGACTGAGATATTAAGACGTAAATAATTTGAATGAGTTTAAATAAGGATTTTTTTTTTTTTTAAATTTCAGGCACTTTGGTGCACTTTAAATCTTTTCTATTACAGATTAAAAAACAATGTTGAAGTTTTTCTTTATTGTAAGTTGAACTATAGTTCTTATGTTTTTCTTACAACGTTATGCAGATGTGTGCTACTAACAATTTTAGACAAATAATACTATTTATAGTCGCTCGCGGGACAGTGGGGGGGGGCATGAAATGTTTTTTTTTTTTTTTTTTTTTTTTTTTTCTTTTTCTTCCTGGGGGGGGCACAGAAAATAATTGAGAAGCACTGCACTGGTCTAGACGATCAGCAAAAGGCAATGCTTGCATGGTTTTAAGCTGTGCTTATGTTTTTGTAAGTGGTATCATTAAACTGTTCATGTTCATGGTTTCCCTACTGTGTTTTTTTGAGTGGGACTCCATGTTTAGAGGCACCTGGCAATCAATTTCCACTATTCCTGCCCACTTCGCTTTGCTTGAGACTTATTTCTCGTTTCACCGGCATTCCTGTGATGACAACTCGAAAGTTGAAACTCTCAGCTAACAGAAATGGCTTAAATTGTAGTCAACATATATGTTGAAGTTTTTTTAAAGGAAGTAAAACAAAAATCTAGTGAAATTGCGTATGAATGTTTTAGTGTGTAAATTAAGTTCCATTTGTGTTTAAAATGCTTCTTTTTAAAATATGACAAACATTATATTGTATGATTGGATGTAATGAATGTTTTTCAGATGAATACAGTACACAACAGAGCTACACTCACACATGACTCTAATGGGGAACTTGTCTACTCTTTTGCAGGTTACGGTCTGTGTGCAGCTAAAGCTCAATATCCAATTGCTGACATTGTCAAGTGTCTGACTGAGCACGGCAAGACCGTCAGGTATATTATTACATGTTCTGTGTATAATGAAACTCCTCCTGTGATGATTTGAGCCATTAACATACCTGTCAACCCTAGGCTGTTGGCGATCTTACAAATGGCTACTTATGCCCTTACAAAATAGCAACTAATCTTACGCGTCTTATTATCGCGTGCAATATGAAACAAAAATTAAACTCTATTTTTAATATAATATGAATTTATTGGTAATGTTGTAACATATAACCTGGTACAATCAAATAAAAGAGTAATATCTTCAGCTGCATGATTAAGAAAATTTAACAGTGATCTTTATTATAACTATATGTAGCACTTTTGGCACTTTCAATCATTTCTTTTGATGGCTTCACTTCATGGCACTTGAGCTCGCAATTCAGTTTGACTTGAATGATGGCGGAAGTGAAAGTGCTTGGTCACGTGGTCGGAAAGAGCAGACGATAGCAGACGATAACGCCAACGCGATTCTCGCGAAAACGGCTACAGACCAATTCGGCGTATCGTCTCTTTACCGAAAGCGGTGACACAAAAACGGAGTTAAAAAAGACGAAATGATCGAAAAACGTACAGATTTCGGACGTACGGCGTACACATTTAAAAATCAGTGCTCACTTGTACAAATTACGCCAAAACCGTACAACTTGACAGGTATGCATTAAATGGTTGTGAAAATTTAGTTAACAGGAACTTAACAACACACACACAACACTATTGCGGGGATTATTGTATACTATAAATATATGCACCTTCCACATCGTGTGTGTCTGTATAATACTTTCCACTCTTTGCCTTTGAAAGCAGTTATTATTGTTCTTGCTACACTCTCAACATACAAAGATGACAATTACAGACTTCTGAGATCCATCAGGGTCGCGGAGCACACTACACACACTCTAATCAGTTCCAGGATGTTGGTGTTTCTTGCCAACTTGTTCTGCTTAGACAGGGGGTGAAGTGTTGGTCAGGCAGTTGTGTTCACAATTGATCAATGTTTTTCTATTTTGGAAGCTGTGTCTCTGTCGTGCTCAGGGTTACGGGTTTGGGTTGCATATTTTGTAGACTTCTGATTGTGCTGTGGTGAAGTTTGTCTCCCCTCCTTAATGCAATTTGTAGAGTGGTTAAATGACTCAGTGGAACTCATTCCGATTGTGTTCGCCCAACCATCTATGAACCCCACCACCACCACCTCCAGCTCCACCTGGTTGGGTACAGGCATTTCACTCGGGAGTAGAGCGGAGGAGAAAGAGAGAGAGAGGCAGGCCGGAAGCTTGTGTAATTTTCCTGCATTCGTTTGATCTGGGAGCCTAACAGCTGCTTCCTATTAGTGCATTTGCAGTTGATTAGAGGGGGAGATGGGTGGCCAGAGAATGGACAGATTAGGATAGTGTTCCTGTGCTTGTCGGCATACCCCCTTCTTTACTTCCCTGCCTCCTAACTCTGTTTTTTTATTTTTATTTTTTGGATAATTAACATGAGGTGTTCTGTTGAAGTCCTTGGGCAGAGTAGAGACTTGGCCATGAGCTCTATTTATCTTGAGAGGGTTTATTTATTTATTTAATTATTATTATTATTTTTAATCCAGACTCTTCAGCAAGCCATAAACAGTCATGCCAAAACTAAAGCTGAACATGTTATGATGTTTTTAAAATGACAGGTGTGAGTGTGGGGCATGATTGAAGTAGTCATGAACACAGTGTCAGGTCTGGATGTTGCACCGCCCTTATACCCCCACCAGCTGCAGCTTGCCACATATGCTGATTGACAAATCCCATGTCTGAAATGTTTGATGTTTGTTCTCTCACACAGCTGATCACAGCTTTTTCTCCCTTTTCTCAAATGGTGACTTGATTTACTCTGAGCCGATAGAGGACAGTGCAATGACACTTTGGCACAGGTTTTCTTCAGCTGTATATTGAGTCAAAAAAATTCAAATAAAAATATCAGTCGCTCGGTTGTTTCCCAAATGCAGAGTAGAAAGTAAAAAAGTAAGGATGGTGTCTGTTTGAGTCTCGAATGGCATACGTTTAGAGTGTTAGGTGGTGGGGTGTTTTCTTTTGTTTGTTTTGGGGGTTTTTTTGGTCAGGCTGCTGATATTAGACTCTTGAGCAATGCCCATAACCCTCAACTATTCAGTTGCCTAACTAACAAAACTATAAGTCACTCTGGATAATGGTGCCTGCCAGATGTATATTCTTGATCTTCTCACTCAAAATAGTGAAGTGTTTGGTTAATCTAACCAGAAGGCTACTCGGTGGGGGAAAATTGAGAGAAAATGTTTTTGATATCCACCTAGAAGCACTTGTTTTACTTTTTATTTTCTGCTAAATATTACTTTCATATTTGTTTCTGTATCAGTACTATATAAACATTCCAGATAATCAGATCTATAATGCTACTTTGTTTATTACCAAACTTTTGGTTTTATGAATAATCTTTGTAATGCAATAGTTTTTTTTTTTTTTTTTGGAAGCATTGTAGTCCTTACGTTGAACGCCAAAGTGTTTACTTATATAGTACAGTATCCCTCAATAGAAAGAATATTTTAAAAATTGGTTCTCAGATCTTGTGTGTTATTTGGGCCATAATCCATCCCTCCCACAGAAATAAATGTTCAAAATCAATTTAAAGATATTTGCGTTAAATTGTGAACAGACAAACCAACGCTGAATAAACTATAACCTCCTTGGCTGACGTAATGACAAAACTAGTCATAACATGTTAACTTTGTCTTTACATTACTTTTTATTTTATATTTGAGAAGCAATAAGCTCAAATGTGAGAAGAGAGACTTAAAAAGTAACAAAAATATATTGGTTTAGGCACTGCCTAAATCTAGCACTCCCCATAGGTGTTTTTTTTTTTTTTTTTTTTTTTAAGCATTTATGCATTATAGTATGTATAGACAGGTTAAGAGTTTCAAGATGACCATTATTTTGGATGGACATAAGACAATCATTAAAAATAAATTAGATGGGTTAATTCCATAATCAGCACTCTACAGACATGGGACATCCATTCAGAATTAAGATGGGTTAGTTCCATATGTGGCAATGTGCAAACATGGGTCAAACACCTAAATCGTAGTCGATGGGTTGGTTCCATACAGCTAAAGTTGGACACAGGAAGAACACCTGACACCAATCCCCAGAACAGTCAGTGACCACGGTCAAATACAAACGGTCTGTACAGTACTATACATACACAGGACAACCGTCCAAGCTATATTCCATGACTGTTGGTCCACGCATTTAGGTTTCAGCCTGTGTGGAGCTCTTCTGAAGACTTATTAAACAAACAACTGATCAGGAAATAAACAAGAACTAAAAGGGGAAAATGATGCCCTCCTGAAGCCTATGCCATCATTTACCCCATCTGCAGATTGCTTGGGGAACTGTTGGAAGGGGAAAAGCTGGAAATAGTGAGGGTAAATACCATCTCCTGCAAGTCGATTTGTAGCCTGATGCAGCCCGTTACAAGCCTTATGACTGACTGGTGGAACAAACACATGCATTTGTTGAACTTTTGTGTGGAGGCAATTCAGATTTCCGATTACCGTATTTTCCGGACTATATGTCGCTCCGGAGTGCAAGTCGCATTGGCCAAAAATGCATAATAAAGAAAAAAAACAAACAACCGAACTGGACTATAAGTCGCAAACTCATGGAAACTGTTTACCTTGGCTTGGAAATCTGCTGGCAGTTTTTGAGACGTTGTGTTTTTCGCTCTGATAGAGAGACAGTTGCGTTGCCTTAGGTGGTAACAACAAGAAAGTCCTCATAATTTCTATTCATCTCCTTGACAACTACCTGGACGTGGCGACGCAACTGAACTGTTGACAAACCTCTCCCTGCAGCACGTTGCCCAAATACCCATGTGCGAACTTGTTTCTCTAGCTGTGGCCATCTAGCTTTTAGCCTGTGATTAGCTTTTTTTTGGTTTGTTTGTTTGTTTTCTTCAATTGGAGTAATAGTAATCTCCACTTTTCTCCAGTCCCTCACAAGTTTCTTGTTCACTTCAAACTAACTTTCTGCTGCTCGATTACGATTTTCTGCTGCATATTTCACTACTTGCAGCTTGTAATCCACAGAATAGGATTTTCTTTTTGGGGCCATTTCTTCAGTGGTGGATGAGCAGGTACCCAAGCCTAGAGTGCCCTCTTGTGGTTGTGGGTGTAAAACTAACAAATGTGAAATTGTTTGTTATTATGACAAACAGAATTATATGTAGTAATTTCACATATAAGTCGCTATGGGAGTATAAGCTGCACCTTCAGCCAAAGTATGGGGAAAAAAAAAAAAAGTAAGCCTTGTTGTCCGGAAAATAAGGTACGTCACTTTTGAAACGTATTAAGGAACTTTTTTTTTTTTTCTCTTTTTTTTTGAATGAGTGGGCATGTAGAGATTCCTCTGACCTTTCACTTGTTTGTCTGTCCACAGTCCACCAGGACTTAGCCCACACTTGTGGGCTGCAGACAGATAAACGTATAATTTCCACCAAAGAAAAAATCAGCACATCACTCTACCATTCACTGCCGAAAGGTGCCACTCCCCAAAGTAAGCGCAACATCCTCAATAGAACCACAAGTGACTGACATCACTGGTAGATGTCTATGCACTCTTGAGTCTTAAGATAAATAGGTGGGGTCCTCAGAAACAAAATAAAATAAAAAAAAACATCAGTTCAGAGTTTGGATCATTAAGAGATGGTGATCAGGGGTCAGGTGACCCACACTACAATGAGTTAATGGCAGTCATTTTTCCCCAGCAATGTCACCTTTCCAGTAAATCTTCTGAGTGGAGATTAATGTGAACCCGCCACTTCCTGAGTACAAGCCATGGGCCTGTTAGCCATCATCTGACTTCTTTACGATGAGGTCAGGTCATAAAGGCGCTTGCCAGCCTCAGGGCCCTGCTGCTCTTCCTCTAGCCATTTCCCCTCAGTGTGTGTCTTTACTACTGCCCGTGGTAGAATGATAGACCTGACTACAAGCTATTACTACTTCTCTCTTAACCCCTTCAAATGGTTGACCTTCAACTCTTGTGTGTTAGGCAGAGTAAAAACCTTTGGTTTAAACATGTCTGCGGTCCTAGGGTTCCAGTAGACATGTAAAATTTTGTTTGTGTGCAGGTTCGGTATTCACCCCGTCGCTGGGCGTATGCCTGGGCAGCTGAACGTACTGTTGGCTGAAGCAGGGGTTCCGTACGATGTTGTTCTTGAGATGGACGAAATCAACCATGACTTTCCTGGTACATATATTTTTATCATGTCCAATTTTAACACCAGTTTGCTTTTGTTTTGTCTTGATACATTAATCTGGCTTTTGTTCAGAAACTGACTTGGTGCTCGTAATCGGAGCCAATGACACAGTGAATTCAGCTGCTCAAGAAGACCCCAACTCCATCATCGCCGGAATGCCAGTACTGGAAGTGTGGAAGTCCAAACAGGCAAGTTTCCCCTACTTCTTTTTATCTGTTTGTCTGTCTATCTGTGTGTAGGTACATGACTTCATGCCGTAAAACAGTAGTGAAAGGTAAACAGACCACTGAACCCTATATACAACTATATATGTCCGTATATCTCTATGTATATAGAGCTCAGTGGCGCAGATGCAGAGGACTTGAAGAATAGAGATGAGTACTGAACATTTAAAGTCCATCAAACCAATCCAAAGTATGGAAGGTTATTCATGAAGCATGGGGTTTCTTTATTTTACCTTGACAAATTGACAGCGAGCATAACAATGGTAAAATAAAGAAACCCCATGCTTCCTGAAGAACCTTCCACACTTTGGATTGGTTTGATGGTCATTTCTTCTGTACTCTTAAGTCAAACTACTTCCACAACAGCTCAACCGGGCTGAGATGTGACTGTGTTGGCCACTCCATTATTGACAGAATATCAGCTGGTTACTACTTCTCTAAATAGTTATTGTGGTGTTTGGATTGTTTTAGGTCATCATCTTGTTGTACAAGGAAAGTGGGTACAATCAAGTACTGTCCAGTGTATGGTATTGGAAAATGAAGTCATAGGATTTCATGTTCAATATCTTCTTACCATTTACAACTCTCCCGTTTTATCACCAGCAAGTACCCCAAACCAGGGGTCCCCAGCCTTTTTATCACCGCGGACCGGTCAACGCCTGACAATTTCACAGCGGGGGTGGGGGGGGAGGGTCATTGCTTATATTGTAAATATAATTTATTCATATAAAATATTATTATTAATAATAATAATAAGCACTCCATGAATGTTATTTTTCAACAGCTGAAATAAAGTTGGCTGGGAAGTAGAGCTTGAACTTTTCTTAAAAAAGAACAAAACAAAAACCACAGGTAATGGTGTACCAGCTGGGAGAATGAAGGCTCAGTCTCACCCAAAATCCCCCCTATTGTTTGAAACATGTCCAATTCGCCTCTGTTCATGTGCCGTCCCTTGGAGGTTATATTCTAGCGCTCAAAAGACCAACATGTAACTGAGAGAATCCGGTCATTTTTCAAAATAAAAGATTTTTAAAAATAAAATCGTTCAGACTTCGATAATAAATAAAATGGAAATAATGAATTATTTCTTCTGCGGATCGATACCAATTGACCTACAGACCGGTACCGGGTGGGACCCCTGCCCCAAACCAACACATTTCCCCCCATCTTTTTTGACAGATGGTGTCAAGCACTCCTCGAGCATCTTTTTTTTTTTTTTTTTTTTGTATTGCAACTTACAGATGTTGTTCGTTTGTGACCCAAGCATCTCCCCCGCCCACACACAAACACTATAGGCAGTCCAATGTGTGTTCTCTGGTCCATCTGATTAGTCTTAAATATGACTTTTTCTTTGCAACTCCAGGAGTCAACTTTTCACTTCTGAAGTTGAGACTGGTGATTTTTGGGAACTATTTAATGAAACCGTCAATTTGGAACCTTTTTAGACATCTGTTTCTCAAACTAGAGACTCTGAAGCACTGTGGCTTCTGAATTTTCTTTTGATCCTGGTTAGAGGCAATTTGTGTTGCTCTGTGAAGGGAGTAGTACACACCGTTGTATGAAATCTTCAGATTCTTTGGCAGTTTCTCGAATGGAATAGCCTTCATTTTTCATAACAAATATAAAGTGATGAATTTCAAAAATAGTTATTTTTCTGACATTTGAATCTATCATGAATCCCACAAATGCTGAGTCTCCCGGTACTCAACTAACCTAAAGAAGGCTAATTTGGTTGCTTCTTTAACATTTTTCAGCTCTGCTGACATAATTGCAAAAGGGTTTTCTAATTATCAGTTATTGTTTTAACATGACAAACTTGGTTAAGCTAACAATTAGCCCTGGAACACAAGTATGATGGCCCTCTATACACCTGTTTAGATGTATTAAAGTCCAGCTATTTCCACCATAATAGTCATGTACAACATCAACAGTGTATAAACGGTCTTTCTGATTTTTATCTTTTTGTAATTACATATGTAAAATACACACGAATACAAGTTTCATTTGCTGAGAAACATTTCATTTTCTGGATGATGTTAAATCGCTAATGTTAGGTTATGCTTTGAAATGAATAATGAGAGAGTAAGTAGAAACAGATCATCTTTAATTATACTAATCATCCCAAACTTGCTCAGAAAATAATTAAAAGGGTCAGCTTAATGCAGATTTCTGAATCTGTGTGCTACTCTTTTATTTTTGCATATAATTTTTAAAACCTTTTATGCTGCATTTCTTTGTCATTACAGAATGTTTTTTTTGAATGAAGAGTATTTTGAATAGTCCAACCAAGATTAAAAATAAATCAATGAAATTGAGATGAAGTGGGAATACTTTTAGGATATTTATAATATTTTAGAAATGATTCCGCTCCTACCATTTGGATTGTTTGACTTGCTGCCCATTCGCAGCAGTGCGAACTACTTTGCTTAATGCTCAGAATAGATGATGTGTACAGAACACAAGTTGTGATGGATTAAATCGTCACACTGTTTATTAAGCCAGACATTGTATTATCCGGATGCAGGATACGTGTTAGTGTGAGGTGATGGTGCTTTCTCTTGGTTAATCTTTATGATTTAAATAGTGTGTGATTCAGAGTAGATCGTGAGTCATGACTTTTCAGAACTAGTGTTTTTATCCAAGATTTCTGCACTTAACATTTAATGACTAGATATGTTAACCTATACTCAGGTCTGCTACCGTTTTTGTATTGTGGGGGTAGGGTATTCATCATGGTTACACTTGTACGCAGAAGAATTTTCATGCATGATGGAGGGCATGAGGTTCCTTTTTTTTTCTTTTTTCTTTTTTTTTTAAATCATATTGTGCTACTTTTCCCTTGATACTGGTGTTCAAGGGCTGAAAACGTTTTGGGATGCATGGCATGTTACTACGCAGGAACACTTTCACATCAGTAGAAGTAGTATATATTGCTTTATGCTGTCAGCATGGGCAATTGTAACAAATGGATCAATGTTCCAGTTATATGAAACTCGGGTTTAAAACCGTACCAGTCAACTCAGTTGTGAGTAAATTAAGTCCAACCCTCTGACCGATACTAATCAATGTTTCATTCCATCATCACTGATCAAGACTTTTCTCTGCCAACAAGAAACTCAAAAAATGGAGTGATTGTGGGGGAAACAAAAAAAATCACCTTACTCAACATGTGGCATGGAGTGTGGTTAGCTTGTACACCACAGTTGAGTGAACACACGCCACAGACCACTGTTTCCCACAAACCTTGGGTTCAGTTATCTGGGCTGCTCCTGGGCTTGGGAACAGTTTACACACTTTATCAAATGTAAAAATTGTATGTGAAAGTGTACACACTGAAACTACTGCTATGTGGGTTAGTGCATCTGTTACCTCGGGTCAGGGGTGTACAGTAATGTCAATTTCTTCCCAGTGTGGTTGTTTATTTAGCAGTAGTACCAGAAATGAATGAGCTGGTTAACTGAAGCTTGTCATAAGGTTTTATTTTTTGGTTGAGACAGTTAAACTCGCTTTGCAGTGACATTATTAATGACATTGATCTTATTTGAAAGATCAAGATTGTCCTGTTGGCTGGTAGGGTGGAAATCTACTGCCAGAGGACTGATTGCTCCCAGATTAAGGGGAGTCTTTGTACATTACTGAGCCCAGCTGCAGTCTGAAGAAGAAGGCAAAGCGCTGCGGGTTAGTCCTGATAGATGACGTATTAGAAGCTGCAGGGAGATGACAGTCAGGTGGACCTTTTTCTCTACCCCTTCCAAATTTTGTCCTTCATCACCCTGTCGCCGGTGATCATCCACAGGATGGACAGTGATGTTTAAAAGGTCATGGCATGTCATTTCTGCATCAACAGACGAGGTCGTTTTTGTTCCAAGCATCCTTCAGCCTCTTGAGCCCCAAAGGCGCAAAGAGACCAGCAGCTCGGCGAGGACTCTCCTCTCCTGGTTTTACTTATTCAATTAGCATAAAAAAAAGAGAGGGGTTGCTCAACCAGATGCTCCCAATCACAGTACAGCTCTCACTCGCTTTCCCAGGAAGTGTTCGGCTCGGGTTCTGCGCTCAGGACGCTAATGACGCTTAATTTTGTAAATGGTACATACTTAAATAACCATTAGATGCTGGAAGCATGAGCTGCTTTTTCTTTCTGTTGCTAATGTACAAATACTAGGCTAAAGATACAGGTGCAGTATAGGCTTTTTCAAAAAGATGGTGGGCATTGTGTTTAGTCTTAACTGCTTTCAGTGTCTCAGTGAGTAATACTTTATTTTGGAAGGAGGGTTGTTTTTGTTTGTTTATTTTTAATATTATTTTAATATTAATAGTATTTTTTAATATATATTTAATTGCATACCTGTTTGCCTAATATCGAAGATCTGCCTCAGTGCAATTCGTTTTTCATTCATTCATTTTTTTAAGCTGCTTAATCTTAATTAGTGTCGCAGGGAGTGCTGGCTCTGTGGTAAAGTGGGGTACACCATGAACAGTTCACCAGGGCACACAGAGACAAATATTCATACTCCCCATCACACCTAAGGGCAATTTGGAACGAACAGTTAGCATATTGTGTATATTTTTGGACTGTGGAAGGAAACGGGAAGAAACCCACGCAAGCACAAGGAGAACATGCTAACTTTGCATACAACCCCTGGCAAAAATTATGGAATCACCTGTCTTCGAAGATGTTTATTCAGTTGTTTAATTGAATGTTTAAAAAAGCAGATCACAGACATGGCACGAAACTAAAATCATTTCAAATGACAACTTTCTGGCTTTAAGAAACGCTAAAAGAAATCAAGAAAAAAAATGATAGTAACAAGTTACTTTTTTAGACCAACTGGGAGAATAAATTAATTGTGAGGGGGGAAAAATTATGGAACCACCCTGTAAATTTCCATTCCCTAAATTAACACCTGAATCAGATTAGATCTGCTCATTAGTCTGCAGTTAAACGGGAGTGAACATGCCTTGGAGGTGTTGCACCAAGTGGACTGACATGAATCATGATTCTAAGACGAGAGATGTCAAATTGAAGCAAAAGAGAGGATTATCAAAATTCATAAAGAAGGTAACTCATCATGCAATATTGTAAAAGATGTTGTTTGTACACAGTCAGCGGTGTCTAAAATCTGGACCAAGTACAAACAACATGGGAAGGTTGTTCAAGGCAAGCATACTGGTAGACCAAGGAAGACATCAAAGCGTCAAGACAGAAAACTTAAAGCACTATGTCTTGAAAACAAAAACAAATGGGAGGAAACTGGAGTCAACGTCTGTGACCGAACTGTAAGCAACCGCCTAAAGGAAATGGGATTTACCTACAGAAAAACTAAACGGAAGCCATCATCAAAAACAAGATTACAGTGCGCCAAGGAAAAGCAATTGTGCACTGTGGATGATTGGATGAAAGTCATATTCAGTGATGAATCACAAATCTACATTGGGCAAGGTGATCACTGAATTTGACTTTCATATATTATATAAAAAAGATAAATACTCTGAGCCCCGGAATGGAACCGTGGCCGCCTTGCTGTGACATGAATGTGCTAACCACTGTGTCACTATGCTGCAGCGCTTATATATGCTGATCTTTCAAAGAATAATCAGTAATTGACATATTACCTGTTGGTTTTTGTATCTTTTTCATCGTTCCAGTACAATCTGACCTTTAATTTTTAAATACGCTTTTGTATTGGGGGGGGGGTGTGTGACTCTGCTGGCTTCTGGCCTGTGCTGCTTTTAGCTTCCTTGCATAAACTCTAAAAAAGCTTAATACCCCCATTTCATTGGACTACGGCATGCGAGGCTCGTGTAGCGGAAAGGAGCGGAACATGCTCAAAAGCACGTTTACGGAATATTTTAGCCTGCTGGAAGCATATGGAAGTGGAGAAAGACTTGAGGAATAACTACGGAGTCACACGGAATGAC
Source organism: Plotosus lineatus (assembly GCA_024760905.1). NCBI lineage: Eukaryota > Metazoa > Chordata > Actinopteri > Siluriformes > Plotosidae > Plotosus > Plotosus lineatus. The sequence goes on along the minus strand of CM045735.1, from coordinate 21,113,386 downwards.
ACGGAAGATGAGGGAATCATTGCGGAACATTTGAGGATGACATTTTTGCTTCTGTAAGTCTGCTGTGCTCCAGTGAAATAGGGGTATTTAACCTCAAAAGTTAATCTTGCTTAAAATCTCAACCTTGCATACAAGCCGTAGTTTTTTAAAAATGTGACTCTGAATGTTTCCCAAAGAATTGTAAGACGACTGAGTGGTGTCACGTGTAGAGAATGCCGTATAGTTTAACGATGAGACCTATTTCCATGACTTGCTCGCCTCAGCTTCTTTACCAATCATTGTTTTCTATCGGATTATATTTGAAATTGCTGAAGTGTTGTGCAAACCCAGCTGTCAGGTTGCTTACATCTATTCTCTCATGATTGGTACCCGAATTAATTCGGATCAACCTTATCTAAACTGGCAAATAAACAGCAGTACTTTACATCTGTGCTTTCCACCTTGCAGGTCATTGTGATGAAGAGGTCTCTGGGCGTGGGCTATGCGGCCGTGGACAACCCCATATTCTACAAAACCAACACTTCCATGCTTTTAGGAGATGCCAAGAAGACCTGCGACGCATTGGCTGCTAGAGTGCGTGAAGGTTAATTGCTGAGGCTGGTCAATGACGGAAGAAAAATCACTGCACTCTTTATTTTATTTTATTTATTTTTATTTTTTTAAGGAGACAAATTGACCCTCAAAACCTTTAGACAAAATCGAAAAGATGACGCCCTCCTTAGAGCACTCGTTATTTCATCCCCTACAATAGCCGTGAGGGTTTAGCTTGTTTTTGTTCCGTATTTACTGTGTTCTGCCTAATTCAATTATATTAAAGTACAAAACACATTTCAGCAGTTCATCCGTAGCGGCGAAGCACAACTTGTCAGGGGGTTTTATTAATCAATCATACATTTGGCGATCATTAACCATAGATTTTCAAGTGAGATCCATGCATGATGAGACCAGTCTGAGAGTGTGGAAGATGAAATATTGTACGTTTTTATTTAAATTTAATGAAACAATCCATTAAAAAAAAAAAAAAAAAAACTCATCAAGGAATAAAACATTAGAAGGATCAATACCAGAAAATTCTAAACATCAGATCGAAACCAGATGGGAGGCGAGATTTATCCTCCTGAATATTTGAATAAACAAGATGAACGTCAGGATGATGTTCAGGTCTAATCTCATGCTGGCATGTTTCCCACGCCACGTTCCAAGTCGGTTCGCGGCACTTTTGTTTGGCATGTTTTGACAGCTGTTAATAATTCAAAGCATTATGAGGGAGAACACAACAGATCCTACCTCTCGACAGTATTAAACCCGACATCACGATCCCTAGGACGAAGACGGATTTCCCTAAGCACATTTCTCAGCTAATGGCTAATTTTGCTTCTCTCCAGCAGCATTAACACACCCAGCTTGCTCCTTGATTTTGGGCTTTAGGTCTGCTAGACACATTTGCACCATTTCGAGTAATTGTTGGTATCAAGTTTTACTGTATTTTAAGACTAGCTCTTTTCAGTCCAGAAGCTTAATCAAAAGACAAGATGAAATAAGCAATAAAACAATCATTATATAGGAATTCAGTAGGATTTGAGAAAGAAAAAATGAACAGGTAGTTTGTTTGATTGGTTGGTATGCAGATCTCGCTCTACTTTTTACTGTGTTGATGTAGAAATATCGATGCTCTTATCACGAGCAAAGTGAAGGGACATTTCATTCTCATGGTCTGCAGATTCAAACAAAATGTTAATGATGTACTGTGAAGTGTGTGTGTGTGTGTGTGTGTGTGTCTGTCTGTCTGTCTGTCTGTCTCTCACCCACACACACACAGTTTTACTCTCCGCAGTTCATTGTGAAACACCACTCTTAATAAACCTGTAGATTAAGAAAACACTGATTCAGATCATTTTTCAAGCTTGCATGTGTTCGTCTGATGATACTCCAGAGGTTTTTAACTTTGTGAAGCATGTGAAATGGAATTGTTTGTATTGCTGCATCTTATCTTTCACACAAGCACTGATCAGCATTATCTGCACAATTGGAATGATTGCCTATTGTCACTCTCCCCTATGATTCTTGGAGGAGTTGCATGAGTTTATCATGAGGGTTCCTTCACTTTGGTAACAAGTGACACTCAAGACACAATGATGATATCTTTTTCTACACCCTTTTCCAGGCTTAAAGGAACAGCATGGTGGTTATACTATTTGCCTGGCTTTTCCCGAATGGATCTTTACACCAACTTCATCCTATCTTCAGCTGATCTCCTTGACTTGGTGTAATGCACCCGATGGCAGAAGTAGTCAGAATAATTCCATGTGTAACTGCTGTAGGTATTTGAAACCAGCTGTGTTTTGGGGCCTAGACAGCGACATTTTTAGATGAGGTAAAAAAAATCTGTGCGATCACGGATGTACTTAATACAGTCTCAAGAGAGAGATCTACAAAAATATGTTCTTGTTCAAGGTGGGGGGTTCATTTTTGTGCCCATTTGAGTGTGAAGCTGAGGGTGGAAATCCTCATTACGATTGCATGAGTATGTCATGAGGGCTCTTTCACCTGGGCAACAAGTGGCACTCAAGACACGATGGTATCTCTCACTGCACCTTTCTACCACTGATTGTTACAAGTGCTCTGGGTAGGTACAATCAAGCCGGTTTCTAATCATAGATTGAGTTTGTGTTGATTTGATCTCATCCTTTTGTGTTCTGAAGCCTGACCATGATGTCGGCTTTTTGTGATTTCGCCCACCATTGCCTCAGTTGTCCTAGTAGTTGTTCATGGTTGGGTTCACAGCTGAGCATCATGATTTGGAATTATAATGGTTTTAGATATGAATTCTTAGCTGAACAGAAGAGCACTGTAGCTGTATCAGTTCTGATTTGATTCCATGCAGTTAATAGAACCTTCTTCTGCACGGGGTTCATTTGTTCCACCCATTTGAAGTGCTTAAATCTTTTCCTCTCGGCTGTTCCCTTTTCTCTCAGGAGTCATTACAGCGAATCATTGCATGTTTGATTTGGCAGAGGTTTTTACGTTGGATGCCCTTCCTGACACAACCCTTTCGCAAGGGACAGAAACACGCTGACGACTTTGCAGCTACTCTTTACGAAAGTCAGCAATGGTTCTTTTACATGAACCTCTCACCATAGACAGTGAGAGACGTGGCCGGCCTTTGATAACCCAGTTAGCTGCACTGGAGGGGAGGGGGGGGGGCAGTGACAACCTTGTTGAGAGTGGGACTCAAACCCCCAACCCTCGGATCAGCGATCTCGTGCCCTTTACCACCAGGCCACCACTGCCGCCATTTGAAATGCTTAAATGCAAAGCAATATTAAAACCACTCTCTATCACCACCTTTATACATGGAAAGAAACGTGGCCAAAACACTATCTGATCTCCAAATGTCCCGTTTCAGGCTCGTGCCTGCTGTATCGCATTTACTCTTAAAAGCATTCAGCGTCTTTCATAGAGAGGGAAATTTCGACAGGCCTCTGTATTGTTCTTCTCATTCGTTCCCTATTAAGCTTGACATTTAAGAAATATAAACATGTACGAGTGTTCTTAAGATATTTTTATTGACCATCTGTCCCTCTTGTATATTTCTGAATGTTCGGGGGGGTGTTTTCGTAATGCTAGTGGATAGGATGCTTCTTGTAACCTTGCTTAGATCATGAGCAATATGGGGAATGATAAACAACCCTGACCTTTTATCACAAGTTGCAGTAAGGGGCTATTCATGAGATCAGTTCATCAGTTACGGCATATTACGGCATACGGCAATAGAGATTTTGTATGATGATTGTAAGTTCTCCTCATGTGGGGTTTCTTTGCTTTCACCAGTTTCCTCCCACAGTCTAAAGACATGCACATGAGGCTTATTGGCTGTTCGTGATTGCCACATGGTGTGAGTGTGGCTGTAAATTGTTTCGTGTGTTGGCCTTGCAATGGACTTGTGACCTGTTCAGGGTGTACCTCGCTCTAGTCCAGAGTTGTCTGGGATAGACTCCAGCATCCCCATTAGCGTCATATAATTAAGCAGTTCAATGAATGACTTCTTTTCCTTTCAGCTTTTTCCATTTTTCGGGGTCGCCACATCGAATCATCGGATTCGCACATTTGATTTGGCATAGGTTTTTATGTCGGATGTCCTTCCTGACACAACCCTTTAGCAAGGGACAGAAACACGCTGGCGGCTTTGCAGATGCTCTTTATAAAAGTCGGCAATGGTTCTTTTACATGAATCTCTCACCATAGAAAGTGAAAGACATGGCCGGCCTTTGATAACCCAGTTAGCTACACTGGAGGAACAGTGACAATCCGGTGGAGAGTGGGACTCGAACCCTCAACCCTGGGATCAGCGATCCAGTGCCCTATACCACCAGGCCACCACGGCCCCTGTAGTTCATTGAATGGCTAACATACATTATGGCCACTGACTGATATTACACTTCTTTTCCTTTTGAGGTTTTCAGGGGTCTGCCTTCTGATTAATGTTACACTGATTGATTTATTTAATTTTAATTACAGTGGCACCTGCCAAGCAGTTGACTATATTAAAGATCATGAACAGTCAGTTCTCAAAGGTGATGCATTGGAAGCAGGAAAAAAATGAGTCGTTTGATTGAGCAGGGTCATGTTGTGATGGTTAAATGACCCGGGTATTCATTGCCAAAGCAACAGGTCCCTGTGGGGGTGTTCCTGGTATACAGTAATGAGGAAGTAGAAACTAAGGAAGGACAACTAGTGCACGAGTGTCGCGAGCGCTCAAACACTAAGTGCGTGAACGTTTAGCATGTCTGTTATGATCTCGCAGAAGAGCTACTGTGGCACAAATTGCCGAAACCGTTAATGCTGCATGGTGTCAAAGCACAGTGCACTGCAGCTTGCTGTATATGGTGTTGCCTAGCTGCAGACCAGTGAGGCTTAACGGATGTCGATGTAACATTCGTAGCACAAAGACAATTATTGTTTGCACTGGTCTGATAATGGGAAATGCATTCTCGGCTTTCTCGGCAGCTTCTCAAAGTGTCAGTAGATGTGTTTGTAAGGGTGGCTGTCTTTCAGCTGCTACACCCTGTTTTGTGTGTTCAGTTCATTTTTTGTAACCGCTTTATCCTAATTAAGGCGCCCAACCCAGCCGGCTCCGTGCGAAGGCAGAGTACACCCTGGATAGCTTGACAGGCCATCGCAGGGCGGAAACACACTGACAGCTTTGCAGCTACTCTTGTCGAAAGTCAGCAATGGTTCTTTTACATGAACCTCACACCATAGACGGTGAGAGACATGGCCGGCCTTTGATAACCCATTTAGCTGCGCTTGGTGGGGGGTGGGGGGGTCAGGGGTCAGTGACAACCTTGTGAAGAGTGGGACTCGAACCCCCAACCTTAGGATCAGCGATCCAGCTTCCTATACCACTAGACCACTACTGCCCAATCTGTTTTATATACTGCAAGAGGATCAAAGTGTCAGGAAAAGTATTTTCATGTGAGTGCAGTAGCAGTACAAACATATATTGTAGGCATACTTGCCTGTTTAATTTATGTACAGCTGGACTATTAAAGCCATATACACTGGATGGCACGTCAAAGTAAAAAAAACAAAACAAAAAAAACGAAAAAACATCCATATTAACATGTCTCCTGTTTTATAAGTGGATTTGTTTATGGTGTAAATAAATTAGGATATAAAACTGGACAACTGTTCATGAGTGCAGTTCTTTCCGTTTTACTTTCTGTGGAAATGGCAAAGCCATACCATGGCAAGTGAAATGAAGTTTTGGAGAGAAAAGTGGCTGGTCAATGAGTCGTAGAGGGTGGTCTTGCTTTTTTTTTTTTTTTTTTTTTTTTTTTTTTGTGCTTTGGTGTAGGCAGTGTTTCTGCAGGCGAGTCCATAACGTAAGCCTCATCAGTGCTGCCACAGTCTGTGTTTCCGAGCCAACTTCTTATGTCACGTCTCATTGTGCTTGTTTCTCTTAAACTGTGGAACGACGTAGGTGTGCCCTTAGACAGGTTCTAATTTGATTCAGACTGAAGACATGAAACCAGACCACGACCTCTTTTGATCCCATCTGATTAACCAAGCATCCAATCAAATGGCCATAGTACACGCCGTTATCCATCAGCAGCTTTAAACCCTGTGCGTTTGAGTAAAATGTCAAATGCAATAAGCCCAAGGTTAGATTGTTTCTTATGGCTACACCACATGCTATTAAGACATCCAATGTGACGACCAAATGCATTCCGTCTCATTCTTATGTCTGCCTTGACTGTGAAAAACGGCAAGAGATCATCTTGCAGTGTGACGCCGCAGAGGTGTCAGAGATGAGCCTGTAATAGCATCCAGGAATCCATCCAGCAACTGAAGCCTCTCGCCGCCCAGCTGAATTTATCAATCCTTTCCATACAACATGCACCGACTTCTTTTGAACATGTACAGTAGTGGAGTGGTGATCAAGACTCCCCAGGGTCAAGGGTTTTACACAGTCTGCAGCCAAGCGCACAGCTGTTTGAACCAGTGCCAGGTAAAGTTCAACAAACTCATATGAAACACGTCTCTTGGACTAATGGATCTTTGCAGAGGGTTGGCGCCGCTTGTGACTCAGACCTGTAAACGAGCGGGAAACAGCCTTGTTTTTCAGTTCTTCGTTTTGCTTAATTCGGCACTTTATCAGATTACATTATTAATCAAATCGGAATCATAATTCAAGATTTTTCGTAAAAAGAAATATCTTGCCAGGTGATTAGGTCTCTGCAACATTGCTGCACCTGATCCAATCATACTAGTGTCATATATAGGTCATTGCTGTGCTGAGAGTTAACTGGTCTGGTTTGGTCTGGTACCTTCCGAGTTGTAGGATGACTCTTGGCGACCTGCCATGAAGGATAACACCTTGATTATCATCTTTATGGAGGTTTTCTAGGCAAGGATAGTGCAGTGGTTTGCCATTGCCTTCTGGACGATGTGAACCTACGGGCAATTTAAAACGGCCAATTAACCTACTGTGGATGTTTTTGGACTGTGGGAGGAAACCCACGCAAGCACGGGGAGAACATGCAAACTCCACACATAAACAACCAGGCCGGTTATCGAACCCAGGCCTTCCTGTTGTGAGGCGGACGTGCTAACCACTACGCCATCATGCCGCTGAGAGTTGACTACCACCCAAATAATATCAGCTCATTGGTGGTCCATGTACACGGTGTGCGGACATTTGCTCCCAGGACAAATGCTCACAACCTTAATGAAAAACCAGACATTTGCTCTCATCTTTTTTTTTTATTAGTTCTAATAAATGCATAATGCTAAATTAACTCATTATACATTAGAGTTAGGGTTTAGGGTTAGGGTTAAAATTGAACATGTTTTATGTTGTGAGCAAATGTCTTTTTTTTTTTTTCTTCATCATTAAGGTTGTGAGCATTTATCCTGTGACCAAATGTCCTGGAACCCCTGTACACTGATAGATGAAATCAACCTCAGATGAAGTTGCCATATATTTATTAAAATAGCTGGAATATTTGCATGTACTGACGTTCTCAGCATTAAACAAGAAGTCGTGAGAAATCAGGAAAACTCCAATATCAGTGATCAAAGCTTAAAAACCAAGCAATTGAACAAAACAGTTAACCAGTACCACACCACCAGCTTGTTTGTATGAAGGAAAAGTGTTTTATGTTTAGAAGAACCGTGACCTGGCTTAGAAAGCAGCTGGGAAGTGTTTTTGTGCCCGTCACTCGGCGCTGTGGCCTACCTCCCTCATCACGCTCCTTATCTCATTCCGTGACATGGCAGCCACTTTGGCCTGTCAAGAGAGGTGCCTCTTATCTGCAGATTTCCGTGAGAATCCAACCCCCGCCTCGAGAAATGCCTGAAAAGAAGCTGTGGAATTGAGTTAAAATCCCACAGGAATTATCAGACCATGGGATCCTGAATTGGAGAGGCCTCGTGTTGTTTCCCTTGTTTTTGTTTTATTGTCGTCCCCAGGTGTGTTTTATAGCGTATATCAGCATTTCACGTTTTAAAACACAACTTGACAAGGTATACAGTGTCTTAAATGTTTTTGGTAAAGTATTTAAGTTCTTGATAGTGTCCTGTACCATAAAAATGCAAAAATGGGAAGGTAAATTCTAGCGAGGAATGGGGGGGTGGGGCTTTGCAGTGGGCTCCGAGCTTCCTCATCCAGGCAGTAGGAAAGGTGATGTAAGAACAAAGGCCCGAAAGTGCGGCTCCTCGGTGGAGTCGGGTATCAAGAGGATAACCAGTGCAGCGTCAAAGGGAGCCACTACTGCCCGACACAAAAGAACGAGTGACACCAGAAAATAGGGATGAAGTTTCAGAGGCTGGGCATGAAAAGGAAAACATCACCCTCTCCCTCTGTCTGTCTCTGTCTCTGTTGGTTGAAAGACAGCAAAAAGAAAAGAAGAGAAAACTCGGCCCCCTTATGCGGGTTAAGATGTCTCACCACTAAAGGAATTTTTACCACTTTAAAGTCTACCTCTGAAGATACAAAAATGCTCCAAAATGGCATCACCATCATGAGTGATTAGATCCTTTTAATAGAGATGGGCGTGACATGCTGAAACGAAGGTCAATGATGAATCAACAGGAGTACACGGAAAATGAAAACACAGACCGCGCCTTTTATCATACCAGAGTTTGATCTGTGGTCGTTGGCAGCTGAAGAAGCCCAAAGGCAGGCTTGGTGCCCTCATTGCTTGAGGCTTTGTGCCTGACGAGCTTATCGAGAACACTTTTTCCCCAAGGTGGGGGACAGACAATAGGCTTTCGTGCCATGGAAAGAGAGTGTAGAGTTCTGGGTCCCTCCCTGAGCATGCAAGGTTTCTGTTCGTGAGTAAACGGCACAAAAGAGTGAGCTTTCCACGTCTTTTACAGACTGAACCGTCTCACACACACCATAAGTTATAACTGCACGGTTCCATCTGGTTTGTTGATACTGACTTCCCAGCCCCACGCAATACAGTGCACTGTGTCTCCAAATATGAACAATGATGGCGCGGAGCTAAAAAAAATACATTCTTTTTGCGTGGATGTTTGTTTTATGGTTTGATGGCAGAACTGTACATTAGACGGTATATTAGAATTTGTTGTTCAGATTTCATTCGTATAATTTTGTCCCCTCTAAAAATTTCAATCTACTGATCAAGTGATGTTTGCCCTGGTTATGGAATATCACTAGACCTGGCATGCTTTACATGTTTGATATAGAAGCGTCACAATTTAACATTCGGGTATGTTTTGGTAATACTGGTGACAGTGTAGATGGCATAGCTGACTATAAGTGGCCGATAATATGCCGTGGTGACTGGCCTCATAAATATAGAAACCCTTTGCCAATTATACTTCTCTAATTTGTTGGGCGGCCCGAACACTGGTTGTAGAAGGCGCTTTTTTTTTTGTTTGTTTATTTTCTGTAACCGCTTAATCCTTATTAGGGTTGTGAGGAGGCTGCCGCCCATCCAGCCAACTCCGGGCGAGGGCAGAGTACACCATGAACAGCTCGCCAGGCCATTGCAGGACAGAAACACGCTGACGGCTTTGCAGCTACTCGTCAAAAGTCAGCAATGGTTCTTTTACTGCCTCAAATCATAGACAGTGAGAGACATGGCCGGCTTTTGATAGAACAGTTAGCTGCACTGCGGGGGGGGGGCAGTGAAAACCTTGTGGTGAGGTTGGTTTGAACCCCCAATCTTGGGATCAGCAATCCAGCACCTTTTACCACTAGGCCACCACTGCCCTAGGCTTTTTTTTTTTTTTGCTTTGTTTTGCTCTGAGGTGGATGTGCTACTCACTACACTATGTTGTGCTGCCATGAATAAAAAGAGTCATTGCTTTGTTCTTGGTGTAGCCTTTAAAGGATTTAAAAATAACACCGCAACCACATAAACCTGAATCTATACCCAGATATAAGGATTTGGATGTATAAACAAGTAAAGGTAGTGCCAGCGTGATGCACCAGTGTTTGAAGCCTTTTATTCGTCAAAGATCAGTTTTTGTGCATAATGGTTCAATTCAGTTCATTTTCTGTAACTGCTTAATCTTAATTAGGGTTGCGGGGAGGCTGGCGCCCATCCCAGCTGACTCCGGGTGAGGGCAGAGTACACTCTGGACAGCTCGCCAGGCCATCACAGGGTGGAAACATGCTGATGACTTTGCATGTGCTGATGACTTTGGGGGGGGGGGCAGTGACAACCATGTGGAGAGTGGGACTCGAACCCCCAACCTTAGGATCAGCGATCCAGCTTCCTATACCACTAGGCCACCACTTTCCTGCATAATGGTTTAAATAATAATAATAAATAGAAGGCGGAAGTCGTGCAAATGAAGCTTTGTTTAGTAGGAACCATTTACATCAGTGTCATTTTGTTGTTCCCAGTGAAACTCATTCCGAATTCAAGTGCTGAGAAATGGTGATTCATTTTATCCTGAAGACTGCTGATGGTCTCAGTGAAAGCTCCGATGAATGTTCAGATCGAGTTGCATTTAGTGTATTTGTCTTGGCTGCTCACCTTTGCGAACACATGTGTAGGAAAGTCCAGTCCTGTGTTTGACTTGTGTCTGTGCTTTATCATAATTTAGGAGGGACGTGCATGGGCCAGACTGTCTGTCAGAGTCAGGCTCAAACATTTGTTCAGCTGACTTTTTGCTCCTCCAAATACATGATCAACCCATCTCATTACAGTTGAATAAGACTGTGTCTCGTGACCTTGTACACATCAAAGTTATTAGTAGAGGAAAAATGAAGTTAAAGTTTTTGGGGATGAAGAGAAATCTTCGTTAGTCTGATTGCTCAGTGACTCATTCATTAGACTAATGATGTATGAGGCAAGGCCCTTCCCAGCCCACACAGAATCTACAATTCAAGGCCAAGGATGCAGGACCGCATCCTCAATGTAATTAATTATTGGTCATCATCAGAGAGATTCTGCATTCCTGCTTTTCCTGAGACGGCTGCAGATATTACTGGCCTGTTTTAGCGGGTGTGCATGGGAGCGCTAAGGGGCAACTGTGAGATCTGGAACCAGGACGCAATTTGTCACTTAGCATACAGCAAACGTTTGGTCTGGAATTGATTCCAGTGAAAACTATTTAAGCACTGAATCCCAGAATTAACTGTTTGTTTTGGAATAGAAGTCTGGCAGCGACCTGACCAGATAACATTGTGTGTGTGTGTGGGTGGGTGTGTGTGGGTGGGTGGGTGGGTGTGTGTGTGTGTGTGTGTGTGCGCGCTTACTGTCACTTCAGCCTCCTCAACAGAAAACATGAACGATATTTGCAGGAAAAGTTTTGGTCAACTATAGTATGCATCAGTATGCAGTGGTGGCATGGTGGTACAGTTCGCTGGATCGCTGATCCTAAGGTTGGGGGTTTGAGGCCCACTCTCCACATGGTTGTCACCCCCCCAGTGCAGCTAACTGGGTTATTAAAGACCGGCCATGTCTCTCACTATCTATGGTGTGAGGTTCATGTAAAAGAACCATTGCTGACTTTCGACAAGAGTAGCTGTATAGCTGTCGGAGTGTTTCCGCCCTGTGTTAGCCTGGTGAGCTGTCCAGGGTGTACTCTGCCCTTTCCCGGAGTCGGAACTTTTTTTTTTTTCCACGTTATAACTAATTTTCTGTATTATTTTTTTAAAAGCCACTTGAAGTGGCTCACACTAATGTATTAGTTCTTGTTAACTCCAATGTGTATATACAGTGCCAAGTCAGAGATTCTCCTCAAATCTGGTGTACATTAGCTCCTTGATAGGATATGATGCTGACAGTCAATGAGTGCTGGAAATTACACAACACAAAGTCAAACACACACACACACACACACATACATTGCTGCATTTCCTGGTTGAATGAATCAGTGAAAAATGTACGATTGTTCTACTAAATTGAAAAGTGAAATCCTGCGATGCATGTTTATTTTCACTGAATTGAACAATGCATCACATCACAACACCACCACATCATGTTGAATAATTTTGTATATTATAACATCCCTGGTGGTTACACCCACAACTCCGTGATCAGATTATTCAGTGCTTGGCGGACCCTTTTCTTTGCGTGACCACTGAGCAGTATATAAGACCCAAAGAGAAATCCCAACATCCATTTAATTAAAACAAACACAGCTTAACTCGATCAAATACAAATGTCGTATAATTACTTTCACATTTTTTCACTAAACAGATTTAACTGGCTGTCATGATGATTTTATAAGGAATAACTCAGTGCCTTCAACTCTGCAAGAAAATTTTAGATCAGTGCTTTCTTATAATAACTGATTATTATTTGCACTTACAGTATTTGTACTGTATATTTATAATAAAGTTTACTACTGTGTGTGTGTATGTATGTATGTATGTGGGGCCGGTGGTGTAGTGGTTAGAGTGCTGGGTTCATGATTGGGAGGTTGTGAGTTCAAATCCCACTGAGACTCTCACTGTGCTAAGACCCCTGGGCAAGGTCTCAACCACAAGTGTGCCTCTGTTCACCCAGCAGTATAAATGGGTACCAGTAAAAAATATACTGGGAAGGTAACCTGCGATGGACTAGCGTCCCATCCAGTAGGAGTTGAACTCCTGGTCGCTTCACGCTACAGAAACCGGGGATAAGCACCGGCCTGATGAGCCGCTAGGCTCGGGTGTAAAAACCCAACAGACTTACTTTTACCTTACCTATGTATATACATTTTATATATATATATATATAATATGAATCAAACAAGGATAATTCTTCGTGTTGTACCGTTAAAGGAATTGAATTTTTGAATTGTTTGAAAATAATCAACATGCCTCCTTTAATTTTTTTTTAATATATCACAGCAGGAATATAAATTATTATTATTATGATGAATAAAGAAATTATACATTATCTATTTATATACTCATTAATTTTCTGAACCACATAATTCTAATTAGGGTCGTGGGGTGGTTGGCATCCATGTCAGTCAACTCTGGACTAGGGCAGAGTACACCCTAGACAGCTCACCATGCCATCACGGGGCAGAAAGACACTGATGGCAACCCAGTGGCCTATTCATTAATTCATTCATCTTCTGAACCGCTTAATCCTAATTAGGGTCGTGGAGAGGCTGGCACCAACCTCTCACCATAAACAGTGAGAGACATGGCTGGCCTTCTTAAACCCAGTTAGCTGCACTGGGTTGACGGCACTCACAACTTGGTGGTAGTGGGGCTCGAACACCTGACCTTCTGGTAAGCCAGCACTTTACTATCATGCATCTATTTCCCCTCTGTTTATATAATTTTGTGGTGTCTGTTATTGTATAATTGGGTAGCCATCAAAGTTTTAACATTGCTTGGCCCAAAATGTTGCACACGGTAGTATTTCCATGGAGGGTATTTAGCCTTGATCACAGCATGTAATCTCCATGGATTTATTTTCTCCAGTTGGTCAGGTAGAGGCTCAGCAACATTAATACGTATTATAAAGAATGAAGTCAGAGGTCATTTTTCCTTCCTTGATGGGATATAAAATGGTGACTCTGATAATAAAAGAATGGTTGAGGGAGCATGAGCAATCATTTTCATATATATATATATATAATAGGATTTTCTGAGTAGATCCTTCCGTAGTCCGTAGAGAGTGCTCAATACTTTTTGGTAGCGCAAATAACAAAAATAAAAGGACAGGACAAAGACTTTCTATTGAAACTCCATTTATCACTACAGATCTGTTTCGAGGGGTGGTGAAACCATCCTTTCTCTTCAGGTGATTATAGAAGAATCTTCTTCTTTTACTTTCGGCTGCTCCCTTCAGGGGTCGCCACAGCAAATCATCCGCCTCCACCTCACCCTGTCCTCCGCATCTTCTTTTCTGACTCCAACGACCTTCATGTCTTCCTTCACCACATCCATAAATCTCTTCTTCGGTCTTCCTCGAGGCCTTCTGCCTGGTAGTTCCAACCTCAGCATCCTACTGCCAATATACTCACTATCCCTCCTCTGTACATGTCCAAACCATCTCAATCTAGCCTCTCTGACTTTGTCTCCAAAACATCTTACGTGGGCTGTCCCTCTGATATACTCATTTCTGATCCTATCCATCTTCGTTACTCCCAGGGAGAACCTCAACATTTTCATCTCCGCTACCTCCAGCTCGGCCTCCTGCCTTTTCCTCAGCGCCACTGTTTCTAAGCCATACAACATCGCTGGCCTCACCACCATCTTGTACACTTTTCCCTTCATTCTTGCTGACACTCTCCTATCGCACATCACACCGGATACTTTTCTCCAACCATTCCAGCCTGCCTGCACACGCTTCTTCACCTCTTTTCCACACTCTCCATTGCTCTGGATTGTTGAGCCTAAGTACTTAAAATCCTCCACCTTCGTTATCTCTGCTCCCTGTAACATCACCGTTCCTCCTGGGTCCTTCTCATTCACACACATGTATTCTGATTTTCTGAGGCTAACCTTCATTCCTCTCCTTTCCAGGGCATACCTCCACCTCTCTAGATTTTCCTGCACTTGTTCTCTGCTCTCACTACAGATCACGATGTCATCTGCAAACATCATAGTCCATGGAGATTCTTGTCTCACCTCGTCTGTCAGCCTGTCCATCACCATAGCAAACAAGAAGGGGCTCAGAGCTGACCCTTGATGCAGTCCCACCTCCACCTTGAATTCGTCGGTCACACCGACAGCACACCTCACCACTGTCTTACATCTCTCATACATGTCCTGCACCACTCTAACATACTTCTCTGCCACTCCAGACTTCCTCATGCAATACCACAGTTCTTCTCTTGGCACCCTGTCATATGCTTTTTCCAGATCCACAAAGGCACAATGTAGCTCCCTCTGACCTTCTCTGTACTTCTCTATTAACATCCTCAAGGCAAACATTGCATCTGTGGTGCTCTTTCTTGGCATGAAACCAAACTGTTGTTCACAAATGCTGACCTCTGCCCTTAGTCTAGCTTCCACTATTCTTTCCCATAACTTCATCGTATGGCTCATCAACTTTATCCCTCTGTAGTTGCTGCAACTCTGCACGTCTCCCTTGTTCTTAAAAATGGGCACCAGCACACTTCTCCTCCACTCCTCCGGCATCTGCTCACTCTCTAGTACCTTGTTGAATGGTCTTGTCAAAAATCTACTGCTACCTCTCCTAGACACTTCCATACCTCCACAGGTATATCATCAGGACCAACTGCCTTTCCATTCTTCATCCTCTTCAATGCCCTTCTCACTTCACCCTTACTGATCTTTGCTACATCCTGCTCCTCAATGGTTACCTCTTCTACTCTTTTTCTCTCTCATTTTCCTCATTCATCAGCTCTTCAAAGTACTCTTTCCATCTTCCCAGCACACTTCTGTCATTAGTCAATACAGTTCCCTCTCTGTCCTTTATCAATCTAACTTGCTGCACGTCCTTCCCATCTCTATTTCTCTGCTGTGCCAACCTGTATAGATCATTTTCTCCCTCTTTACTATCCAACCTCTCATACAAGTCATCATACGCCCTCTGTTTGGCCTTAGCCACTGCTACTTTCGCCTTACGCTGTGTCTCCCTGTACTCCTGTTTACTCTCTTCGGTCCTCTCAATGTCCCACTTCTTCTTGGCTAGCCTTTTCCTTTGTACACACTCCTGCACTTCCTCATTCCACCACCAAGTCTCCTTATCTACTTTCCTTCCAGAGGACACACCAAGTACTCTCCTACCTGTGTCCCTGATCACATTTGCTGTGGTTGTCCAGTCATTTGGAAGCACTTCCTGGCCACCCAAAGCCTGTTTCAACTCCTCCTTGAAGACAACACGACACTCTTCCTTTTTCAGCTTCCACCACTTTGTCTTCTGCTCTGCCTTTGCCTTTTTCACCTTTCTCACCATCAGAGTCATCCTGCACACCACCATCCTATGCTGTTTGGCAACACTCTCACCCACGATGACTTTGCAGTCACTGACTTCCTTCAAATTACATCGCCTACACAAGATGTAGTCTACCTGTGTGCGCCTACCTCCGCTTTCATAAGTCACCCTATGCTCCTGTTTCTTCTCAAAGAAAGTATTCACCACAGCCATTTCCATCCTTTTTGCAAAATCTATCAACATCTGTCCTTCTGCTCCTGTCCTGGATACCAAACCTGCCCATCACTTCCTCGTCCCTTGTTGCCTGCCCCAACATGTCCATTGAAGTCTGCACCTATGACCACTCTTTCACCTCTGGGGGTACTCTGCATCACTTCATCTAAGTCACTCCAGAATCTCTCCTTCTCTTCTAGCTCACATCCTGCCTGTGGGGCATAAGCACTAACAACATTGAGCATTACACCTTCAATTTCTAACTTGAGATTCATCACTCTGTCTGACACTCTTTTCACTTTTAGAACATTCCTGACAAACTCCTCCTTCAAGATGACTCCGACTCCATTTCTCTTCCCATCCACACCGTGATAAAATAGCTTAAACCCTGCTCCTAAGCTTTTAGCTTTGCTACCTTTCCACCTGGTCTCCTGAACACACAGTATGTCCACCTTCCTCCTCTGCATCATGTCAACCAGCTCTCTACCTTTTCTGTGCATAGTTCCAACATTCAAAGTCCCCACTCTCAGTCCTAGACTCATGCCTTTCCTCTTCTCTCTCTGCCTACGGACACGCCTCCCACCTCTCCTTCTTCGACGTCTTCGACCAACAGTAGTCCAATTTCCATCAGCACCCTGTTGATTGACAGCACTGATGGCGGTCGTTGTTAACCCGGGCCTCGACCGATCCGGTATGGAGGTAAGACTTTTGATTTGCATTTTAAGTAATTGGCATTGGTTTTACGTCGGATGCCCTTCCTGACACAACCCTCTGCATTTCTCCGGGCTTGGGACCGGCATGAGGGGGAGAGACACTGGTTAGTGCCCCCCCACCTCATGGCTGCATTAGGTGATTATAGAAGAATATATAATATAATATATATAATCCTCTATAATCACCTGAAGAGAGAGGATGGTTTCACCACCCCTCGAAACAGATCTGTAGTGATAAATGGAGTTTCAATAGAAAGTCTTTGTCCTGTCCTTTTATTTTTGTTTTATATATATATATATTATATATTTGCACCCAGAGTCCTGACTTTAACCATATTGAAAGTTTTTGGGATGTACTGGAGAAGACTCTATGCACAAGTTCAATTTTTTCATCATCAATTCAAGACATCAGTGAAAAATGAACACTGGATGGAAGTAGATATTCTGTTGCCTTAAGTTTGTTGAAACAATGTCATAATGATTACGTGCTGTAAGCAAGGTTAAAGGCAGAGCAACAGCATATTCAGTAGTTAGTTACTGGGTGGCATGGTGGTGTAGTTCTTGCCACTTCTACCTCACAGCAAGAAGGTTTGGCTTTAGTTCCAGGCTTGTATGTTCTTTCTTCGTGTGTTTCTTCTGGGTTCTCTGCTTTCCTCTCACAGGTATAAAATCACACGCACTTAAAACTGATTGGCTGTTTAAAATTTGCCACTAGGTGCAAGTGTCTGTGTTGCCCTGGGATAAATTGGAGAGGTGTTCACAATCTACCTTGCCTTTGCTCAAAATAAGTTGAGATAGGGGCTGTGGTGGCCTGGTGGTAAAGGGCGCTGGATCACTGACCTTCAGGTTGGGGGCTCAAGCCCCACTCACCACAGGTTGTCATGGCCCCCCCAGTGCAGCTAACTGGGTTATCAAAGGCCAGCCATGTCTCTCACTGTCTATGGTGAGAGGTTCATGTAAAACAGGGGTCAGGAACCTTTTTGACCAAGAGAGCCAAAAAAAAAGACATTTTAAAATCTAATCCTCTGAGAGCCATATTATTTATATATAATACTGAATACAACTAAATTGAAAAAAGAAGACCAACAATGAGAGTATAATAAGACTCTGAATTTATTTTAAACGACATTGTCATAATGAAGTTATTTATTAATAAGAAAAGTACTTCTTACCATTAATGCGACTTCTGGTGCTGCATAGAGTTGCTGATGGCTTTGTAGTCCGGTTTATACGGGGTGAGGTTCAGCTTCATGCAGGCGTTTAGGCTTAAATCTATTAAACGTGACTGCAGGTTGGTCTTGATGTTTTTCAGGTGAGAAGGACTGCTCACATGCGCATGTGGAGCCAAACATGGACTCACAAGCTGCAGTGTTTATGACGGGAAGCACAGCCCAAGTTTTGGCAATCAGCTGGTCTGTGGGTTGAAGTTTTTCCATGTCTGTCCCTTTGTGTTTGCTTGCCAGCTGTGCTTGGCTTCATGCAAATGAGCTGTTCAAAAACGAGGAAATTTACCTCTTTACTCAAAAACGACACATGCAGTCTGTGGCTGTTGTTATAATCCAATAAAATTAGAGCTTCAAGGTGTCGGACCTGCCCGCATAGTGGCGTACAGAAAGGATTGGCTCTCCGCTGCTCGCCACAGTGATGTGGCATTGAAAATAGATGTATAGATTTAAATGCACGAGATTATTCATCGGTTTTTGTTTTATTTGATGGCTTTTTTGTATTTTTATTTAAATGACAGTGAAATTATGTATTCGTTATTCTGTTAAGAAAGGCCACCTGATTTATGTGAGAGCCAGATACAGTCATCAAAAGAGCCACATCTGGCTTGCGAGCCATAGGTTCCCGACCCCTGATGTAAAAGAACCATTGCTGACTTTCGACAAGAGTAGCTGCAAACCCATCAGCTTGTTTCCACCCTGCGATGGCCTGGCAAGCTGTTCAGGGTGTACTCTGCCCTCGCCCAGAGTCAGCTGGGATGGGCGCCAGCCTCCCCGCAACCCTAATTAGGATCAAGCGGTTGCAGAAAATGAACTGAAGTTGAGATAGGTTCCAACTTTTTCGATTTGTGAGATGGATGAATGATAGTATAATTATTCTTCCAAATATAATACTATTGAAAACTCAAGATTAGGCTTCTAACATATAGCTGAAATGAAAGTGCAAAACATTTTGGTGTCATGCATGAAAGGAAAAAGTTTCTTGAGCAGCGAGCCATCATGATGTCTTTTTGTTTATTGATGTTGGTCTTGCACTACATGTCCTAATGACCTAATCTTGCTTTGAAATGTACCTCATCTCATTATGAAAAATGTATTATATATTTATGATTAAATGATTAAGTGTTCATGAATAACATTAATATATTGAGGGGGGATCCTGCTTCACAGATGTAGAAAATGGATATGCCTGATCAGTCATGCATTGGCATCCATGCACATGTTAACACTGATGACTTTCTTGTATAATTTTACATCAACGGAGCTTTGACCGTGAATTTGGCTTCGTTTCAAAAGCTAATACAGTAGACTGATTACCTTCCTTCATTCCAATGCTCCAGTTTTGCTTATGCTGATTATCTTCCTTTCAGGTAAATAGGATCTCATTCCCACTCTTCATTCCTTTTCAAGTCTATGCGAAGGCGGTTCAGCCGTTCCCGATTCTGATTTGAAACCTTACCTTTTATTTAATTTTCACAGAAGGTTGTGAGCAGATGATGAACTGTGCAGGTAAACAGAGTTTGCTCCATGTCTTCCGTGTATACACACACAGGGGTGATATGTATCCATTTCCTTCCACAAGAAAAAAAAAAAATATATATATATATATATATATATATTCATTATGTATGTACTCCTACAGCATAGACATGTCATGCATTCTCCATTTTACCAAAAAATCTTCAGCATTTTAATCATGTGACAGTTGTGACAATACTAATGTTTCTCAATATGGTGGAACAAATGCGAGCTAGTGAGCAATGACTTAAAATCAAATTTCAGTTTTACAACTAAAATGAAATATTAGTACTGTGTATCTTTTTGGACAATAAATATTTAAGAAATATTACAATATTTGAGCAATGATGTATTGAATATCAACACAGCTCTGATTTGGCCACACGTACACCTGGTAAGAAATTCCCAGCAGTCCTGCTTGTGCAATGTTGCTTTAATACTCATCACCATGTAAGCACTGGGGCATTGCTGGCCTGGTGGTAGGGTGTTGGGTCACTCGGAGTCGACTGAGATGGGATTCAGCCTCCCCGCAACCCTAATTAGGAATAAGTGGTTCAGATAATGAATAAATGTTGGCACCGTGGAAGCATGGTGGCGTGGTGAGTTAGTATGTCCACAAAAAGAAGGCATTACAGTTTGCATGTTCTTCCTGTGCGTAGGTTTCCTCCCACTGTCCAAAAACAGGCACAGCAAGTTATATGGTGAATGGTTGTGTGAGCGTTGGTCCTGCAATGTCCTAGCGAGTTGTCCAGGGTGTACCTCGCCCTATCCCAGAGTCATTAGTGGTTTGCAAGCCCACCCTGAGTTTGATTACCAAGTCTTGCGTTTCTTTTTTAAGTTACATGTTCTCACCGTGCTTGTCTAGTTTCCTCCTTAGTTAGCTGACTAATTCTAAATTCACTATCAGTGCTTCTCAAATATTGGGGCGCGGTATGATGCTGGGGGGAGTGGGTTAATGACACTGGGGAACATGCTTTTCTGGAATAGTCTACAAGAATTAAGTGTAATTGCACCTCCACTCCAGTAGTTGGCAGTGGCGCTGCTCTCATTGTTGCACCATGGCATGGTGAACAACCTGCACCCACACCGGCCCTTTGCGGATAAGATTGCCCACCCCTGCCGTAAGCCAAATAGGTTCACAGTCAAGAAAGTTTCTGTACATTTGACATTTTTGTCCTCATTACGTACATCAGAATCACTCACTGTTAAGAACCACTGAGGATTTCTTACTTTTTATGAAGAATGATTTTTTTTACTCACCCAGCCAACATTCTTTCTTTCCTTACCAGCATTTATCAACAGCAGTGAACTATGTTCAGGAGTTGAACCCTGTGGCTGCTGGGGACCTTTCTATGAGGAGTTTGGATGTTCTCCAGTTGCTTACATGGGTTTCCTCTGGATATTCTTATTTCTCCCACAATTCAAAGACAAGCATATTAGGTCAACTGCCTACGCGAAATTGTCCATAGGTGTGAAGGTCAGTGTGAAGGGTTTTTTTTTGTTGTTGTTTTTTTTGTTTTGTTTTTTTGTCCATGTTAACGAGCTGTTTAGTGTTTAACTCCACTTCTTAACTGAAGTCAGCTGGGATTGGCTCCATCTTTCCCTGGAACATAATGATAAGTGGTATGGACAATGAAAAAATTAATGGTTTATCATGTTAAGATGCTGTAGTTGCTGTCCATTGTGATCATTTGTCAGAAAACACTTGACAATCTACCTTGGTTTTTTATTATTATTAAAACTTAATTAGTGCAATACTGTATACAGTACTCTAGGCCTGTGTCAAATAATATCAGATGGAATCTAATTTTTATAAGAAAGGCTCGCCACATATGGCTGATACCTGATATCAGTATCGGATTCAATGCATCCTTGTGTGTAACTGATGTAAAGTTGTAATTTTACTCAGACAGACTCAGTGCTTAGTAATTGAACATCATTCAAGGGTAATGAGTAGTAATGAAGCACAGCTGTTCGTTACAGCCCCACTGCTCCAGGGTCCTGCTTCAGTCTGAAGTGTGGAGGTGTGCGTGTCCTTTCCATGTGCACTCAGGCACCCTTGGGTTCTCCGATTTCTTCCCACTAACCAAAACAGTGCAGGTAGGTGAATTGTTTGTTTGATTGCTCACAGGTGTCAATGAATGTGCGGATTGAGCCCTGTGATGCACTGACGTCCCATCCAGTTATTAAGGATAAATTGATGGCCTGTGGTCAGTATTCTGTTCTCATCCAGAGTTGGCTGAAATGGGCTCTCGCCTCACAATGATTCCAAAGAGCATTGAATGATTCAGAAAATGAATGAATCTGAAGTTATTGTTGATATTCTCAATGTCTCAACAAGCTTAGACAACATCATATTATTTCAATTGTCTGACAAGTTGTAAGTTGATGTGATGATATGGTGACGCCTTGGTCAGGGCGAAGCGTTTGATTGATTGTAATCCATTGAGCACCCTTTCAGGAAATTGTCAACACATCTGTGGGGGGGGGGATAATATCTTTCTCACTTTTTTGTAGGTTACTTTTTTATAAAATGAATAAAAACAAAGTGCTATCCATTTCAAATACCTAATTATTGGATAGATGTTTGTTTACTGCTTACTCAGCAGTCACTTGAAAACATCACATGATTCTTCCCATGTAAATCACAAGCTCCTCAGTTAGAACTTGCCACTTCCATCTTGACTCTTTGACGTCATATTCTGTTTGTGTGGAGAAACATTCCGAAAGAGGGAAAAAAAAGACCAAGGTGAGCTGTCTGTATACAAGCTTGACTTTTTCGGCAAGAGCATTACACCACTCCATTCCAGGAAATGCTGATGTATGTTTTGTTGCATATTTTATTGAGTGGATAATTTTGACTCATTCCAAGTTTCACTACATTTCCTGGGGTGATCTTTTTTTTTTTTTCTTGCCTCTCATAATTTGCTGATTTGTGGAATTTCCCCATTAAAGGTTGAGCAACTTGCATTTTCTAGTCAAGACACTTTAAAGCCAAGATTCTAAAATAAATAAATTTGGGTTGCGTTTCCAAAAACCGGCCGCAAATAGTCAAGACGATATCATCAAATAAACTGAACATTCAGATAATCGTTTATATGTCAGCTGGGGGGTTGGAGGGAAGGGGAGGGCAGTTTTTTTTTTTTTTTTTTTTTTTTTTGGAGGAGTCAAATCATGAATGCACAGTAAGGAAATGCAGCTTTGTTAATACGTCCAGCTTCTCAGGATCCATGGCTATGACTGTCTGGTACTGCTGGAGGTTCCGTGCGGATAAAAAAAATGCAGTTGAGATGCAATCGTGAAACATGAAGACATTGTTTGAGTGTAGCGAGGATGACCAGACAGCTGTACTTGTCGACATTGTCTGCTAGTTGTTGTATCTGATGGATTAACTTGTAAACGGTTCAATCAGAGTAAGGCACATTTCATTTGGTATCCCTGTGTAAGCTATGCTACAATTTAATTTTATATAAGGCTCATTAAAATTGCAGTTAGATCAGTGCTTCTCAATTATTTTTTTGTGGCACCTCCTCTGGGCAGAAAAAACATTTCACGCCCCCTACCACCCCGTGAGTGATTATACAGTAAATAGTATATATTTTTTGTCTATAAAATGATTACTACACCTCTCTAAAACATTGTATCTATATTAACATTGAAAACAAAAAAGAAAGAATTGTAGCTCAACTTAACATTGTTTTTTTAATCTGTAACAAAAAAGATTTAAAGTGCACCAATGTGCCGGAAATTGAAAGAAAAAAAGAAAATTCTTATTTAAACTCATTTAACTTGTGTCTTAATATCTCCGTCTCTCTCCACCTTCCTCTTCGTTCCTGTTGTTTCTCCAGGGGTTGTTTACTGCACTTCATATTGTTTGTTTCTGTGAAAAACCGCTACACCATAGCACAACAATGAGAACACTACTGCTAACTAGTGGAGTGGAGGTGCAATTACACTTAATTCCTGTACACTATTCCATAAAGGCATGTTCTCCAGGGTCATTACCCCCCCCCCTTCCCCCCATACCGTGCCCCCCCAAGGGGGGGGGGGGGAACCCCACAATGAGAGGATGGAGTTGGATTAAAATGAATAAACTAAGCATAAACTATACATATTAATTACAAGTTATATAAGCTAACATGTGGGCACTGGTGGTCTAATGGTCAGGGCGCAGGATCGCTGATCCTAAGGTTGGGGGTTCGAGTCCCTACAGGGCTGTCACTGCCCCCCCCCCCCCCCCCCCAGTGCAGCTAACTGGGTTATCAAAGGCAGGTCATGTCTCTCACTGTCTATGGTGAGAGGCCTGTAAAAGAACCATTGGTGACTTTCGCAAAGAATAGGCTGCAAAGCCGTCAGCGTGTTTCCACAACCTGGAGAGGGATGAGCGCCGCCAGGCCAAATCAGCTCAAGTCTCGCCATGAAGGCACCCCAACGACATCCCCGAATGTTAAGGGATAAGTGAAGTGGTGAAAAGAAAAGAAGCTAACATGACTTGGTTTGATTTCAAGTGACCAGGCAATTATATTCTGATGAATATAATCTCCACCATTGTGGAAAACCTCTGCACATCTCTGGACGCGTGGGGTTCTGGATCCCACTTTGGAAAACGTAGATTTAATAAATGGAATGTGGAATAGATGAATAAAGTGTTTATGCATGAAATCTTACATTTTGAGATCAGATTAGTTCTTATACAGGTTGCTTGAGGGTTTTTTTTTTTTAAACTCTCCCTTGTCAGAAAGTTGTGGGAAAAATGTCCTGCATGTTAACATTTCTCAGATTCGTCTTGTGCTTGCTGGTTCTCAGAGCTTAGAGTCTATTATAAATATTTAAGGGAAACTGTTGACATGAAGATAACAGTGACAAATTGTGCTGTGTGCGGGAAGAAAGCACCTACAATCCATAAGTCTACGATCATGGGTCAGAGCTGCCTCCTTTTATTTTAATTTGGTGTTTGTTATAAGATGATATCCATCATTTTTATAATCTGATATAAAAAGTTTTTGGATGACATCAAGTTCAGGATCGTGTGTGTGTGTGTGAAGATTTTGGCAATTTGTTAATTTTCAGGCGGTTGCTTGATAGCACATGGAACATTAGGTCATCCGTGTTTATATCCGTGTTCTGCTAATTCATAGGGAGAAAAGCCGATTCTCCTATGATGTGCTGCTAAACAGAGAATTTACTCATAAACACAAATACAATTAGATTACAGTAAATTTACACAGCTCTATTTTTGTTTATTTAGTTTTGCTGTAGAGCTACAAGCTATATGTACCTAACAAGTAATGTATGATCAGAGAATACTAATTTTCTTTAGCATTGACTTGTATTAAGACAATTCTTTTGAATATATTATAATTTTCAAAAGCAAACTTCATTCAGAAGGACATGGTGTTATTTAACAACAAAAAACATACACCAATCAGCCATAATGTTCAAAACAATATTACAACTGAAAGGTGAAGTGGGGTGGGGAAAAAAAACAACAACTTATTAACCAGTCTGTACAAAGACATCTCATTCCAAGATTCAAATTAACTGTGTTGTATTTTTCATGATTTATTTGTATTCTAGCTGCAAATCACGGTACACAATACATTGACTGCAATTACTTAACATTTATTCATTTATATACACTCGTCCTTCTCAAAAAATTAGCATATTGTGATAAAGTTCATTATTTTCTGTAATGTACTGATAAAAATTAAACTTTCATATATTTTAGATTCATTGCACACCAACTGAAATATTTCAGGTCTTTTATTGTTTTAATGCTGATGATTTTGGCATACAGCTCATGAAAACCCAAAATTCCTATCTCAAAAAATTAGCATATCATGTTCAGGTAGTCTAAACGAGCTATTAACCTAATCATCTGAATCAACCAATTAACTCTAAACACCTGCAAAAGTTTCCTGAGGCTTTAAAAAACTCCCAGCCTGGTTCATTACTCAAAACCGCAATCATGGGTAAGACTGCCGACCTGACTGCTGTCCAGAAGGCCATCATTGACACCCTCAAGCAAGAGGGTAAGACACAGAAAGAAATCTCTGAGTGAATAGGCTGTTCCCAGAGTGCTGTATCAAGGCACCTCAGTGGGACGTCTGTGGGAAGGAAAGTGTGGCAGAAAACGCTGCACAACCAGAGGAGGTGACCGGACCCTGAGGAAGATTGTGGAGAAGGGCCGATTCCAGACCTTGGGGGACCTGTGGAAGCAGTGGACTGGGCTACAGATGCCGCATTCCCCAGGTCAAGCCACCTTTGAACCAGAAACAGCAGCAGAAGCTCCTGACATGGGCTACAGAGAAGCAGCACTGGTCTGTTGCTCAGTGGTCCAAAGTACTTTTTTCGGATGAAAGCAAATTTTGCATGTGATTTGGAAATCAAGGTGCCAGAGTCTGGAGGAAGACTGGCGAGAATGAAATGCCAAAATGCCTGAAGTCCAGTGTCAAGTACCCACAGTCAGTGATGGTCTGGGGTGCCATGTCAGCTGCTGTGTGTGTGTGTGTGTGTGTGTGTGTGTGTGTGTGTGTGTGTGTGGTGTTGGTCCACTGTGTTTTAACAAGGGCAGGGTCAATGCCGCTAGCTATCAGGAGATTTTGGAGCACTTCATGCTTCCATCTGCTGAAAAGCTTTATGGAGATGAAGATTTTCATTTTTCAGCACGACCTGGCACCTGCTCACAGTGCCAAAACCACTGCTAAATGGTTTACTGCCCATGGTATTACTGTGCTCAATTGGCCTGCCAACTCTCCTGACCTGAAGCCCATAGAGAATCTGTGGGATACTGTGAAGAGAAAGTTGAGAGACACCAGACCCAACACTGTGGATGAGCTTAAGGCCGCTATCGAAGCATCCTGGGCCTCCATAACACCTCAGCAGTGCCACAGGCTGATTGGCTCCATGCCACGCCGCATTGAAGCAGCCATTTCTGCAAAAGGATTCCCGACCAAGTATTGAGTGCATAACTGAACATAATTATTTGAAGGTTGGCTTTTTTGTATTAAAAACATTTTTTTTTTTTGGTTGGTTTGTTTTTTTTTTTTTGTTTTTGTTTTTATTGGTTGGATGAAATGTGCTAATTTTTTGAGATAGGAATTTTGGGTTTTCATGAGCTGTATGTCAAAATCATCAGTATTAAAACAATAAAATATCTGAAATATTTCAGTTGGGGTGCAATGAATCTAAAATATATGAAAGTTTAATTTTTATCAGTACATTACAGAAAATAATGAACTTTATCACAATGTGCAAATTTTTTGAGAAGAACTAGTATGTCTGTCTTCCTTTCGGCTTTTTCCCTTTTACTCGGGAGTTGCCACAGTGAATCATCTGATTCGCACGTTTGATTTGGCAGAGGTTTTTACGTCGGATGCCCTTCCTGTCACAACCCTTTTTAGAGCAGTTCTACTCTGAGCTCCACTCGGATAACAGAACTTCTCACCCTATCTCTAAGGGAGAGCCCTGCCACCCTGTGAAGGAAGCATATTTCAGCCACTTTTATTTGCGATCTGTTTCTTTCAGTTACTACACAAAGCTCATGACCATAAGTGAGGGTAGGACCGGTCCAAACTACACTTTATAACAGAGGCTGCACCGATTTGCCTGCCCATCTCCATCCTTCCCTCGCTCGTAACCAAGACCCCAAGATACTTGAACTCCTCCACTTGGGGCAGGACTTTATTCCAGGCACCTAGGGTGCATTCCACTCTTTTCCGACTGAGAATCATAACCTCAGACTTGGACATGCTGATTCATCCCTACCGTGTGACACACAGCTGCAAATTGCTCCAAGGTGAGCTGAAGGTCCCTGCTTGAAGAAGCCAAAAGAACAACATCCACAAAAAAGCAGAGATGAGATCCTATGGCCACCAAATCAGAACACCTCAACGCCTTGGCTGCACCAAGGATTTCTATCTTTAAATATTATGAACAGAACTGACGACAAAGGACAGTTTTAGCAGAATCCAAACCCCACTGGAAAAAATCTGACCTGTTACAAATGCAGACCAAGTTCTGGCTCCAGAAATACAGAGACTTAATGGCCCATAGCAACTTGTCCAGTATGCTATTTTCCTAGAGCACACCTCACAAGATAGTCCAAGGGATACGGTCGAAAGTCTTCTCCGAGTCCACAAAGCACATGTGGACAGATTGGGCAAACTCCCATATTCAGCCCAGGGTCCTGTAGAATGCATTGAGCTGGTCAAGAGTGTTGTGGCCGGGACAAAAACTACATTTGTTCCTTCTGAATCTGAGGTTCAGCCATTGGTGGCTCCTCTCCAGTACCCCTGCATAGACTTTCCCGGAGAGGCTGAGGAGTGTGATTCCACGATAATTGGAACATACTCTCTTGTCCCCTTTTTTGAAAAGGTGATCTGGCATCCCAGTTTGCCAAGCCAGAGGTACAGCCCCTGATGACCCATGCGATGTTGTCAATCAAGACGGTCTTACAACGGCCAAAGCCTTAAAGTATTCTGGGTGGATCTGTTCACCCCCAAGGCCTGGACACAGAGGAGCTTTTTAACTACCTCTGCAAGCTCTGCCACAGTAATGGGCAGACCCCGTGAACCCCCAGGCTTTTACTTTTCTACAGAGAGTGTGTTGGTGAGATTTGGGTGGCTCTCAAACTGTAGCTTCTAACTCTCTTCCCAGTCGATCTGTGGAGTACTGCTTCCCCCTCCTGATGCATTGGATGGTATTCCAGAACCTTTTCTAGGCCAACCAAAGTCTTTTTCCGGGTCTTCTCCCAAACTCTTCACACTCAAGATTTTGCATCGGTGACAGCCCAGGATACAGCACTTGTAGCCTGTCCGTACCTGCCCACTGCTTCAGGAGTCCAACAGGCCAAAATGACCTGAGTAGCCTCCTGGTTCAGCTTGATAGTCCCCCCCCCCCCCCCCAACAGCAGGTGTCCACCACCTGATTTGGGGTTACCTCCATGACAGGCACAGAGATCTTCCGGCCACAGCTCTAGGTTGCCGCCTCAATAATGGAGACATAGAACATGGCCCGTTCGAACTCAGGATTCCCGGACTCGAGACTCAAGCCAAATGTTAACAGGAGACCTAAACTACATAATTGGGTTTCTAAGGTCTGGAGGGCTACCTCCCCACTGTTGAAGCCAGCTTACCCGAATTGGTGATGAGATGATAGCTCAGCTATGTCAGGGCAATAACAGTGTGTTGCTAAACTGCTGTGGTTCAGGTGAATGAAACATCAACTTCAAGTTGTTAAATCTCATTCCGCTTCATCACACCCCTGTCATGTAATATTTTATGATAGCATCCTGAGCCCAAGTGCTTTATTCATGCCATCATATCCAGCTCCATTCAACCATGATGGCTACCTCCATAATGTTCCAATGTTCTGTGAGATGTTTAAAAAGGGCACAAATCTATTTTTATTTTTTATTTATTTATTTATTTATTTTTAACCACATCAGGATATCTGTGTGACATCACTGAGAAAATGAATGTGGTTTAATGCAGCTGTTTCTTACACAGCCTTGGTGCAGTCTTTTTACATTATTGCTTTGTTAGTTTTGTTAGCTATGAGCCTAATATAGCTATGAAGTAAAAAAGACTGCACCAGTTAAAAAGTTGTGTAAGAAATGGCTGCATTCAGCAACATCAGGATATCTATGTGACATCATTGAGAATATTAATGCAGTTTAATTCAGCTATTTCTTACACAGCCTTTTAACTGGTGCAGTCTTTTTTTACTTCACAGCTAACATTAGCCTCATAGCTAACAAAACTAACAGAGCAATAAATCGGCTTTTATAACAGCCCATTATGTGGCCTTTCCTTCAGTTTGACTAAACTGAATGATTATGCAGGCCCGACAAACAGCCTTGCTTTCAAATGAGCAGCTGTGTTATTAATTGCAAAAAATGGGACCATTCCCTAAAGTGGTTTTGATTCTCTAGCGTGTTTCATCACATCAGTAGACACATTAAGCGTGGGGTTAGATTTAGTTTAACACTTCAGTCTAAACCCCCCAGTGATTCTTGTGAAAGCACTCTTGGTTTGAGCAAGGTTCAGGAACAAGACAGGAGAAATTTATCTTTACCTCTTGAAAGTAATCCAGATGTTGCAAAATGCACCTTTTTTTGTCAAGATCTCAGTTTTTCTAAACGGTGTCAGTAATCCAACGTTACACAGGCCCAGAGGTGCCAACAATTGGTGTATGTTTATCCTCATGATGGATAGTGCTGGTGTATTATAAGAGAAAGGCCTCAGTGAGATCATAGGTTCGTTCATGTGACGTTGGTCAAATGGGGAATGAGAATTCTGCGGTGCAGGCAAGGAGATCTGATGAGGTCTCACTGGCTGTAAAGTGTATCTCAGCTTGTTATGCCTACATCCAATCACCAAATGAAATCTTAATGTGTCCATGTTGACAATAGGGATGATATCAATGCTCATTATCAATACATATTTTTATCTTACATGAACCCCTGTATCAATGGGGATATTCTCCAAGTTTTAGCACAGATAGCCAAAATCACCTGAAAAGCTTGGTTAGACTTATAATGTTTAAATTATAAACCCCACACAATATAACACTAGTCACTACTATCAATATAACAGTTACAAATATAGATGTACTTTAATAAAGAGTCTCTCTCTCTCTCTCTCAAAAAAGGAATTTTGATATGTCAGCTTAATATTTTCAGTCTGGGTTAAACCACAGACAATTGAAATTGTAGTTACTGAGTAAGCTGATACCCATGACACACTTTTGGAAACAAATAAAGATTAAGCAAGATATCATTTTATTGAGTCCAAGCAGAAAATTGTATTTTAAATAACTTCTAATTTCAAGCATTTATTTCTAGCATAAAAAGCTAATTTATGAGAATTTATTTGAGCAGTAATAAATACCACTTTTTTATTTTATTTCATTTATTTAAATCCTTTCATTGTTAAAACTAAAAAAAAAAAATCTTTCGAAAGCTACTAGAATTGTTTTTTTTAAGTTACCGGGAAAAGTGTGTTTGGGTTTTTTTTTTTTTTTTTTTGTAAAGCTGTTTAAAAGTAGTTTTTTCTCATAATTAAAACAATAGCCCTTTTTGAACTCCAATTCTTCAAATATTATCCAAAGAAAATACAGTGTACACTTCTCAAGGGTCCTTCTGTATCAGAGTTACCAGCAGTGTGATGTGAGATGTAAACCATGCAATAAACTGATCATTTTGGGTCTCGAAACGTTCATGGAGTTGTTTGCAAAACACATCCTATTTCAATTATGAGGTAAAGCAATCGGCTGTCTGGTCTCATTCTACATAGGTGTGTTTATTTCTCATATTTCCTCAGAGGAGGGGGAAAAAAATCTCATCTCATACAATGAGTGATTTGTTTATTATGACTAAAAACATACTATGGAGTCACCCAACTGACAGATACAGGACTTCTGGATAAATCGAATTAAACCAAGGAAGTTTAATGTGGGTAGTGAAAACATCAAGGCATTGCCTCTGTAGCTACTGATCGGGAAACATGCATTTGAACAGCATCACAACCACAATGGAATAGAAATAAGTCAGTTAAAATGTGACTGAAGTGTAGAACTTCAACCATAATTTGGAGGTTTAAGAAATGTTTTGCATTATCCTTTTAGTAAGTACATGTTAAAAAGTGACAATCTAGCATAATTATAAAAATTTTTTTTTTTTATGATTTAAATGCAAATCCAACAAAAATGATAACTGATGGCATGATTTCTGGAACCCATGGAGATGACCCGTTTTCTCCATTGAAATGCTTTGCCATGCTTCTAATGAAGTCACCGTCAGTTGCTGCATGTTTGTGGAGTTCAGTTGCCATGAAAGGAGAGTCCTCGGTTTGCCCCAGAGTGTAGGCAGGTGGTGTATTTCAAAGTCACATCCACATGAATGACCGTTCTCCAGGTTTCCCAGCAGAACTTTGAACAGAACATCTTTGCGTGCCTGCTTCCCATAGCGTATTCTGGTGCCACCTTTTTCCCACTTAAGCAAGGCAGTCAAACCCAGCCATCCTTTTTTTTATACAACCTTTGTGTAAAAAAAAAAGGGGGGGGGGCGGTGGCATAGTGGTAAGGGTGCTACGCTCATGATCGGGAGGTTGTGAGTTCGAATCCCACTGAAACCCTCACTGTGCTAAGACCCTTGGGCAAGGGCTCAACGAAAAGTGTGCCTCTGTTTACCCAGCAGTATAACTGGATACCAGTAAGAATATACTGGGAAGGTAACCTGCGATGGACTAGCGTCCCATCCAGGGGGAGTTGGACTCCTGGTCGCTTCACGCTACGGAAACCGGGGATAAGCACCGGCCTGATGAGCCATGAGGCTCGGGTGTAAACCCAACAGACTTTGCCTTTTTTTTTTGCCTTTTTTTGTAAAAAAAAAAAAAAAAAAAGAGAGAGAGGGAAAAAAAACCCCCAATATGATTCAACAGTCCACCATCTTGCACTACTGCTGTAACCACTACGACCTGGTATAGTAGTTGTAGTGCTCTAGACCGCAAAACTCAACAAAAGGGTGGTTAGATCAGCATAACGTATCACCCGGACTGAACTGCCATCCATTCAGGACCACTACACACAACGCTGCAGAATCCCAATCACCCTGGGAATACGCACTTCACACTTATATGAATACATCCAGATGCTCACCAGCAGATTCAGAGACCGCTTCTACCCACAAGTCATCACGTTATTGAACTGCTGGAATAGCAGACTATTTCGACACTGTACACATATACACCATTACCGCCGCACCACAGCCACTACAGTACTTCTTTTTAGAATTCTATATTTATCAGATTTCAAGAATTTCGCCGCCTGTAATATTCTATTGTTACCTGTATATGATGGTAAAACTCAAAACTATTCCATGGTCAGTTCTAAAGCTTTCAAACTCGTTGTAGGAGCTTTTAGAAGTGGACAGTGGTCAACACAGGCAATGTGCTAGTCTGCAATGTGCTGTGTGTTCAGACAACTTCCTACCATAGATAGCATTAACTTCAGCAAATATGCTTGACTGCGTCAATTAGCTTTAGGTGCCAATGACTGCCGCTTTTTTTCCTTTCAAAAAGTAAAAATTAGCTAATCACCAACAACAAATGACAATTTCACTGTGATCATATTTATTATTCATTCATTGTCTGAACCACTAACCACTAATTATTGGTTGCGAGGAGGCTGGCGCCCATCTCAGCCGACAAGCAGAGTACACCCTGGACAGCACACCAGGACATTGCTGGGCAGAAACACACTGAGGGCTATGCAGCATGGTTCTTTTACATGAACCTCTCACCATAGACCGTGAGAGACATGGCTGGCCTTTGATAACCCAGTTAGCTGCACTGTGGGAGGACGGATTATAAAGCAATTTCTAAACAATTTCATCATTCATTCACTTCATCATTCCACAGTCGTCGTCGTCTTCTTCTTTTCCTTTCAGTTTTTTCCCTTTTTTTCCAGGGGTCACCACAGTGACTTCTCTGATTCGCACATTTGATTTGGCAGAGGTTTTTACGTCGGATGCCCTTCCTGACACAACCCTTTAGCAAGGGACAGAAACGCGCGGACGGCTTTGCAGCTACTCTTTACGAAAGTCAGCAATGGTTCTTTTACATGAACCTCTCACCATAGACAGTGAGAGACATGGCCCGCCTTTGATAACCCAGTTAACTGCACTGGGAGGGCAGTGACAACATTGTGGAGAGTGGGACTCGAACCCCCAACCTTAGGATCAGCGATCCAGCACCACCAGGCCACCACTGCCACAGTTCATCATTCCGTAGTGAGGAAGGTTATTCACAAAAAAAAAAAATCCCTAGTTGAGAGCGGCAGGAATTGATTGGCCTGCTACTCGCTCAATCTCGGGCTCTAGGTGAAAGTGCTGACTCGTCTATTAGGCAACTTTACCTAAGGTACGCTGTCAAAGCATCAATCCTTGCACGTTGAGGCTCAGTCGGTGACCTCAGCGACTGCTTTAAAACGAGGACATACACTTGCATCCATAAAAATAGCTAAAATCGCTTGATTCGGTTCTGGTTGAAATATTAAAAAAAATAATGAAATACAAACGCTCCCCAACTTGCATTCTTCCGATTTACGTTTTTTCGATTTAAAAAAAAAAAAAAAAAAAAAAGTCAAATTTTGAGTTTATACGTGCCTACGCAGTACGCTGACGTCATGATGCTGCATTCATTGTTTCCAAACTCTTGTGTGTGTGTGTGTGTGTGTGTATATGTATCTCAGTTATATAGTGTTACCCTTGTGTTAAGACGTCATCTGTGTTTACACTGTTTTTGTGGACTTTTGTAACCCTAAGCAAATCTGTTTGGTCAGAAGTGTAAGCCTACTAGCATGGGTGCAAGTCTCATACACAGAGATGAATTAACTATCTGCTCAGATCGGCACAATCTTTATATTTATTATCTTTTAGCAGAATCCTAAGAGTGTATACTTATTTTTATATTAATATTCATTCGGATTTGTATTTGTTCTTTGTATGTATCTCTTCAATAAAGTTTACTTACTTACACAAAAGAAAGAACTCTCCGCTTTGCTGGGAGACTGCAACAGTGCAGGCTGTGTTCCTTGTGCACTTGAAAGACCGGAAGTCCGTATAACCCACAGCAAGTACACTACTTTTGCAAGTACACTGCTTTCTGTATTGAGCGCTTCACATATTGTAAGCGTTGAGTGACTGTTTTAAGCTCCATGTAAAGTGACTCGGTATAAATAAGTGACTTGTTTGAAATTAATGTTGATATTATTTGATATAATTGAAATTATTTTACAATGTTATGTTTATAATAATTAATTTAGGGGTGTTTTATGGGATACTGTAATGGTATTTATGGATGTATAGTACAGTATGAGTGTCATACGTCACTGTAACAACTTACGTTCACTTTCAACTTACGTTGGGCCGTCCGGAACCAATTAAAAACGTAAGTCGGGGAGCGTCTGTATAACGAAAAAATAAGAATATATATAAAGACAAAGATATATTATAAGACATGTAATAGAGAAAAATGTAAAATACATCATCACCTAAAAATAAGCCCTTGTATCATATTTTGGAATGAAAATTAATATAAGCCCGGTCTTATTTTCGGGGAAACGCGGTACCAGCAAATCCAAAACCAAAAGGCTGAAAAGGAAAAATTTGAGATGGTCAAGTCAAAGTCCGGGACTCGACTTGCTTTGAAATACAGTACTGATTCAGGAACGGAAGAAATGCAGTAATGAAGAGCGGGCCAAAATTCCTTCATAAAGATGTGTGCAGTTGAGAAAACGCTACAGAAAACAATTACATCAAGTTATTGCTACTAAAGGTGGTCCTATTGAATTGCTACTGAACTGAGGTTATGCTTTAGTTTCTCCCGGCCAGCATTTGCATTTTTTTTCTGCATCTTTGTTAAATCCATAATGGGATTAGCTTTACATGATTATAAAGCCTAGTTAGGATCAGATGATTTTTATGATGTCTTGATGCTGAAATCAAGTGCAAGAATGTGAATGTGAAATCTTTTCCAGTTGACTGTGTGTATTTATTTATTTATTTATTTATTTGTCCTTTTTGCTCTTGCACTGCTGGTCAAGGTATAGTCTGAGTGAGACATAAACCCGCAGCTGTGGACCAGATGACTGGGGCCACCTGTTTCCTTCATCATTTACACGCTGCACGAATGTACAAACAACAGCAAATTAAAGTCCAGCAGCCTTGATTCTCTCAGCCTGTACACTACAGTTCACTCCTCAGCCAGCATCAGGAATCAATGTCATGTGTTAACTTTGTTTGTGTCTCTGTGAGCGCTTGTAAAATGATGTGTGTATTGAAAGCCATATGCGGCATTTGCATATGCGTGTCAAATTGCGTCGAGCGGATCAGTGTGCGGTTAATCATTTTTGCATGCGTCATGTGGCAAAACCTAAGAGTGCACATCAAATAAATTTTATCAAATGTGGGTGGTAGCAAAATTGTTAACATTTCTTAAATAATATTTCTGATATATGTAACATTTTAGAGCTGTTTGTCAGTGGCTAATATAAGGATGCCGTTAAAACATTGCTGACGAAATCATATATATTTTTTTGCTGTTTAAACGCCTCCAAATTAGGTACTTGCGTTGGGTTGTGGGAGTGATGGGTTATGGCCATGTTCTTGGTAGGAGGCACTGCAAAGAAAATGGCAGGGACAAATTACTGCAAAGAGTTTCGGTAAATTTTTCCCTGCCTTATTGGAGATAAAATTTAAAAATAATAATAATAATAATACATTAAGCGTAATCTTGGACCCTTAGTTTTCTTTTGGTAAAGCCACTGTACTTCCATCACAAAGTACTGTATACTGCTCATACTCCACACTTCCCCTACTGTCTTCATCCCCTAGTCCTAGTCCCGTTACATTCCTGCTAAATTGCACCTCCCACTTGAGCAGGCAATCAACCGCCCTGAACCAGACATTTGGGTTTGTTGTAATAATCTAATTTACCAGTCACTCACCAGTTTGGACCGAGCCCTACTCCTACAAAGCCTCTATAATTAAGTGTCCAGGATTAGAAAATTCATCAAACTATCAAACTAAACAAACCCCCTCCAAAAAAATACCTTTTACTTATTGCCCAAGTGTGTAAAACTCTGTCTCCCCTTTTACTTGTGTCTAACCCACAAGCGTGTGTGAAACCACTGCCTCATATCTTCTCGTTTTGGCTTTTCTGGTAGACACGCTCCTGAGGTTTCTGGACCTGACACAGCATTGGAAGAATTCCATTGTGGATGGTTTATTTTGGACCCGGCTGCTGAGCTGATAAGACGATGGAGACCCCCACCCTGAGTAAACACCTTGTATAAAATGACATGAAATGGGCTGAGAGAAGAGAGGAACAGTGACCCAACCTTCCCTGATATGTTAATGGAAGCTTGTGGCTAATGTTTACGTTACACTGGAATGTGACCCTGTTCATGCTGACTATTATTTATCATATAATTTGTAAAATAGATGTAATTATTTAAGAACTGAGTGGTCCCTTCTTAAATGATAAGCGCAGTTCTGGTGTGTTTGGATGGTTGTGGTCAACATAGCCTGCTGTATTAGTTGTCCTTACTCTTTTTTTTTTTTTTTTTGGAGAAGCACTATGCCTTTTCTCCTCTGTGAGACCATTTGTGGTCCTCACCATCTCCGAGGACACTCTGAACCTGCATTGCCTTATTATTATTATTACGAGTCATGCTGCTAATTTATAGTGAAATGGCAAATTCATCCATGTGGGAGGTCATTATTCTCATTCCTTTCCTCATCAGCAACAGCCGCCCCCGCCTTGGAGTCCGTGCATGTGTTCCTGGACAACTCCTATTGCTTTATTAAAATTTATTTTTAGTCCATCCAATTCCCAAATGCCCTGAAATGAGTCATATGAAATTGTGAAATTTCATTGTTTTTTAGAAAGTTTGAACTACCAGTTTGATGGGAAGTGGAATGTCTGATTTCTCAAAAAATCCTTCAGCACATACAACGCGTAAACATTCATTTTTGATGAGTACAGTATTCAACAAACAGTGAGATAGTTTGCTCGTTCTGCAGCACTATTGGTTGATTGTTATTGGTTTTTATCTCTGATCGGCAGCTCTTGATTAGTAGTAAACCTGGGCTCATGAGCAAGGTCACATTTTTATGGATGACTGTTGATGAAAGCGCACAATGTGACTTCAATAGTTGAGGACAGGACTAATGATATGAAGCCATTTTATGTTAATAAATGGGAATAGTAAGTTTCCTGACATACAGGGATCCCTCACTTTCCACGGTTAATTGGAACCGAGACACGAAGAAGGATCAACCCCCCCCCCGACTGACGTATACGTACATGTATATGTGTATATAATATCAATAAATCCATATTCAACGCTTAATTGCTTATAATAACAAACATTCAAAAATAATGCATAAGATATAAATCAAATATAAATACACACACATACAGACATGAGAGTGTATATATATATATATATATATATATATATATATATATATGTTTTTGTATATATTTATTTATATATATATATTTATATTTATATATATCTATATATGTTTTTATATATATATATATATATAATATAAATAAAGGTCGGCTACTAACAATCATACCCAGCTAAAAAGTAATTGGACAAATTCTTGAAACTGCTATTTGATTCTTGAAGATGGACTTGAACCAAATACCTAGTAATCACTCCTCATATTTAATCCAGGCACTGCTTCTTGCTTAAATCTATCTATCTATCTAGTGCCTGAGTCGTAGGATGACCATTGGCGACCCACCATGAAGGATAATGCCCTGGTTTTCATCATCATGGAGGTTTTCTTGGCAGGATTAGTGCAGTGGTTTGCCATTGCCTTCTGCACGATGCCAACCTATGGGCAATTTAGAACAGCCAATTAACCTACTGTGCATGCCTTTGGCTTGTGGGAAGAAACCGGAGCACCCAGAGGAAACCCATGCAAGCATGGGGAGAACATGCAAACCCCACACAGAAATGCTCAGGCTGGGAATCGAACCCAGGCCTTCTTGCTGTGAGGCGGATGTGCTAACCACTATGCCACTGTGCCACCCTCTTGCACACAGAACACAGAATATTTCGAGGATGTGAGAAACCATCTGACTCTTTCTTTCAGAGTGAGTGCCACATGTCTGAGTGAGCAACATCAGATCGTATTTGGACCTGTTTAATATCTGAAAACAGCTTTCTCTGTGTGTGTGTTTAAACCGTAACATTGAAAGCTCTTGTTTACATGGTTTGCATGTTGCACAAAGAAAAGGTAAAATATGACAACTTCAGTATATTGATGATTGGTATGAAACTGAAAACTGACAGAAACTGAAATGAAATGAGAAAGTTCAGATCATTACTCCTTGGCGCAGTCTGGGTCAAAGGAAAGATTACATGTGCTCATGTGTGTGTGTTTTGTTTTTACTAATCAGTGTATTCTTGTGTCACGCCTGGTTTGTATTTCACAAACACATAACTTACCCATGATGTGGGTATTGATGCATCCCTTTTCCAGGACAGTTACTGGTTCCTACACCTGTCTCTCTCTTTTTTTTTTTTTTTTGGTCCTATGTCTTTGGCATAGAACATGCACGAGGGCATTCATAACTCATTCCATACTGATTTGACATTACTCCATTAACTTTAAAGGAATTTCCTAATAGTGCTGTTTACTTTGCTGAGATTGAAAATGACAGTTTACCACATTGTGTCAAAGACAGACTTTGTGAAATGTATGTGTTCAGCCTTAGACAGCAGAAAACGTTTCTGTATCTTTCGGAGATTGTAAGCCAAATCCTGAGAATGCTATGTACAGTCAGGAACAAGTGGAGCTTGAGAAGTGAGGAAGCGTGTACAGGCAGGTTGGAATGGTTGGAGAAACGTGTCCGGTGTGATGTGTGATAGGAAGGGATCGGCAAAAATGAACGGAAAAGTGTACAAGACGGTGATGAGGCCAGAGATGTTGTATGGTTTAGAAACAGTGGCCCTGGGGAAAAGACAGGAGGCAGAGCTGGAGGTAGCAGGGATGAAAATGTTGAGGTTCTCTTTGGGAGTAACGAGGATGGATAGGATCAGGAATGAGTACATCAGAGGGACAGCACATGTAAGAGGTTTTGGAGACCAAGTCAGAGAGGCTAGATTGAGATGGTTTGGACATGTACAGAGGAGGGATAGTGAGTATATTGGTAGTAGAATGCTGAGGTTGGAACTACCAGGCAGAAGGCCTAGAGGACGACCAAAGAGAAGATTTGTGGATGTGATGAAGGAGGACATGAAGGTCGTTGGTGGTAAGAGAAGATGATGCAGAGGATAGGGTGAGATGGAGGCAGATGATTCGCTGTGGCGAACCCTGAAGGGAACATCCGAAAGGAAAAGAAAGAAGAGCCATGAACAAATGGAGCATAAAGTGACCATAGCCTCTGGATGGCCATGCTTCTCTTTTCTTGGCAGTCACAGATATGCTCCTGTAGGAACGAAAAAATATAGCTCTTACATTCAGACCAATTTTATCCAAATACTGCCCTCTGATGCAGCATGAGCAGCGATCTGAAGGGTTACATTAAAAGCATTAAAGTGTTTACTTGTATACTTTTATTTGCTTATGTACATTTCCTGCCAACCCCCCATTTAAACAAAAAAGGTGGTTTACTCTAATATTTTGTTAGCTTTAATTACAGTATGTGAGCGCCATGCCATTGTTGCTTCAGTTGGTCTCGTCATGAAACGATATCAGATCAGCTGAATGACCTGAATGGTCAGCTTCTATCGTCAATAGACTTTTCCCTCCATGATGGCACTGATATAAAATTGGGGCTTAAATAGTGAAAAAGTGGTTCATGGGTTGCCCTTCAATGATCTGGCAAGCTGTTGCAAGCATCTTCTCTTACTCCAACGACCTTCATGTCCTCCTTCACCACATCCTTAAATCTCTTCTTTGGTCTTCCTCTAGGCCTTCTGCCTGGTAGTTCCAGCCTCAGCATCCTACTACCAATATACTCACTATCCCTCCTCTGTACATGTCCAAACCATCTCAATCTAGCCTCTCTGACTTTGTCTCCAAAACATCTTACATGTGCTGTCCCTCTGATATACTCATTCCTGATCCGATCCATCCTCGTTACTCCCAAAGAGACCCTCAACATTTTCATCTGTTTCATACATGAATTAACCCCACAAATTGCTGAACATAACCCCATTGAAAGTCAATGGGATGTGCTGGACTAGACCCTTATGGAGTGTTTTGATTTTTCCCATCATCAATTCATAATGTTGGTGAAAAATGAACCCAACTCATTAAAGCAATGCCATTGTGATTATATGCTGTAATCAAGGCTGAAGTTGGTCCAGCTAAATATTGGACTGTGGTATTTTATTCTGACCTGTGTCCTGTTGTCAGGAAGTTCCAAGTCAATGATGTTATGATTTCTTGTCATAAAATATAAAGCATTTTTTTGCTGCAGAAGATTCTTTAAAATTTTAAACAACTCCTTTAACTGACCACGATTTACAGAATTTATGACCACAAGATATTCCTGTGAAGTTGCCCATCACTGTATTGTAACATTTTACAAAATGGTTCACCCTACAATCCACTTTCAGAGAAATATGTCTCCTATACTCATTCATTCATGGTGCCCATATCGGTGATTCTGGGTGGGGTACACCTTGCCAGGCAATCGCAGGGCCAACACATTCACACTCAAGCCTAGGATCAGTTTGGTAACAGTCAACTGGCTTACTCTGCATGTTTTTGGACTGTGTGATGAAACGGGAATTGATGGGACGCTAGTCCATCGCAGGTTACCTTCCCAGTATATTTTTACTGGTACCCATTTATACTGCTGGGTGAACAGAGGCACACTTGTGGTTGAGACCTTGCCCAGGGGTCTTAGCACAGTGAGGGTCTCAGTGGGATTTGAACTCACAACCTCCCGATCATGAGCGCAGCACCATAACCACTACGCCACCGGCTCCACTGAAACGGGAATACCTGGGGGAACCTCACATTGGCATGCAAACTCCATACAGAAATGCCTGAGTCCAAGAATCGAATCCTGGCCTTTTTTGCTCTGAGGTAGATGTGT